>CM042862.1:19885314-19953340 GCA_023658055.1 Thaleichthys pacificus | reverse complement strand
GTAAACACGTCGAGGCAGACCCCTTGCACAACAGTACCCACACCACACATGAATGACACGCAACACACACACCACACACACGCGAAAGGGAAGTTGCTTAAGTGAGTACAAGAGTGCTCTCCAGTCCACTGTAAGGCTTACAGTAAGATCCTTGGTACACATAGGACCCTTCTAGATGAGTGAAACAGAGAGAAGAGAGTCTGATGCACACACACACACAGGAGGGTGAGGTGGGTTGGGAGAGGTGGGGTGAGGTGGGTTGGGAGAGGGGGTGAGGTGGGTTGGGAGAGGGGGTGAGGTGGGTTGGGAGAGGGGGTGAGGTGGGTTGGGTGAGGGGGTGAGGTGGGTTGGGAGAGGGGGTGAGGTGGGTTGGAGAGGTGGGTGAGGTGGGTGGGAGAGGGGTGAGGTGGGTGGGTGAGGGGGTGAGGTGGGTGGGAGAGGGGGTGAGGGGGGTTGGAGAGAGGGGGTTGAGGTGGGTGGGGCAGAGGGGGTGGTGAGGTGAGGGGGGGGGGGGGGGGGGGGGGGGGGGGGGGGGGGGGGTGGGGGGGGGGGGGGGGGGGGGGGGGGGGGGGGGGGGGGGGGGGGGGGGGGGGGGGGGGGGGGGGGGGGGGGGGGGGGGGGGGGGGGGGGGGGGGGGGGGGGGGGGGGGGGGGTGGGGGGGGGGGGGGGGGGGGGGGGGGGGGGGGGGGGGGGGGGGGGGGGGGGGGGGGGGGGGGGGGGGGGGGGGGGGGGGGGGGGGGGGGGGGGGGGGGGGAGGGGGGGGGGGGGGGGGGGGGGGGGGGGGGGGGGGGGGGGGGAGGGGGGGGGGGGGGGGGGGGGGGGGGGGGGGGGGGGGGGGGGGGGGGAGGGGGGGGGGGGGGGGGGGGGGTGGGGGGGGGGGGGGGGGGGGGGGGGGGGGGGGGAGGGGGGGGGGGAGGGGGGGGGGGGGGGGGGGGGGGGGGGGGGGGGGGGGGGGGGGGGGGGGGGGGGGGGGGGGGGGGTGGGGGGGGGGGGGGGGGGGGGGGGGGGGGGGGTGGGGGGGGGGGGGGGGGGGGGGGGGGGGGGGGGGGGGGGGGTGGGGGGGGGGGGGGGGGGGGGGGGGGGGGGGGGGGGGGGGGGGGGGGGGGGGGGGGGGGGGGGGGGGGGGGGGGGGGGGGGGGGGGGGGGGGGGGGGGGGGGGGGGGGGGGGGGGGGGGGGGGGGGGGGGGGTGGGGGGGGGGGGGGGGGGGGGGGGGGGGGGGGGGGGGGGGGTGGGGGGGGGGGGGGGGGGGGGGGGGGGGGGGGGGGGGGGGGGGGGGGGGGGGGGGGAGGGGGGGGGGGGGGGGGGGGGGGGGGGGGGGGGTGGGGGGGGGGGGGGGGGGGGGGGGGGGGGGGGGGGGGGGAGGGGGGGGGGGGGGGGGGGGGGGGGGGGGGGGGGGGGGGGGGGGGGGAGGGGGGGGGGGGGGGGGGGGGGGGGGGGGGGGGGGGGGGGGGGGGGGGGGGGGGGGGGGGGGGGTGGGGGGGGGGGGGGGGGGGAGGGGGGGGGGGGGGGGGGGGGGGGGGGGGGGGGGGGGGGGGGGGGGGGGGGGGGGGGGGGGGGGGGGGGGGGGGGGGGGGGGGGGAGGGGGGGGGGGGGGGTGGGGGGGGGGGGGGGGGGGGGGGGGGGGGGGGGGGGGGGGGGGGGGGGGGGGGGGGGGGGGGGGGGGGGGGGGGGGGGGGGGGGGGGGGGGGGGGGGGGGTGGGGGGGGGGGGGGGGGGGGTGGGGGGGGGGGGGGGGGGGGGGGGGGGGGGGGGGGGGGGGGGGGGGGGGGGGGGGGGTGGGGGGGGGGGGGGGGGGGGGGGGGGGGGGGGGGGGGGGGGGGGTGGGGGGGGGGGGGGGGGGGGGGGGGGGGGGGGGAGGGGGGGGGGGGGGGGGGGGGGGGGGGGGGGGGGGGGGGGGGGGGGGGGGGAGGGGGGGGGGGGGGGGGGGGAGGGGGGGGGGGGGGGGGGGGGGGGGGGGGGGGGGGGGGGGGGGGGGGGGGGAGGGGGGGGGGGGGGGGGGGGGGGGGGGGGGGGGGGGGGGGGGGGGGGGGGGGGGGGGGGGGGGGGTGGGGGGGGGGGGGGGGGGGGGGGGGGGGGGGGGGGGGGGGGGGGGGGGGGGGGGGGGGGGGGGTGGGGGGGGGGGGGGGGGGGGGGGGGGGGGGGGGGGGGGGGGGGGGGGGGGGGGGGGGGGGGGGGGGGGGGGGGGGGGGGGGGGGGGGGGGGGGGGGGGGGGGGGGGGAGGGGGGGGGGGGGGGGGGGGGGGGGGGGGGGGTGGGGGGGGGGGGGGGGGGGGGGGGGGGGGGGGGGGGGGGGGAGGGGGGGGGGGGGGGGGGGGGGGGGGGGGGGGGGGGGGGGGGGGGGGGGGAGGGGGGGGGGGGGGGGGGGGGGGGGGGGGGGGAGGGGGGGGGGGGGGGGGGGGGGGGGGGGGGGGGGGGGGAGGGGGGGGGGGGGGGGGGGGGGGGGGGGGGGGGAGGGGGGGGGGGGGGGGGGGGGGGGGGGGGGGGGGGGGGGGGGGGGGGGGAGGGGGGGGGGGGGGGGGGGGGGGGGGGGGGGAGGGGGGGGGGGGGGGGGGGGGAGGGGGGGGGGGGGGGGGGGGGGGGGGGGGGGGGGGGGGGGGGGAGGGGGGGGGGGGGGGAGGGGGGGGGGGGGGGGGGGGGGGGGGGGGGGGGGGGTGGGGAGGGGGGGGGGGGGTGGGTTGGGAGAGGGGGTGAGGTGGGTGGGAGAGGGGGTGAGGTGGGTTGGGTGAGGGGGGTGAGGTGGGTTGGGAGAGGGGGTGAGGTGGGTGGGAGAGGGGGTGAGGTGGGTTGGGTGAGGGGGGTGAGGTGGGTTGGGTGAGAGGGGGGTGAGGTGGGTTGGGAGAGGGGGGTGAGTTTGGATGGACAGAAGATGAACAGATAACAGCAGGACTTCAGGGGTTATGGAAGGAGGAGAGTTTGATCAAAAGTGCTTCTCTTTCCAATCCGGCCCTTTTCACACTGCCTGAGGAAAAGCACAAAGGGACGCAGTGTGGGCAACACGTTTACACACACACCACACACTCACACACTCACGCACCAGAACCCAAATCCACACACACCAAACACACTGTCCCGTGCCTCAACTGCGTTACAGTCAATGCCCCCCCCCCCCCACACACACTGAACACCCCACACACACACACACACCACCCCTACCCCTGAGGTTCCACACACTTCTGCTCACACACATTAAGCAGTGCGTGTGTGTGTGTTTGTGTGTACGTGCGCGTGCGTGCGTGAGACGAGCTCTCTGTCTGAAGTGCAGGTCTGACCTTTCCTTCAAATAGCAAAATGAAACACCGTCTCACACACACACACACACACACATCCAACCACACACGTATCGACGCACACGTGCCCAGACACCGCACCAACACAACACACACACACACAAAACACAGGCTACCCCCAACACCACACACAAGAAAACACTGGGTGTCTCCCTCTCAGAATGGGGGCGCTCATTTCGACTCTCTGCACAGGCCGAGCGTCCTCGTCTGAAGGCAGACTGAATCCGGGGCTTTCCGAGCACCCTGCATGTGCTCACAGGAAGTCTCAGACGAAGACGACGCCACGGCGACAAACAAACAAACCCCAACATTTCGGATTGAACCCCGTGTTCTACTCACCGACGCTCTCCTCTCTCTCCTCTCTCCTCTCTCCTCTCTCTCCTCTCTCTCGGGTTCTCTCTCCTGCTTCGGTCTTCTTAATCCGGACAGAGTGCTTCGTCGACGACCTCTTCCACGGGACTCGTTTTTTTGTTTTTACTCTTGGTTCAGCTGTCTCCTCCTCTTCCTCCTCTTCGTCTCTTCCTGTGTGCGATTCGCCGTCCGGGAGGTTCTCAAACGGGCTTTCATCTGTTAATGCCGACCGATCGTTTTCTGGAATGGGTCACTTTGGTCGTGCGGTGGTGATATGTCCACACAGCTGAGGACCACTATCAGAGCAGTGGGGATCTGAGGGAGGGGGGAGAAGAAGAAACGATTTAGAAACCTACTGAGAGGAGAGGGGAGGAGGAGAGGAGGGGGGAGGGGAGGGGGAGTGGAGGAGAGGGCAGGAGAGGAGAGAAGAGAAGAGAAGAGAAGAGGAGAGAAGAGAGAGAGAGGGAGAGGGAGGAGAGGGAGGAGAGGGGAGGGGAGGGGAGGAGGAGAGGAGGGGGGAGGGAGAGGGAGAGAAGAGAAGAGGAGAGAGGGGAGGGGAGGAGGGGAGAAGAGGGAGAGAGGAGGGAGAGGAGTGGAGAGAAGAGGGAGGAGAGGAGGAGAGAGAAGAGGGGAGGAGAGGAGGGGAGAGAAAATGAGAGGGGTGAAGAGGACGAGGACAGGAGAGGAGAGGAAAGGAGAGGAGAGGAGGCGTGAGGAAATGGAATGATGGAAGGAGAGAGCAGAGGGGAGAGGAGATGGTGCGACTGGCTGCGTCAGGGGAAATCTTTCAGTTCACTTCTAGACGCTGTAATGTGGCATAAATAAAATTGCCAGGCCCTGGAGAGAAGAAGGAGAGAGACAGAGAGAGAGATGGAGAGAGACCCGGAGAGGGAGATCACGGAGAGAGAGAAAGAGGAGAGGGGAAAGGGACAGAGAGAGTGAATGGGGGGGGGGGTTCCATCAGGCAATAGTAATGATTTTTCTATCAATCAGGTACGTGGATCAATGGGTCACACTTTGATGTGGACGGTGAACACTCCTGAGGGCAGAGGAGCGGTGGGGAGGCAGGGAGGCAGGGAGGGAGGGAGGGAGGGAGGGGAGGCAGGCAGGCAGGCAGGCAGGCAGGCAGGCATGGCAGGAGGGAGGGAGGGAGGCAGGGAGGCAGGGAGGGAGGGAGGGAGGGAGGGAGGGATGGGAGGGGATGGCAGGCAGGCAGGGAGGGAGGGAGGGAGGGAGGGCGGGAGGGAGGCAGGCAGGCAGGCAGGCAGGGAGGGAGGCAGGCAGGCAGGCAGGCAGGCAGGGAGGGAGGGAGGGAGGCAGGGAGGCAGGGAGGGGAGGGAGGGAGGGAGGGAGGCAGGGAGGGAGGGAGGGAGGGAGGGAGGGAGGGAGGGAGGGAGGGAGGGAGGGATACAAAAGGAAAGACGGAAAAAAAGAAAAGAACGAAGCAGAGAGAATGGGAATATCTGCTTCACAGACGTACGGTTGTCCTTGGCAACAACCCCCCCCCCTCCCCTTCCCCTCCCCTTCCCTCCACTCCACCCCCCCACCACCTTCTTGCTCTGAGTCTCTTTCAGTACTGTTGTGCTGTAATGAGATACCACCTGTGTGTGACAGTCCATAAAGTACAGGGCACCTGCCACACTGGCACACACACACACACCAAAGCCATCCGTTTCTGAAGTCACCTGAACACAATCCTAGCACATGACTGTCACACACACACACACACACACACACACACACACACACGGACACCATGGAGCCCAAGCGTCTCTTCTCCAGGGAGATCACATGACCTGTCTCGGTTCCGCCTCCGTTCAGGGGCATCCTGGCAGCCTTCAGTGAGGGAGCTCTGGAGGTCAGGTCGGAGGTCCCACAGTGAGCTGACCATGACATCATCATGGTCATGTGACTCTGCTAATCCTGCCTGTCTCTGGAGGGACTGGGGGACAGGCAACCTCCCTTCTCACACACAACACACACACACTCAACACCGACGTTTGAGGGGCATGCTCTTGCACACACACACACACACACACACACAAGGGCTGAAGTTTGAGGGGCCCCACACACACGGAAAGCACATGCTGGAATTGAAGTCTGACCTCCTCTTTGCTCTCTGCGTCCCCCGGGGGGGGGGGGGGGGGGGAGGGGCAGGGAGGAGGGCCAAACGTCAACACACCAAACCAATCTCCTTCCACATGATCCCTGTGACCAGTGTGTCTGTGGTGTTGTAGATGTGTGGTGTGTTTTGTGTTTGTAGATGTGTGTGTGTGTGCTCTCATTCTTGCGCTCACGCCACCCTATAAGTCAGGTAGGGGGCTGAGCGGTTAGAGAATCGGGCTAGTAATCAGAAGGTCGCTGGTTCGATTCCTGGCTGCGTCAAATATGTTGTGTCCTTGGGCAAGGAACTTCACCCTACTTGCCTCGGGGGGGGAATGTCCCTGTATTACTGTAAGTCACTCTGGATAAGTAAATGACTAAATGTCTAAATAATGACGTGCGGACCCAGACCCCCCTCGGGGCTGCCTCCCGTGAGCCGCGGTCTGCCTCCAACGTCGGAGCAGCAATTGGTCACAGGACAGAGACGGTGTCACAGGACAGAGGTCCAGCGCAAACGGAAACAGCACGCGGACCCAACGACACAGGAAGACAGATGATCGCGCCGGCGGAAGAAAGAAGACCAAAAGAAGCTCCGCGGTCCCCTCGGCAGCGCCGGGTTTTCAACAGAGGCGCTCCTCCCGATGAACGGAATCAGCTCGGAGCGAGGTCCTCTGCAGAACGAGCCCTGTTATGCCACACCAGGCTGGAACGGAACGGAAGGTGCTGGAACGGAAGGTGCTCCGGAGCCATTATGGCTGAGTTTCAGCAGGGACAGCGCTCTCTGATGGGGTCGCATGGAGCGTGCTTCGCTCCAAACGGCCCTGATCTATATTCACCATACTCTCCACTCTCAGCTATTGTTTTGACCATTTCAGTCAGGCACGAGAGTGAGGTGCGGCAGACCTTCAGAACGCTGGTTAATTGGCTATTATTGCACCAAGTTCTCGATGGCGAAAGTTCTGATAGCAGCAGTTCACTGTGTGATGTCTCTCTCTCTCTCTCTCTCTCTTACCCACACACACGCACACACACGCACACGTACACACACTGATTACCTATAGACTACTGCCTCATGATCACATCATTCCAAGCAGCTGTTAACACAATGGAGGTGTGGAGTGAGTAATAAATCATAGCATATTCATTCCCCTACTGTTTCTCCCCACTCTCTCTCTACACACACACACACACACACACACTAAAAGCTGTCTCCATTCCTCTGCCCTCTCTCAGGGACACACATATACCTACACAAGTGTTGCTTTCTCTCTCTCTCGCCTCCCTCTCTCTCTCTCTCTCTCTCTCTCTCTCGCTCCCTCTTCTCATCCCTCTCTCTCCTCTTCCCTCTCTCTCTCTCTCTCTCTCTCTCTCTTTTCTCCACTTTCTCTCTTCTCTCTCCATTATCTCGCTATCTTTCTCTCTCCCATCTCTTCTCGCCCTCTCTCTCTTTCTTCCCCTCTCTCTCCTGTCTCCCTCCCTCTAACACGCTGTAACACACACACACACACACAGGTCTGTGTTCAGAGTGGGTGCTGGCTGACGATTGCAGCTGTTGCAGAGGAAGACTGAGCTTCCGCCGTAGCCCAGAGAGCAGCGATGCCAAACAGAGAGCCCTTCTCTTCCTACAGGAAGTGTTTGTGTGATCGTGTGTGTGCGTGTGTGTTGTGTGCGTGTGTGTGTGGGTTGGGGGTGATTCTGCAGTTCTCCGTCTCGAAGTTCGGGTGGATAGAACTACCTGGCCAAGCCCCGCACGGAGCGAACCACACACGGACACACGCGGGCGCACACGCTCGTCCGATCCGGAGCCTCTCTCATCCCCTCTGTGCCCCATGTCGAGGGTGTGCTTCTGAAGTCTGGGTGACTCAGTACCTATTCGCAGGGTTTCCCCTTCTCTTGTGCCGAAAGAGGAGAGCCAGCCAGGGGAGCAGAGGAGGAGGAGAGAGAGAGAGAGCAGGGGTGTGGGGAGGAGGAGGAGCGGAGGAGGAGATGGAGTCGCAGGTTAAGAAGAGGGCAGGCTGATGGGTGAGAGCGGAGGGAGGGAGGATTGGGGGAGGGGGGAGGGAGGGGGGAGGGAGGGGGGGAGGGAGGGAGGGCGGGGGGAGTGAGGGGGGGAGGGAGGGAGGGAGGGAGGGGGAGGAGAGAGGGTGGGAGGGAGGGAGGCAGGGAGGAGGGAGGGGGGGAGAGAGGGGGGAGGGAGGGAGGGGTCGAGGCCATGGTGGTTCTCTCCAAACACACACATGAGAATTGACACTTCATTAGTGTGAAGGAGTGTGTCAGCAGCATCTGGCTACAACCTCTTTCTGTGTGTGTGTGTGTGTGTGTGTGTGTGTGTGTGTGACAAAGAGAGAAAGAGAGAGTTATCTGAAGTATGTAAATCAGGGCTGCAGTGCAGAAACAGAGAAATACCAGAGGGCTCGACCTGCCAGGACTGAATTCAATAGCTGGGACAGATTAGCATGGAAGTATCTCCCTGCTAACCAACCACACTGTCCCTAGTGTGCCGCCCCAATGTGCACCCCGCCCCTTTATCACCCAGACAGCCACCAGATGTGGCATCAAAGACTACAATACCCACATTCCCTGGAAGCCCTATCTGACCAGTGTTGCCCTTGTGTGCAATCACCTCTCATGAATGAATAATGTGTGGTTTGTGTTTGTGTGTGTGTGTTGTGTGTGTGTGTGTTGGTGTGTGTGTGTGTTTGTGTGTGTGTGTGTGAGTGTGTGTGTGTGTGTGTCTGTGTGTGTGTGTGTGTGTGTGTGTGTGTGAGTGTGTATGTCTGTGTGTGTGTGTCTGTGTGTCTGTGTGTGTGGTGTGTGTGTGTGTCTGTGTGTGTGTGTGTGCGTGGTCATGGCAGGATGGTGCAGAGAGGACATCACAGGAGGTCAGTCTGCCCTTTGATGTGGCTAACAGTCGTGCCTGGCCTCCCATTGGTCCAGACGAGCAGCCCCCAGGCTTGTGATCCAATCAGTTTTGTCCCTAAACCCAAATCCCAATGCTGTTTGTCGAGTTTATCATCTCATTTTTCTGCCGTCTCGGGTCAGCAGCAAACACACACACACACACACACACACCACACACCTCACAGACGTGTTACTGTGTGTAGTAAAGCCTCTAACACAAACACGGTGTTCAGAATGACTATGGAAATGCAGTGGATTTGCTGTCTGTGATTGGGGCTATTACATAACCAAGTTTCCATCAGCATTGAGCAAACAGTCATCTAATTGGTTGTTTCATGCCGTCTCGCCACGGCAACATAATGAGGGGGGGTGTGAGGGGAGGGGGGGTGCAAAAACCAATCAGGGATGAATCATAGCGGAGCAGCCATGTGTCATATAGCACCACCACCACTGTGTACTGCCTGGAGGAGTGGAGGAGGAGGAGGAGGAGGAGGAGGAGGAGGGGGAGGAGGAGGGGGAGGAGGAGGGGGAGGAGGGGGAGGAGGAGGGGAGGAGGGGAGGAGGGGAGGGGGAGGAGGAGGAGGAGGAGGAGGAGGAGGAGGAGGAGGAGGGGGAGGGGGAGGGGGAGGGGGAGGAGGAGGGGGAAGGGGGAGGGGGAGGAGGGGGCAGGGGGAGGGGGAGGAGGAGGTGAGACAGACAAATCCCCTCTTTCTGTCCTTACTTCTAGGCATGCCTGCCCTTAAATTAATGAGAGAGAGAGACTGAGAGAGTGAGAGAGAGAGTGAGAAACGGAGAGAGAGAGAGTGAGAAACAGAGAGAGAGTGAGAAACAGAGAGAGAGAGAGTGAGAAACAGAGAGAGAGAGAGAGAGAGAGAGAGAGAGAGAGAGAGAGAGAGAGAGAGAGAGAGAGAGAGAGAGACGGGGGGGACGTGATCCCTCATGGGATATAAGAGGCTCATAGACCTCGCAGATGGGAGGAAGGCGCCAGAGAGCAATGCATGATGGGAAGTGTCTCCATCCCGCCTTCTCGACTCTCCGGTGAGTAGACCCAGCCTGGACAGGGGACCACACAGACCTCCCTCCACAAAGCAGACCTCTGGCATGGTTTCGAACCCTCACGAGCACGTTGTCCAGGCCAGGGATGACACTGTGACACTGTGACACTGTGTTGAGTCAGATGCCGCTGGCTAAATTCTACTAGTGGGAAACATTGTTCGGTTTACGATGCTGGAATGTGGTCATGTATTTGCTCTGGTTAGGTATTCAGACAAGATCTTGTTCGAGAAACATCTTGAGGATGCATTAGAATCAGATGGTTTCATGTACTTTACGTAATATGGTGTTTTGTTTTCCCAGTTCTCTGTTGTTTGCTTTCCGTTCTACTTTTCAACCATCTGGAGGTCTTTGTCCAAAAATAAGACGAATCGGCCTTCTGCTTCATCCGGCTTTCTGCAGCCTAGCTCAGCACCCTCCCAACACACCAGCTTGGCTCAAACACTCAGGATGTTGAGGGCTGGGATTTCAACAAATTCTCGTTCCATGTCAAATTGTTTGAGATTCTCTCTCCTGGGACCGTTGTGGATTAAGAGAGAACGGGGATCCGGGCTAATCCTAGTCTCGCACCAAAGCGAACGCCCAATCTCCGAGAAGGAGGAGCGTGGGAGCGGAGGTTCGCTCGAGTGTCTTCTGCGGGGCGGAATCGTTCTAGAACATTCCAAATCCGTCCCAGGGACGGACGTGAGAGGCATCGCCGCTCGCGAGGAGCCAAGAGGGAAGAAGGGGCCGCTGTTTTGATCGTGGGGACATGGGACGTCCTGGCGTTCTCTAACAACTCTCCTCTCCTCCTTTCCCTTCTCCCTTACTTACATTTTACATTTAGTCATTTGTCTGTGTGTCACACACACAGACAAGACATGGCAAACCCCGTGGGAAGGGTTGTGAAGGGACATATATATTATTACAAAAACTGACAATTCACACCCCCACACCCACAGCACACAGCGATGGCCATTAGATAAACAGCAGCAGTCTTCCTGTCAGAGCGAGACGCTGGGCATCCCATGAGATATCTCATACTATATTTGAGTTCCAAACGACCTGCTGTCCCCAGGCCATGGACACTTGTGGATCTCACAAGATTGGATCGTTATGAGTTAGGGTTGGGAGCTTCATCGAAGCCTCTGGTAGGCGCATATTTTATTTTTACACGCCGGATATGTAGGTTGAACAATTTCTTGTTTTTGCAGTTAGACAGCACGGACTCTGTCACACGTCTCGTGAAGGGCTGGAACAGCAAGGGGAAGCAGGAAGACTGGAGGTTTTACATTTACATGTAGTCATTTATCAGACGCTCTTATCCAGAGCGACTTACAGTAAGTACAGGGACATTCCCTCGAGGCAAGTAGGGTGAAGTGCCTTGCCCAAGGACACAACATCATTGGCAGAGCCGGGGATCGAACCAGCAACCTTCTGATTACTAGCCCGATTCCTTAACCGCTCAGCCACCTGACTCCCTTACTTGAGATGATTGCTGACTCCAATACAGTTGGCTAGGTGAAAGCAAGCACAATCCCGCTCTGAGCATTCAAGGCCAGTTCGCGTCGCGTGAGATCCGATTTCTCGGAAGAAGGGACGATGGGAAGCGTATTCTGCCACAAAAGTCTCTCTCTACACGTATCCTTTGTTAAAATATTAATTTCTCTTTTGAAGGTCTGTGAGCAAACGTTGCGCTAATGATGTCGATTCCTCAACAGGGGATGGAAGACGAGCTCTCGCTCCATTTCTCCACGAATCAGATCTTCGGAACAGCACGCATCACCCTTCCCCCTCTGGTGTTTGTGGTTTACTGGTTGTTAGATTAAGTGTCAGCCGATATTGACTTCGGATCGTCTACTTGAGGGCAAAGAAATAGGGTGTGCATTGTGTGTGTGTGTGTGTGTGTGTTCGTGTCCCCGACGGTGGGCGGAATGAAAAATGAAGTGTTGTTTGTTTAAAGAGGACATGACCACACTAATAATATTATTGACTGGTGAGAGGTGGGTGCATTTGCTTGTTATTGATTGCCTGATGGCTAAGCCTTGTTTCAACCTATTAGCTTCATCATTCGCTTACAGGTGAAGGAGGGATATTGAATAAGGAGAGTTCATGACCAGGTAGCCAATATAATGGAAGGACACGGACGATGTTTATGACCAGGGTAGGACACAGATGATGCTTATGACCAGGGTAGGACACAGATGATGCTTATGACCAGGGTAGGACACAGCCCCTTCCTCATTTGACTCGCTCACGTACACTTCTGAGACGGGACGGCTCCCAAAGAAATCAATGGTGGAGTATGTTCATCCACACACACACACACACACACAGAAATGTATAAGACAGGAGTGTGGTGTGTATATTTGTTTGTGGGTGTGTTTGTGGGTGTGGGTTTTGCATATAAAAAGGAGTTTGTTTTGAGTCACCTCGGCTTCAACAACATACTAAAAAACTAAAGTGCTCTGAACCAGCAGCTCCCTCTCCCTCTCCCTCTCCCTCCCTCCCTCCCTCCCTCCCTCCCTCCCTCCCTCCCTCTCTCCCTCTCTCTGTCTCTCTGTTTCTGTCTCTGCAGGGCTAAAGTGAGACTCACATGAGACACACACACACACAACACTCGCCCACATTAGAATACACACTCTCTCTCTCTCTCTCTCTCTCTCACACACACACACAACAACACATGCCCACATTAGAATACACTCTATCTCACACACGCATGCTCGCACACAAGAACACACGCCCACATTAGTACACACTCTCACACACACACACACATGCACACACACACACACACTCTCACACCAAAGGGTTCCAATAAGACCGAAACACAAACAAACCCTTTTCCTCTGGCCAAGTGTTCATCATGTGTTCATCATGTGTTCATCATGTGTTCATCGTGTGTTCATCGTGTGTTCATCGTGTGTTCATCGTGTGTTCATCGTGTGTTCATCGTGTGTTCATCGTGTGTTCATTGTGTGTTCATCGTGTGTTCATCGTGTGTTCATCATGTGTTCATCGTGTGTTCATCGTGTGTTCATCATGTGTTCATCATGTGTTCCTGGAAGCTGAACAGCCCTAACGCAGCGCGGGGCGCCGTGTGTTGTTCTGACATCTCCGCAGGGGCGTCCGCCGCCTCCAAGTCCCCCCCGCCACCCAGACGCAGGGGGGGGGGGGGGGGGCTGCATCTCAGGAGGTTTCCCACAAGCCTCTAATTCTCTCAGTGGGCCTCGGCCAACCCCCCCCGCCACCACCCACCTTCAGCCTCGCAGCAGCAGGGAGAGGCGGTCTGATCCTCCTTTGTTGCATTGAGTGTGTGGGTGTGTGTGCGGGAGTGTGTGTGTGGGTGTGTGTGTGTGACAATGTGTGTGTGTTTGTGTGAGTGAGACAGTGTGTGTGAGACAGTGTGTGTGTGTGAGACAGTGTGTGAGACAGTGTGTGTGTGTGTGTGTGAGATAGTGTGTGTGTGAGACAGTGTGTGTGTGTGCGCGTGTGTGCGTGCGTGTGTGTGAGAGACAGTGTGTGTTTGTGGGTCGTTTGCCTGCCAGGCAGCTCATTTCAAAACCTCTGCTTGAAAATACAGTCAATATGCCTGCTGCTGCAGTTCTTTACAATAGGCTTATTTGGAAACCCACAGGGGGTGTAATATAATATAAATATATTTCCATAACGTATAACAGGCCATCATTTGCTTCGAGTTAAATGCAGCTACAGAATTATTGTATCTTAGTTTTAGTCTGAACTGTTCTGTTGAACTGTTGAGTTCTAGAAACTACCGATTCCCAACCTCAACAGTGGCAGAAAGATCAAATCTATTCTCCGCTTTCAACGTACAATACATTTTTATATAACATTTATTTAACCAGGCAGAATCAACAGAACAAAACAAATGTGTCTTTTCAGTGATGGCCTGGCACATCATTTGAAAGCATGAGAAGGACCTAGTGTGTTTGGGGACCAAAACACCAGCATCTGCCATGCGCGATGAACACCATGGTAACGAGGAGAAGCTCCCACAGCCCAGGAGAACAGAAGGAGAACTGACGTTTCAGATCCTCCGTCGAGAGGGCAGGGGGCTCCGGCCCTGCTCCTGGAGAGGGCAGGGGGCTCCGGCCCTGCTCCTGGAGAGGGCAGGGGGCTCCGGCCCTGCTCCTGGAGAGGGCAGGGGGCTGCAGTCCTGCTCCTGGAGAGGGCAGGGGGCTCCGGCCCTGCTCCTGGAGAGGGCAGGGGGCTCCGGCCCTGCTCCTGGAGAGGGCAGGGGGCTCCGGCCCTGCTCCTGGAGAGGGCAGGGGGCTCCGGCCCTGCTCCTGGAGAGGGCAGGGGGCTCCGGCCCTGCTCCTGGAGAGGGCAGGGGGCTCCGGCCCTGCTCCTGGAGAGGGCAGGGGGCTCCAGGCCTGCTCCTGGAGAGGGCAGGGGGCTCCGGCCCTGCTCCTGGAGAGGGCAGGGGGCTCCGGCCCTGCTCCTGGAGAGGGCAGGGGGCTCCGGCCCTGCTCCTGGAGAGGGCAGGGGGCTCCGGCCCTGCTCCTGGAGAGGGCAGGGGGCTCCGGCCCTGCTCCTGGAGAGGGCAGGGGGCTCCAGCCCTGGAGAGGGCAGGGGGCTCCGGCCCTGCTCCTGGAGAGGGCAGGGGGCTCCGGCCCTGCTCCTGGAGAGGGCAGGGGGCTCCGGCCCTGCTCCTGGAGAGGGCAGGGGGCTGCGGTCCTGCTCCTGGAGAGGGCAGGGGGCTGCGGTCCTGCTCCTGGAGAGGGCAGGGGGCTCCACCCCTGCTCCTGGAGAGGGCAGGGGGCTCCGGCCCTGCTCCTGGAGAGGGCAGGGGGCTCCGGCCCTGCTCCTGGAGAGGGCAGGGGGCTCCGGCCCTGCTCCTGGAGAGGGCAGGGGGCTCCGGCCCTGCTCCTGGAGAGGGCAGGGGGCTCCAGGCCTGCTCCTGGAGAGGGCAGGGGGCTGCAGTCCTGCTCCTGGAGAGGGCAGGGGGCTGCAGCCCTGCTCCTGGAGAGGGCAGGGGGCTGCGGTCCTGCTCCTGGAGAGCTACCTGCCCTCAGTCGCTCCAACCCTAATCCATTACCCCCCATTTCTAATAACCAGCTGTTGACCAGGGAACTAGTGTTGAATCAGGTCCAATAAGTGTGATCCGAGCAAAACCAGACAGGTAGCTTTTCCAGGAACAGCGTTGGAGAGCCCTGATCTACTAGAATGTTCCCCGGCATGAACTGCCTGTTACTGTCATGTGTGGCCTGAACGAAGCAGCCTGACGTTTACATTTAGGCATTTAGCAGACGCTCTTATCCAGAGCAACTTACAGTAAGTACAGGGACATTCCCCCCGAGGCAAGTAGGGTGAAGTGCCATTGCCAAGGACACAACGTCATTTTGCACAGCAGGGAATTGAACCGGCAACCTTCTGATTGCTATCCCGATTCCCTAACCGCTCAGCCACCCGACTCCGACATGAAACGGGAGGGAATCTGCTGTGTCCTACTGACGGGTTTGCCTTCACCCCCAGCAGCGTGTTGATTGGAGAGCAGTCTGAATCCCGTCTGCAGCTCAACAGCTTGCGCGAGCAGGTGTGTGTGAGTCTACCGGCATTACGGAGAAGGGAGATCACAGACACACTTGCCGCTGGTACGAGAGTGAATGCGACAGTTTCGTAACCATTGTCATCTGTTCGTCTGTCGGTGTTTAGATCACGTTTGTCTGCGGATCAATGGAGATCTGTGTCCGGACCAGGGAAGCTTCATTTATGATACTCATGTGAATCCATGCTTTCAACCCCCGAAACACCTGATTTCCCTCTTCCGTCAGCATATCATCACACACTGCAGCCCTGTCATCAAGACATAGTGAGATGCCTCTCTTATAAGTACGCAAGACGCGTTTTCCAATAAGAAAATAGAATAACGCGTCAGACAAACGGTAGGAACTCTCAAGTCCTCCCTCTGTTCCCCGGTTGGATCTTTCTCTGCCCCGTGTTCCGTTTGAAAACCCCGCAGAACACACACAGAACACACACAGAACACACACAGGCACGCACACCCGCACGTCAGCGAGAGACAACACACCGATCCTGTCTGTCTGTGCAGACACGCCTGCAGAGTGGGTGACACTGCTCAAATATTTATACACAAGACTGCTCTTCGTGTGGTGCGTGTAGGTGTGTGTATGTGCGTGTGTGTGTGTGCGTGTGTGAGAGAGAGACAGAGACACACAGAGAGACAGATAGAGAGAGAGAGGAGTGAGAGAGGAGTGAGAGAGAGATGGAGAGAGAGAGACAGATAGAGAGAAGGAGAGAGAGAGGAGAGAGGTACAGCAAGATGAGTGTGCGCCACAGATGCCAAATGAAACTGGGGCAGTATCAAAACCTAGCGGCATCATTCCAAAAATCTAGTGTGTGTGGGGTGTTCTGAGTGTGCATGGAGTGTGGTGAGTGTGTGTGGAGAAGGGGTGTACGTGTGTGGGATATAGGTGTGTGTGTGTGTGTGGCGTGTGCCTCCGTGCGACAGCCATGCACATACACACGCGTGTGTCGGAAGAGCTCAGACGCGAATAAGTGACGCCGGTTCTGTCTCCGTGCCTCTCCTCATCCCCCTCTTCCTCCCCTCCTCCCGTCCCACCTCCCCTCCTCCTCATCCCCCTCTTCCTCCCCTCCTCCCGTCCCACCTCCCCTCCTCCTCATCCCCCTCTTCCTCCCCTCCTCCTGTCCCACCTCCCCTCCTCCTCATCCCCCTCTTCCTCCCCTCCTCCCGTCCCACCTCCCCTCCTCCTCATCCCCCTCTTCCTCCCCTCCTCCCGTCCCACCTCCCGTCCTCCTCATCCCCCTCTTCCTCCCCTCCTCCCGTCCCACCTCCCCTCCTCCTCATCCCCCTCTTCCTCCCCTCCTCCTGTCCCACCTCCCGTCCTCCTCATCCCCCTCTTCCTCCCCTCCTCCTGTCCCACCTCCCGTCCTCCTCATCCCCCTCTTCCTCCCCTCCTCCCGTCCCACCTCCCGTCCTCCTCATCCCCCTCTTCCTCCCCTCCTCCCGTCCCACCTCCCCTCCTCCTCATCCCCCTCTTCCTCCCCTCCTCCCGTCCCACCTCCCGTCCTCCTCATCCCCCTCTTCCTCCCCTCCTCCCGTCCCACCTCCCGTCCTCCTCATCCCCCTCTTCCTCCCCTCCTCCCGTCCCACCTCCCGTCCTCCTCATCCCCCTCTTCCTCCCCTCCTCCCGTCCCACCTCCCGTCCTCCTCATCCCCCTCTTCCTCCCCTCCTCCCGTCCCACCTCCCGTCCTCCTCATCCCCCTCTTCCTCCCCTCCTCCTGTCCCACCTCCCCTCCTCCTCATCCCCCTCTTCCTCCCCTCCTCCTGTCCCACCTCCCGTCCTCCTCATCCCCCTCTTCCTCCCCTCCTCCCGTCCCACCTCCCGTCCTCCTCATCCCCCTCTTCCTCCCCTCCTCCCGTCCCACCTCCCGTCCTCCTCTCCCCGTGTTCAGCCTCGGGGGTCGGCGCTGCGGCGTTTGAACGAAACGCCGCGCGTGATGGTATTCATCCTACACGACAGTGGAGGGGCGGGGGTGGGGGTGTGGGCGGGGGTGGAGGAGGTGCTTTGGGGGGGGGGGGGGGGGTAGTGCTTGGCATGCTGAAGAGAGGATGGCAGATGGTGCAACACACAAACACCCAAAAGGAAACACCACACGCAGGCCCCATCAATCCATCTGTGTGTGTGAGTGTGTGTGTGTGTGTGTGTGAGTGTGTGTGAGTGTGTGTGAGCGGGGGTGGACAGAGGGAAGTGTCCGTGCGACAGACTAAGCCAAGGCCAACGGGGTCACTGTGCCTCCAACATCACGCCATGTTATTGTCACCCACCGGCGCCACCGGTGCCACCGGGCTGCCAACCGTCACCAGACGCACACGCGCTCACGGGCCGCATGCCTGGGCCTCCGTGGGGCGAGGTTGGCTCTCGAGTACAGGCAGCGCCATGTGTGACAGGGCCTCTCCCCGGAGCGTACGATCACACCTACCAAAGCCAACGACAAACACCAAACGCCTCTGCTATCTCAATCAGACTCTCTCTCACACACACACACACACACCTCGGCTGAGTCATTTAGACCTTAATTACTGCCATGACAGGCAGGTCCTGACACCAACACACCCACCTCGACCCCCACCGCGCGCCGAGTTGATATTCCTCATAAAAGACTCTGATGGGCGCCGCCCCATTTGAAATGGAGGCGGCGCTGCCACAGCTGTGTCTGCGTTTGGGGGCTTATCAAGCCCTCGTCTGGGCCCCTCGTCTGGGCTCACAGACGGGGCGATCGCTCGCGCGGATGGGCGGGCTCTCCCGTCACGCTGGATGATGGCGCGAGTCTCAGCGAGAGACGGAGAGACGGAGAGACGGAGAGGGAGAGAGAGAGAGAGAGAGAGAGAGAGAGAGAGAGAGAGAGAGGGAGGGGGGAGAGAGGGGAAGACGCATCAAGATGACACGTCAAGACGGAGAGAGGGAAAGAGAGAGAGAGAGAGAGAGAGAGAGAGAGAGAGAGAGAGAGAGAGAGAGAGAGAGAGAGAGAGGGGGGGGAGGAGAGAGGGAGAGGGAAACAGAGAGAGAGGGGAGGAGAGAGAGAGAGAGAGAGAGAGAGAGAGAGAGAGAGAGAGAGAGAGGGAGAGAGAGAGGGGAGGAGAGAGGGAGAGGGAGGGAGAGAGAGACAGAAAGAGAGAGAGAGAGGGGGAGGAGAGAGGGAGAGGGAAACAGAGAGAGAGAGGGTGTGAAAGGGAGATGGAGTGACAGAGAGAGTGTGAGTCCAAATGTTGGTTGTCACATCCTCTGCATCAGTGTCACACGTATTTTAATGATGACCTGATTCCCCCCTCTCTCTGTCTCTCTCTCATCCCATGGATGTCTCTCATCCCTGCTGACATCACCACAAGGTAACACACACCACGCTCTCCTCCACGCTCCCCGACAGCTGTGGAGCTGCTGTAGACCTGAGTGCTGTCCCGTCCCCAGGCTCCTGCCTGGACCTGTCACCCAATCACAACGTGGTATCTCGTCAACCTATCCGTGTCTCACCCGATTCGCCCGCCGATGAGTTGCCGTGGGTGATGGATGGAAGTGCGGTTTCTACAGAGAACGATTTTGAATATTGATCCGGAGGAGGGCGACCAGGAAGCTAAAGAGCCCGCAGGCAAGAGTGTGTATGCAGTGTGTGTGTGTGCAGTGTGTGTGTGTGCAGTGTGTGTGCAGTGTGTGTGCAGTGTGTGTGTGTGCAGTGTGTGTGCAGTGTGTGTGCAGTGTGTGTGTGTGCAGTGTGTGTGTGTGCAGTGTGTGTGTGTGCAGTGTGTGTGCAGTGTGTGTGCAGTGTGTGTGTGTGCAGTGTGTGTGTGCAGTGTGTGTATGTGCAGTGTGCGTGTGTGCAGTGTGTGTGCAGTGTGTGTGCAGTGTGTGTGTGTGCGTGCAGTGTGTGTGTGTGTGTGCAGTGTGTGTGCAGTGTGTGTGCAGTGTGTGTGCAGTATGTGTGCAGTGTGTGTGTGTGCAGTGTGTGTGTGTGCAGTGTGTGTGTGTGCAGTGTGTGTGCAGTGTGTGTGCAGTGTGTGTGTGCAGTGTGTGTGTGTGCAGTGTGTGTGCAGTGTGTGTGCGTCCGTGTCGCTCTTCCCATGCAAGAGGCTTGCGGCTTTTCAAAGACACGTTCTGCTAAGCGATATTCTCTCGGCTGGGGGGGGGGGGACGTGGAAGGATGGGGGGGGGGGGTCAATACTTTAGTCCTCAAGAGGCCCATCCTTCTGATTGGCTGGCTCCCTCCATCGATCGGCCGCATGAAGGGCATTGACCAGGGCGTGCGACCCAGGGTCCTGGGGGGCCGCCATGATGAGGGGATGGACAGGGGGAGAAGTGAGGGATTATGGGCGTCAATGGGTCCCCGGGTGCACAAACAGAGCGTTTAGGCTGGTTGAGGTGCGGTTCTATGGGCGTGTGTGAAGCCCTCTGTGGCATTGCTTGTAAAAAAAAAAAAGGCTGTATGAACGCGTTTGAGTCGATTTGATCTGTGAGACAAACACCCGAACTGAAAGTGTTTCGACTGAAGCGCTCGCTAACACCAGAAGCAAACCCTACAGACAAACTACCGTCTTCTCCTGCTCCTGGAGCACTTCAGACTGGGATATACAGTATCTACTGAGATGGTTTCTAAGAGGTCTGCCTGCTCAGCCTGTTCGAGGTGCTATAGATGTGTTTACCCTGGAGGATGGGCCAAACTGGACTGTGAAGAAGATACTGGAAGACATTTTCGGAACACGTATTGCCAAATATGAGCAGATCGCCATACAGCCAACAGAACAACAGTTTGACGGTTTGAGTTTTCCCAAGAACGCCTGGATTTCCAATTCCTTGCCGTTTTCAATTATGAATGGAATGATTTCACGCTCGAATATTTAACTCAGTTATGTCGTTCTTGGTTCAGATGAAAGGAAGCCGAACAGGCCCAAGGCTTCTCCGCTCCGTCAGGAGTCGTCTGGCTGATAGCCAAACGCTTCGAGAAAGGCAGGACCAATGAGACGGTGTTTTGAAACCTGCGTCCTTTTAATGAGTTCCGCTGGTACGAGGACCAGTCGGGAGCAGCCGGGTTGCCGTGCCCGTCGGCTGCAGGGCGAGGAGCAGATGACAATAGGGACACCGCGTTCCCTCTTTTTAACCGTTCATTGCAGGTTACTGCATATTGGGCTGTCTTAGTGTGCCTTGGCGTGTCTTAATTGTACACTGTGTTATGTTTAAGGGAAAGCTTCAACATGCGCAATGATACTTTTCACCTTTTTACTTTCATATAACCACATGTTACCGTGCATTAGTGACGCACATGAAGGTGTATTCCGTTTAAAGAAAAGAAGTCCGTCCCGTCTCGGACACCGCTCACAACTGAGCGCTATCCATGGTTCTGATTGTGCTGGCGCAAACAAGCTCGGGACTAATGATTCCTTGTGTGTGGGTGTGTATGTGTGAGTGGGTGTGTATGTGTGAGTGGGTGTGTATGCATGTGTGTGTGTGTGTGTGTGTGTATGTGTGTGTGTGTGTGATTAATCTACCGCTGTGTTCATCGCATCACCTCGCCGGACCGAAATGTAGGTGACGGGGAGTCACAATTTACATTTACATTTACATTTAGTCATTTAGCAGACGCTCTTATCCAGAGCGACTTACAGTAAGTACAGGGACATTCCCCCCGAAGCAAGTAGGGTGAAGTGCCTTGCCCAAGGACACAACGTCATTTGGCACGGCTGGGAATCGAACTGGCAACCTTCAGATTACTAACCCGACTCCCTCACCGCTCAGCCATCTGACTCCACAATTTGCGTCTGGGCTGCAAACGGTATGTGATCGGTATGTGTAATCGGTAGGGTATCTACACGTCAACAGGCAGACGGGGAGACGGGAGGCACGCGGCGTGGCAGCCAGCGCTGAAACAGAGCCCCACGTTCTAGTTTACCGATGCACGATGCACGACTCTCGCTCGCTCGCTCTCTCTCCCTCCCCCTCTCTCTCTCTTTCACTCACTCCCTCACTCACACACTCTTTCTCGCCATATCTCTTTCTCTCTCACACACACCAACGGTAACGGATAATGTAATTAGTCGCCTATGCATTCTGTCTAAAGTGCAGCCAAGCGCGAGTCTGACTCACGCTTCAGCCGAGACCGTAAGCTGCAGTATATCAAATATCTTCTAATGGACATGCTAAAGTGTCTCTGTTTGTAGAGAGTGCCAGCTTGGATGGGAAAGACCAAACCTGGCTCGAGAACACATCGCACGCAGCCCGCCGGTATTATCCGCCCGCGTGACTCCTTCCCTCCCTCCAAATCCCCTCCCGCGCATCTGTCCGTCTCCTCACCAAGGCATCCATCCCGTCCAGCCGGGCAGCAACGACCAAACACTGCTTCCTTTCATCGCTCGACACACAAGCGACCCACATTCCCCGTTTCTAACACGATGCAGAATTACTGGCAACGAGTGCAAAAATGCGCCATACAAACATTGCCCGCTGCTAAGTCTGGATTGTGATGGAAATGATAACTATCAACAAATGTGGATATAGGCTTTCTTTTAAAATATTGAATCTGCTTGTAAGTCGGGAGTCAAGAATAACTTCAAACTGAAATGAACCGGAATCCACATCGCCAAGCTACTGTTGCATCTGATAAAGCAAAGAGCTCGGGTCTAGTTAAGGTGCTCTGCCAACAACTGCATACTCGCTCTATCACTGGGCTCAGTTTTCGTCAAAACAAATTTATTGCAATACCGCAATAAGCGTCAAGTATTCCGACCGTTTTTAATTCTCCTCGCAAGAAACAGAAAATGATTACACAAATACCTTTTCCGTTTTCCGTTCCAAAATATGTGTCCGCAGCTTGAAGCAAAAAGAAGAACATTTGTTATCCTCTGCAACCGCCGTTGGTTCAGCAGTATGGAGCGTGAGGGAGAGAGAGAGAGAGAGGAGAGAGAGAGAGAGAGAGAGAGGGAGGGGAGAGAGAGAGGGAGGGAGGGAGGGGGAGAGAGATAATGCCAGTCCTGCTCAGATTGAACAGAGATGGGTTCTCGTCACTATTTGTCTCTCAGTAATCACTGTTACCACACTCATACCACCACATTGTGGAAATCATTGTGAAATAATATGATTTTGACCAAAACTACAGTGTGTGCTTGTTTGTGTGTGTGTGTGCGGGTGCATCTGTGTGTGTGCGTGTGTGTGCGTGCGTGCATGTGTGCGGGTGCATGGGTGTGTGCATGCGTGCGGGTGCATGGGTGTGGGTTCATGGGTGTGTGTGTGTGCATGTGTGTGTGTGTGTGTGTGCGGGTGCATGGGTGTGTGCATGCGTGCGGGTGCATGGGTGTGTGCATGCGTGCGGGTGCATGTGTGTGTGTGTGTGTGTGCGTGCGGGTGCATGTGTGTGTGTGTGTGTGTGCGTGCGGGTGCATGTGTGTGTGTGTGTGTGTACGTGTGTGTATGCGTGTGTGCTGTGTTCTCATCGGTAATCATCATGCAGATTCTCATCTTGTGCAGGCAGTTTCTGTTATTTTCTATTTTCATGTCAAGACACAAACTACAGAACGACACATTGATGGTGGAATCACACACACACACACACACATATGCACATACACACACGTGATAGAATGTATTCGTCTTGAGTACAATGGATCTCCGGAGGAGGGGATCCCTCCTTGAGTTGGTCCTCCTCAAGGTCTCTCCAATGACTTCTCAATGCGTTTGTCTGGGAGTTATGCTTTTGTCGTCTTCCTGGAGAATTCCGGTTGGTTTCGCTTCAGTGCTATGGGCGTTTGTGAAGCCCTCCGCGGCTTCGCTCGTCAAAAAGAGGGTATTCCCAAAAACAGCAACAGGATCAGTGAGTTCAGCTTCCCCTTCACTAGTTGTGGTGGAAAGGAACAACATGCCGGTCTGAGAGAGAGAGAGACATAGAGAGGTAGAGGTAGAGACAGAGAGAGAGAGACATAGAGAGGTAGAGGTAGAGACAGAGAGAGAGAGAAGAAAGAGGTAGAGACAGAGAGAGAGAGAGAGCATTTGGTCCTATCAGAGAAGAGGATCACAGCGAGTTCAGACAACAGTGTGCTTCTCCAGTCGTAGACTCTGCTGACCTCTTATCCCTGGACACAGCTGGTCTACTGAGAGAGAGAGAGAGAGAGTGTGAGAAAGAGAGAGAGAGAGGTAGGGAGAGAGGCTGGAGAGAGCAGCCAGGACAACGTGTATAACCATCTTGTTCAGAAGTTGAACCTTGAAGAGCCCCACCATTGCCTCAGCAAGAGGCTAGAGAAAGAGAGACAGACAGACAAAGGAGGCTAGAGAAAGAGAGAGAGGACGTTCGAGAAATAGAGAGAGGAGGTTAGAGAGAAAGAAACAGAGAGAGAGAGAGAGAGACCGAGAGAGAGAAACAGAGAGAGAGAGAGAGAAACAGAGAGAGAGAGAAACAGAGAGAGAGAGAGACAGAGAGAGAGAAACAGAGAGAGAGAGAGAGAGAGAGAGAGAGAGAGAGAGAGAGAGAGAGAGAGAGAGAGAGAGAGAGAGAGAAGAGAGAATGGGTTCGAGAAATAGAGTGGAGAAAGAGTAATGCGTGACAGGGTGGAAAGAAAGCCAGAAGAAGTAAAGTGGCGACAAAGAAAGCCGTTCTTCCCTGAGGGGATGGATTGACCAGGTCACCCGCACTGATAGGGGGGAATATGGAGTGCTTGACTGGAACACTTGTCACAAGGAGCATGTCGTAAAATAGCCATGCAGAAGGAGACAAATAAGTTCTCCTGTTACTTTCACAATCCCTTCCTGTCTCCCTTCTCAAATGAAACCACACGTCTGACACCAACGGATTGGTCACCGCTATGAAGATTTGGTTTTAAAACCCATCCAATCACATCAGATCAGAGATTGTCTCAAGACAAGGGGAGAAAGGAAAGAATGTGTTGAAAACTGGTTTTGGCCGGTCCAGTCCCCGAGAAAGAGTCTGCATTCTGAGCACACACACACACCTAGATTAGGTCCAATCATTTTATTTTATTCTTCCATGTCCCCAAACAGAAGTGAGTCCACCCTGTTCCCGTCCTTTTCACTGTGACCCAGAGACGATGACCTCAGAGGGACAAAGGCGAGACAAGAGACTCCAAAACGAATATTATTATTGTTACATATATAGAATATTTCAAGTATTCAACTTAGACCCCTGGGAGCAAGTACACCATGTCTCCGAGGTTTTACTGTACTCTAGGGCTAACAGTCTGTACTCTAGGGCTAACAGTCTGGCTAACAGTCTGTACTCTAGGGCTAACAGTCTGTACTCTAGGGCTAACAGTCTGGCTAACAGTCTGTACTCTAGGGCTAACAGTCTGTACTCTAGGGCTAACAGTCTGTACTCTAGGGCTAACAGTCTGTACTCTAGGGCTAACAGTCTGGCTAACAGTCTGTACTCTAGGGCTAACAGTCTGGCTAACAGTCTGTACTCTAGGGCTAACAGTCTGGCTAACAGTATGTACTCTAGGGCTAACAGTCTGGCTAACAGTCTGTACTGTAGGGCTAACAGTCTGGCTAACAGTCTGTACTGTAGGGCTAACAGTCTGGCTAACAGTCTGTACTGTAGGGCTAACAGTCTGGCTAACAGTCTGTACTCAAGGGCTAACAGTCTGGCTAACAGTATGTACTCTAGGGCTAACAGTCTGTACTCTAGGGCTAACAGTCTGGCTAACAGTCTGTACTCTAGGGCTAACAGTCTGGCTAACAGTCTGTACTCTAGGGCTAACAGTCTGGCTAACAGTCTGTACTCTAGGGCTAACAGTCTGGCTAACAGTCTGTACTCAAGGGCTAACAGTCTGGCTAACAGTATGTACTCTAGGGCTAACAGTCTGGCTAACAGTCTGTACTGTAGAGCTAACAGTCTGGCTAACAGTCTGTACTGTAGGGCTAACAGTCTGGCTAACAGTCTGTACTGTAGGGCTAACAGTCTGGCTAACAGTCTGTACTCTAGGGCTAACAGTCTGTACTCTAGGGCTAACAGTCTGGCTAACAGTCTGTACTCTAGGGCTAACAGTCTGTACTCTAGGGCTAACAGTCAGGCTAACAGTCTGTACTCTAGGGCTAACAGTCTAGCTAACAGTCTGTACCCTGGGGAGTCAGGTGGCTGAGCGGTTAGAGAATCGGGCTAGTAATCAGAAGGTCGCTGGTTCGATTCCCAGCCGTGCCAATGACGTTGTGTCCTTGGGCAAGGCACTTCACCCTACTTGCCTCGGGGGAATGTCCCTGTACTTACTGTAAGTCGCTCTGGTAAAGAGCGTCTGCTAAATGACTAAAAATGTAAATGTACTCTAGGGATAACAGTCTGGCTAACAGTCTGTACTCAAGGGCTAACAGTCTGGTGCATGAACTGTACAAGTTTTGGATGTTCTCATCCCTAGATCATGACCTGTTACTTACAGGAAAAGAAGTTTGAACTTTTTTTTCGAAGTCAGACTTTTAACGCTTTTGGAATTGTGTTTTTCCTTCCACCTGCCGACTGTTGCACAACGTGCCCCCCCCGGGCCCCTCCCCGGCCCCCCCGGCCCCTCCACGGCCCCTCCCCGGCCCCCCCGGCCCCTCCACGGTCAGCAGGGACCTCTCTGAGGAGGACAGGAGACGAGAGAGTGTGGGAGGAGAGCACTGTTGTGAGAACGCGTGTGTGTTGTGTGTGTGTCTGCGAGCGTGTGTGCGTGTGTGCCTGCATGTGTTGGTGGAAGAGACACACGGAGGTGTGTGGGAGGATTTTCACATCCATGTACATGTATGAACATGTTCAAGTTGCGGTTAAAGTCATTCAACACCTCCCCTGCTTTTAATATCTCTCTCCCCCTCTCCCCCTCCCCCTCTCCCTCTCCCTCTCCCTCTCCCTCTCCCTCTCCCTCTCTCTCTCTCTTCTCTCCATCATGTCACAGCTCAACGGGCATCAACATATTGGCATCAGTGCCGCAGGTACGGTTGTGGATACACTCTTGTGCACTCTTCAAAAACACATACCAATATTAAGCATCAACTATTCAAACTCTCCATTCTGTGTCTGGCTTAGAAATACCACGCCAACACAACACTTGAACAGTGGTCTATTGAACGTACAACCCAGTTTACCAAGGTTCTCCCACAAGGTTATTTTGCAAAAGCCTTTCAACAGAACCTCAGGAGCAGAACATGACTAACAAACGATCACACCATCTTAAAGCTGATTTCCACGGCACGACTGTTTAGTAAACACGCGTTTCCTGGCCGACGAGCCTTCACAACTAGAGCGCTGCAGCGGTGTTCCCATGGTAACAGTGGTAGCGAGGGGAGCGCGCCACAGCGAAGCGAAGACCGAGACACTGGGACGGCGAGAGCTAAACATCCCCTTGTTTCTCTCCACCTGCCTCCCTCTGAATCTCTCCTTGGCCCGCGCTGCCCGTCCTTTCAGCGGTATACACTTCCTCTCAGCCCCATCTCTCTCCTCCACCTCGGGGTGCTCTCTCTCTCTCTCACTCTCTCTCTCTCCTCCACCTCGGGGTGCTCTCTCTCTCACTCTCTCTCTCTCCTCCACCTCGGGTGCTCTCACTCAGTCTCTTGCTCTCACTCTCGCTTTTCACCCTCTTGCACTCATTTACCGACTATGTTTCAACATGGGTGTTTTATTCTCTCTCTCTCTCTCTCCTCTCTCTCCTCTCTCTCCTCTCTCTCTCTCTCTCTCTCCCTCTCTCCCTCTCTCTCTCTCTCTCTCTCTCTCAGCTCAGACATGGGCCATGAGTCTCTAATCTCTCTCTCTCCATCTCGCTCCCTGGTCTCTAATCTCTCTCTCTCTCTCCCCCTGTCGATTTTGCTCTCTGTCTCTAATCACTCTTTCTCTTTCTCTGTCTCCCTCCCTCTCTCTTTTCACCATCTCGTTATGGTGGTCTCCACCCTGGTGATACAGTCGGCACAAGTTATGGTGGTCTCCACCCTGGTGATACAGTCGGCATGCACAAGTTATTGTGGTCTCCACCCTAGTGATACAGTCAGCATGCACAAGTTATTGTGGTCTCCACCCTAGGTGATACAGTCGGCAGGCACAAGTTATGCAAACGCAGGCTCTCATTCGTTCCTTCTTTCATATGTTAATCCTTTGGATGCATGCAAGGTCCTCAGCGTGGGCAACCATACAGCAACAGGCACGGACCATTTAATGACACGTGTTGGAAAACACAGGGATACTACGTGGTTAAGAAGTATATATGTGTGTTAGTGTGTGTACTTGTGTCTGTGGGTGTATGTGTGTGTGGGTGTTTGTGTGTCTGTGGGTGTATGTGTGTGTGGGTGTTTGTGTGTATGTGGGAGTGTGTATGTGGGTGTTTGTGTGTATGTGGGAGTGTGTATGTGTGTGTGGGTGTTTGTGTGTGTGTGGGAGTGTGTATGTGGGTGTGGGTGTTGTGTGTATGTGGGAGTGTGTATGTGGGTGTTTGTGTGTATGTGGGAGGTGTTGGGTGTTGTATGTGTGGGGTGTGTGGGTGTTTGTGTGTGTGGTGTGTGTGTGTGTGAGTGTGGGGTGTTTGTGTGTGTGTGTGTGTGGGTGTGTGTGTGTGTGGGAGTGTGTATGTGGGTGTGTGTGCGTTTGTGTGTGTCTGTCTGTGGCACAATCAGTGTGTGTATGACAGCTGGGATTGCATGTGACACAGTGTTGGGCGTCTGTAGGCATCGCTTGGCCACTCATGCAGACCAAACCTGGTGTTCCTGTTCATCAGTACAGACACTGTGCCCTGTAACCAGCCAACCACACACATCCACACACATCCACACATTCAGATATTCACTTTGAAATCAGAGGCAGCGTAAAATGGGGGAGAGAGAGAGAGAGAGAGAAAGAAAGAAGAAAAAGAGAGAGAGACAGCGAGAGAGAGAGACAGAGAGTGAGAGGGGGTACAAGGGGGAGAGAGAGAGAGAGAGAGAGAGAGAGAGAGAAAGAGAGAAAGAGAGAAAGAGAGAGAGAGAGAGAGAGAGAGAGAGAGGAGAGAGAGAGAGAGAGAGAGAGAGAGAGGAGAGAGAGAGAGAAAAAATACTTTTCTCCAAGGTTCCTATAGAGAGAGTAATAACTATCCCTCAGCCTCTTTACGCAGCCACAAAACACAACATGGAGGATGTGGTCAGGAGCTGGATCGCTGTCAAGCCCTGCTGAGACCATAGGGAAGAAAGCTAGTGAAAGATTAGATGCCTGGAAATAAAGGGGGTAAAACAAAGTTTTGCCTTGTTTCTGTGTCAAAAAATGTATTGTAAAAGTCAGTGCACTCCAGGGCTTGTCACCAGAATACCGGAGACCAACAGCTCCAGTGAGTGTGTGGCGCCACCCTGTGGTGAACTACCCTCACTACAACAAAGCAGAGGAGCTGATATTTCACATCAAAGTGACGTCAAAATAAGTCACAGAGGTACAACAGAGGCCATTGTTAGTTGTGTGGTGACAGCGAATCATTTGTTATGATTTCACACTGCGTTAACTCGTCATGCAATGTAGGACAATGTGATTTTCCCAGTGAGTTCCCAAGTAATCTGTCATATTTTAGCCACAATGTCAACTATGTTTCCCTTGTCAACAATGACACAACAGATAATATCTCCAACGACAAATCTCGATAAGATTATTACGTCGTACTGTGTGCCTCGGCGCCTGTCAGTTGGTCTCAGCGTGTGACTTGTGGTTTCACTGCTTGTTTTTCTGGATGATATAGAGACCAGTGTACAATCTGTCATAGCACAGTCAGTATCCAGAGATAGCACCGTTATCATGCCTGGTCCTCCACTGGTGGCAGAGTAGGATTCCCCATGACTACTGTTACCACGGTATTGTCAATGATTGTTTGAATCGTTGTGACAGGGAGGGGCATACTTTGCTGTCTAGTGTACTAATGAAAATGAAAGTCAGTTTGTTGTTTGTACAATTCATGAATCCTATTTTAAAATGTATATTTGTGTGTGTAAGTGTGTGTGTGTGTGTGTGTGTAAGTGTGTGTGTGTAAATGTGTAAGTGTGTGTGTGTGTGTGTGTAGGGACTGTCACGGGTGATGATAGTTATTACAGCAACACATCACATGTTCATTTGCACACATAATTAACTACGATTGCGATTTTATGTGAATTTAGTGGTTTCAGATGATTAACAAATACACAGTTTAGAAATGCAGTAAATATTTTACTTGCAAATAAAATGATAATATAATTCCCTCTCTCTCTTCCTTCCCCTCTCGTAAATAATGTGTCACTAAGGAATCATTTAAATAGCTGCGGTGCTGTGAAGGCTAATATAGAATTGCAGTCATTCAGTCAATGTCCACCAGAGGGCGTCTTTTCCTCACCACTCAGTCTCCAAAAAGATCTGACCTCATTCACAGGGATAGTCTTCCACTCTGTCCACAATGATGTCAACACTTTTTCTTTAGAAATTGCTTTGTACCAAAGCCTTTTGGGAAAGGCTTTTGCGAAAACACTCATCTTTGAAAATACTCTTTTTTTTTGGCTTGAGTAGGCCTACCTGTTGATTCGTAACCACATCCTTGAAGGCGCATACGTTTTCAAATACATCCATTTTATGGTTTAACTCTAACTATACTTGGCCTTCTCACTTATGGTGCTTCTGTTAGCAACTATTTACCCTTCGGATCACATGACCCAAAGGTTCATAACGAACCATCGTTGTGTTTACCCAATTTTACCCAATACAAAAACAAATACAAATAATTGTATTTTAACCTTGGCAATGTGGGGGGTCTGAGACATTCCAACGGTTAAAAGAAAATTCCTCACTTTGTTTTTGTATGCGGTAAAGTTGTCGCAATACGACGGTGGGTCACAATGACTGATGGGTCCGAATGACCCGAAGATAACACAAGGGTTAATACATGCTGCTAGAAGTCTGTGTTGTTGAAGGATAATTAGCTATTTTATCTGAAATGTTGGGAAAACAAAATGTGTTGCATAGCAACATGGGCCATGTTTGTGTTCATTAGAGCGAAGTCACAGGGATATTAAATTGAAAGCCACTCTGATGTTCTGAATGTTGGTGCGCTGGTGACACTCTTCCTTCCCAGGATCCTGCTCACACGGAACATCTGAGTGTTCCGCTGAGAATTGATATCCGGTTTGACTCGCTTTTACTGCACTGGCAGCCAAAGTGACTTGTTTTAGATATAAGCAAGCTCACCACTAATATTTTTGCACTTCCAATTTGATAGGGCCTTTTTTTTCTTTTTTTTTCTAGTCATTTTAGCAGACGCTCTTATCCAGAGCGACTTACAGTAAGTACAGGGACATTCCCCCCGAGGCAAGTAGGGTGAAGTGCCTTGCCCAAGGACACAACGTCATTTGACACAGCCGGGAATCAAACCGGTACCCTTCAGATTACGAGTCCGACTCCTCAACCGCTCAGGCTTTTTGGAGTGTGCTTTAACCTTTGGGAATACTTTCATACTTGTGGTGCTCTGCAATATCGTACGAGGCAAACAGCACATGAGTGCTTCCAAAGCGTAGTCATTGGCAACGTTATGAGAAAGCCATTGAGCTCACAGCGATATCCATGACCTCTGGAACATCCAGACTTGTGTCTGTGTTGCACCCTCAAGGCCCAGCGGTCCTCCTCAGAGGCGCAGCAGAAAGGCACAGTGTGTATCCCCCCCCCCCCCCACTCGGCATGACGGACGAGATAAACTACCTCTTTTTAAAGAGAGGGGAAGAGAGAGTTGTGTGTGTGTGTGTGTGAAAGAGTAATACAGTAACAGGGACAGATACGGTCAAAAAGAGAGAGAGGGAGAGGCACGGGGAGAGAGGGAGAGAGAGAGGGGGGGGGGAGAGAGAGAGAGAGAGGGAGAGACAGACAGACAGAGAGGGAGAGAGAGAGAGAGAGAGAGAGAGAGAGAGAGAGAGAGAGAGAGAGAGAGAGGGAGAGACAGGGGGAGAGAGAGACAGGGAGAGAGAGAGAGAGAGAGAGAGAGAGAGAGAGAGGGAGAGACAGGGGGAGAGAGAGACAGGGAGAGAGAGAGAGAGAGAGAGAGAGAGAGAGAGAGAGAGAGATACAGACTTAACAGTTTTGGTTCTTCAGCTTATGAAAGAGCAACCCAGAGCCCTTGTGTAGGTATATGTGTATGTGTGTATGTGTGTATGTGTATATGTGTGTATGTGTGTGCCTGAAGGGGGCAGAGGAATGGAGACAGCTTGTGTGTGTGGGTGAAAACAAGAGAGAGGGAGAGAGGCTGGAGAGAGCAGCCAGGACAGCGTGTAGAACCATCTTGTTCAGAAGTTGAACCTTGAAGAGCCCCACCATTGCCTCAGCATCCCCCCGTGTGACTCGCTTACACGCATGTTCTCCTTGCATGACGAAAGATGACTCGACATTAGCTTTCGGCTAACGCGGGGGTGATTAACACCCGAACCTCTGCTGCTGCTTCCAGTGGACCAATGTGTTCCTGAAGATAAGCCCCCCCTCTTCAGAGCGCCCCTCCTCTCCCCTGCTCCTTGCTGTGATCATGTGACAGGTGAAGGTCGACAAGCTAGCGAGTGTTTTGCTAGCTTCCATCTGCTGCTGGCGAGGGTTTCGCTAGCTTGTCATGAGGTGCTGGGACAGCATTAGCTCAGTTAACACAGATCACTTAATCCTGTACAAACAGGCACAAATACACAAACACACTCTCTCACACACACACACACACACACACACACACATCCTTTTCTTGTGATGAAACTCAGGACAATGCCGTGTTTCATTGTGCTCGTTTCCACAGTTGCAAGTTTCAGCATATCAACCCACCAATGCTAACGGTATGATGTTACCACGGTCACCAGGGCCAGTACAGAAGAAGATCGATGCTGAAAGTTGACACTTTGGGTTTTTACATCCAAGCAAAAGACGCAAGTCAGATTTGACAGAGAGATAGAGAGAGAGAGAGTGTGGCTTCATTGGTTGTAACTAATGTCCTTTGATTAGACCACACAGCTAGACTGCTTCCTCCGTTAAGAGGACAAAATACCTGACAGAGAACTCAGGCTCCTGTTGACCTGACATACTAACCCATGATTGGAGAACCTTTCTCTGTGTGTGTGTTTATATATATAAACAATATATATATATATATATATATATATATAAAAGCTTATCCAGAGCGACTTACAGATAGGGACATTCCCCCCGAGGCAAGTAGGGTGAAGTGCCTTGCCCAAGGACACAACGTAATTTGCATGGCCGGGAATCAAACCGGCAACCTTCTGATAGCCTGACTCACTAACCGCTCGGCCATCTGACCCCCCCCAGACAAAACAAAATGGCGGACTAATAAAGTGACTCAGCCTTTCTGTATCGCTTTTATTTTATAATCTAATAATGTCCCATTGAAGATTAAGAGCACATTTAGACTCGCGCCTCCCTTTGTTTGTGGTCTAAGCCGGCCCTGAGAGCAAAGCCTGTTTCTGCTGTCTATATTCATCCTCTCAGTGGCAGTTTGCCAAGTCATGTCATCCAGTTGTAACTTGCCATGCAGTAACAAACTACAGTATCGATGGCTTCATCAGTGTTCTTTATATAGCAAGATGTAAGCCTATTCCGAGGTCACTCATGTCCATGAATCCCCGTGATTTATTAATTGAACTTGAAACCGATGTCCTACCTTTTTTATCCAAGCCGTCAGATTGTTCTATCAGTGTTTGGGCGCATGCGGACATCAAGGTTAGTGTTAGGGTCCGCCCTGTAGTTTTGCTCTACGGTAGGAAAATCTGACAAGGTATGACAAATCGACAGGAAACCGTTTCTAAAACAATTTTTCAAAAAGCAGTGAATTGTGAAAATATGACTGACTGAGGAACACCACAGTGCAACATGTGGCATTGGACTGAACATTCTGTCACGTCATCTTTGATGTCGTCATATCGCACTCGAGCCAACGACTCTTGTGACTTCAAGTACACAGAATTTATCTTTCGAGAGAACATTCGGGTTCACTGTGTACCCTCATAATATTCATAACATTTATCAAACTGAATATCAATAACTTACCCATGTGATAGGGTTTACAAATTAATTGGCTAAATACTACACAGACTTCTTGAGTTAAATAACAAATTTAAGTTACTATTTTTTTTATTTTTTTTTTGATCTCACACATGAAGTGTTTGTGGGCGGAGCGTGCTGCTACGCGCTTGTGTCACTTGTCTGTTGTTATTAGAGGAGCTGGCTGCAACCTTCCACAGAAGGTGACAGCTGGGAGACGTGCCACCAACCACACGGTGTTCTATATGCGGACTACAAGTATGGGTTTTCCAGGTGTTTTTTTCTTCAGATACATTTTCAAACGCGTACTCTTTACCTGAGAGGATTCGAGGAGTCACTTATTGTGCTTTAGTTTAATTTCGCTCACATACAGATGTACGTTTGTTGGAAAAGTTGACGGCTTTAAAGTGTTAAACATGTTCGGTAATTTCATGCTTTCATTTTAATTGTTAATCGTTTTTAGGCTTTTCTTTTTTTCTCTCTCTCTCGGATAGGCTACTGCAGACTACAATGTACAAGTTAGGCTGAACGGCATTCACTTGACCAAAAAACACCTGTTCTATTTCGAGGCTTAATTAACAATAAGAGCAGACGCACATTATGTCACAAGCGGAGGTTGACATGGCTGGACTTGGTTTTGGGAAACTACCTGCCGGGTTCGATGCCAACTCCTTCCCTGGACGAATACCACCGAGGCGCAGGAGACATTCTGCAAACTCCAGAAGAAACTCATACAAACTGAACAATATTCACACCTTCGATTTCGAACCGCAAGTTTCCGACGCACCACTCTCCAAAACTCTTTCCTGGTCTGCTGATGACATTCTAGCAGAAACGGCGGCTGAGGAGAGAAAAGCGGACTCGTCTCTACCGGTGTCGCCTGCATCGAGCCCCGGCACGAGCACCAGCTCTCCTCTCTGTAACCAACCATCCCACCCGGTTTCACCTCTAGACACATGGACCGTTGGAAAACCAACTTCCTGCGCTCTGAGCACAAGTTCGGATTCCGAGGCGGAAATCACGCACAAAAAAGTCGTTTTATCTCGAGCTCCCTTCCAAAGCAAACGGGAGCAAGATGAGAAGGATGAAATTGAGACCAAAGCGGTGGCCACCTCACCCGATGGAAGGTTTCTCAAATTCAACATTGAGATAGGGAGGGGGTCGTTCAAGACCGTCTACAAAGGCCTGGACACGGAGACGACAGTGGAGGTGGCATGGTGTGAATTACAGGTACGTAGGTTTGAAGGGTGTCTATGGGACAGTTTGCAAACATCATATTGTGACAAAATGAAAACCAAACACACATAATTATTTAAAATCCTCCATGTAGCCTATAGACAGGCAATTAATACTTCACCTATAAAGCTTTGATTGAATAACTGTTATTGCCTTTCTGGTCAATACTATTAACAGGATACTGTGTTAAAAGTGTTAAAATGTGACAGGATATCGATCAGCTTGCCATTGTTAAGTTATAAAACCTAAGCCTAGCCTAATGGGCTCTCTGGAGATGAATGTGGAGATTCCTCCAGTGTCTTAATGATTGTTGTCCAGGGACAAACAGAGATGAGAGATGAGATGATAGGTAGGGTTCAGAGGTCTCCCCCATCCTCACCCCCCACCCCCCGTTCAGAGGCAGTTCTGGGTGCTTCTACCTGCAGGGGGGGGCCAGGTTGAACTCTCTTTCTCTTTTTCTCTGGATCATTGTGTCTAGTTTCTAATTGCTGGAATTCCCATGACAACTGGTATCCTAGCAGCAGATGCGCTTAATGATTTGTGGGCTGTGGCGAGGGAGTTGTGTGTTTGTGTGTGGTTTGTGTGTGTGTGTGTGTGTTTGTGTGTGTGTGTGTGTGTGTGTGTGTTGTGTGTGTGTGTGTGTGTGTGTGTGTGTGTGTGTGTGTGTGTGTGTGTGTGTGTGTGTGTGTGTGTGTGTGTGTGTGTGTGTGTGTGTGTGTGTGTGTGTGTGTGTGTGTGGAGGGCAGCGTGGATATGCACAGTTACATCACCGATATGTTCACCCGCAACTCAAAAATGAAGCTCCAAATCTATACATAAGGCTAGGTGAACTACTTATGTGTGGGCATCAACACACCAAAATCTATCTACATTCAAAGAAACGATTCAGCGGAAATCTAATCGTTACTTTGGCAGCACATGTTGACTTGATATCAGACCGACATCAAGAAAAACAGTCATCCTATTTCCTCTGAGTTCTCTGAAACCCAGACCTGCTGTTGTGGGTAATCCATCGATAGCTGACCTTTCGAATTAGCAGCTGAAACCTGCAGTGTCTGGGCCAGACCAGGACGATAAGTGACCCTCTGTTTGGCTCAAATCCAGCTCAAGTCTGTTTTCCCTGACAGCCTGAGGTGGCAGAATGCTCACTCTCTCTCACACACACACACACACACACACACACACCCTCGCACTACCTTGAAAGTAGCCTGAAATGGGCTGAATTGGCCAGACGAGTGGAAACGTGTCATAACACAGACATCACATGACATGTCTCTGGTCTCTCTTGACAAATTGGACGATATCTTCACTTCCTGGAACTCGTCACCTGTCCAGACGCCAGATAACTGACAGCAGAACGAGACATTTTCCTGGCCACTGTATGCAGTACGACACACACACACACACACACACACACATGGTGTAAGCTATAGTGAGACCCACGCTCCGAACTCCACACCCCACGTCTCCTCAGGATTGGTCGTCTCAGTTCCGAACATTTGGTGGTACCTCCGCGGCGTCCTTCGCCTTTAAAGGTTACGCAACGTTTGAACTGAAGTAACCTCCTCTCCCTTCTGCTGCCTGTACCTCCAGGCAGCTGCGAAGAGGAGGAGGAGGAGGTAGCTGGCTGTATCGCCGTGAGAGAAGGCTGACAGAGGATGTGCGGATCTGCGCTAGCATCGTCTCGCATTCGCTACGCTGTCGCCCTCCCCTCCCCAGCCCGCTCAGTTCTTGCATCCGTTCAGGGGTCCACTCAGCAGCACGGCGAGTCTCTCGGCTTCGCAGAGCACGCAAACTCCTGGGCCTCACACAGTGTGAGAGGTGAGGAGGTTTGAACTGAGATGCGCAGGGAAGGGAAAGCTCAATGTTTTTTTAGTTTTCTTAACCGGGCCTCGGCTGCAACGTCGTACCATGGCTGCTCAGGAACGCCTATCCTTGTGGTCAGTTCAGGAGGATTGGCAGTTGGCTTCCCTCACCACCTTTCGAACCAAACACTGCCAGACCTTGAGAGCTATCGAAGGGCCAAACGAAGGGTTTATGGCCCCTTTGATCCAGGCTGCTGCCTAGGAGACCTATTCCTCCAGCGGCCCAGCTAGGATCCGTGGTTTTACGTCAGATGTTTCCAGTCCGACGTGGCTCCATGTCGCCTGCAGAGTGGCCGGCCCAGCTAATCCCCTCCTCTCTGGAATTTCTTTCACTCTCGGTGACCCAGTTTAATTAGCCGCGATAAATCGTCTCGACGGCAAAGTGACGAAGCCCCCCAGTGGTAAACGATACAAAAGCTGCCACTGTGCGTGTGCGTGTGTGTGTGCGTGTGGTGGCGTCTCTCTAATGGGATTGGATAATGCCGCAGAGGAACGGCACCTCGGTAGAGTGCAGGGCACCTGGTCAGAGCCCAGGGTGATCGACGGTGAGTCATCGTAGCCCTCGCGCAAAGCCAGCGCCTCCGCTAGCTTCGCCCGCACATTTCTCAGCCCCACTCCCCATCACACATGCCTGATTCGGTGACTTGCTTACGCCGGAGAAAGTAGACCGTGTGTCCTCAGGTGAGAACCAGCACTGATGTGTGTGTGTGTGTGTGTGAGTTATTGTGTGTGAGTTATAGGAGCAGAGAGAAGCATGAGGGGCTGGTGCGGCGTGCTGCTTGGAGCTAAAGTACAAGCAGGCTGCAGGCCTAATCCACCTGGATGAGGTTCATGAGCTTTGCAGAACAGCAAACACTGTTTGATTAAAGTAGCGGTATGTTGGACGTCAGCTGGTTCCTGTGTTGAAAGCCAGCTTGTCCTGAACTTTGGAGGCCAGTGCTGTTGAAATACTCTACCCTGCTCAGCTCAGCTCTACTCTTCAAGGCTTAAGGGCCAATAGGATCATCTCTATACGAGAAAAATGCATAGAAGTTCACAGAAGTATTTGGTGTATCAGTGAACAAACCCGTCCTCGTGAACTTCGTGGTACGGTCATTGCGTAGGCATCTGTCATGTCGGTGATCGGGGGAGGAGCCTGCTGAGAGGTGCTGATTTGATTGGACGCTGGAGGTGCAAGGGGTGACTGGATTGGTCGTGGCTCGGTGGGGTGAGGTGAGGGTCACTCACGGCAGGTCCACGATGGAGAGGCTGTGGAGAAGCAATGGCTGGGAGCCGCTAGCTTTATCTTTATGGTGGAGGCAGCACTGATTTATATGAAGGTATGTCGACCGTGTTTACGCCTCCAGGGTAATCTGCCTCCACTCAACAAGCTCCCAGAGGACTTATCGAGAAACACAACTTGTGTTGTCTTGTTCTCGCAGGGTCAGATTCGTCACTGGCTCTGCCCGTCTTCCAAAACAACCGAGTCAAGGCAAAGTCAGGTGGTCCATTCCACTCCTTTTCTCCCAGTCTCACCAAGGCCCACACCCCTCCTGTCTCTACCGCTGTCAGGCCACAGGTTGAGAGAGGCAGTGTGTGGGTGTGTGTTGGGTGTGTGTGGATGTTTAGGTGTGTGGGTGTGTGTTGGGTGTGTGTGGATGTTTAGGTGTGTGGGTGTGTGTTGGGTGTGTGTGGATGTTTAGGTGTGTGGGTGTGTGTTGGATGTGTGTGGATGTTTAGGTGTGTGGGTGTGTGTTGGGTGTGTGTGGATGTGGGGGTGGGGTGAATGCTAAGGGGTGTGGGTGTGCAGGCGCTTAGATGTTTTAAGTGTGTGTGAGAGGTCAGGAATGGCCCTGGAGCAATGGGTTCCTGGAGAGACCCAGTGGGAGGGGGAGTTTTAAACAGTCTTCTGAACCCCCGAGGGGAAAACCAGCTCAACCTTCAGTACCACCTCAGCTAAGTCCCCTTCGTTCTCTTTACTGGCTGAGATTCAGGGTGACCCTGGATACAAACTGTTTGTGTCTGTGCGTGGTAATTCCCAAGGGAGGGGAGTGAGGGCAAACCAGTTCTTTACGGTATCACCTTACCGTTTCAAATCCACCGTTCTTCGCAGATGATTGGATTACGGGGCCTCTACTGTCGGTCTTCCTAGACAGGGGTTGGTCTAGAGTCTAGACCAACCCCTGTCTCAGTCTAGACTCTAGACTGAGACACACAGGGAAGGGAAACAGGGAAACCCATGTGTTGTTTCAACCAGGCTGCGGTACCCAGGCCTGCTGCAACACCGCACCGCGGCTTCTCCGGAAACATCCGTCTCTGTGCTCGGCTCCGCCCCCCTCCGGCGCTGGCCCTGCGTGGGCGGAGTTTGGAAGTGAGCTCCTTCTGTGACCTGAACACGTTCACTCTGCCGGGCTCTGGTAGCAGGCTTGCTCTGTGTTGGGCCGTCCAGCCTGCCCCAGTAGCGTCTGGGTGGGGCTGGTGGTGGACGGGGAGGCCTCCTGGACCAGGACACCGTGTCCTCCGTAGAGGATAGTGAGACGAACCATGGAGACGTTGTGCATGTTATCCTCCCGGAGGAAACTGTGCGGCTATCGACCTGACAGCCCCTGTAATGAGGTTTACATAACGCTGCTGTAACGGATGCCTTTGGCTCACACATTTAAAAAAAAAAATGATTATGAAGTCATGCACTGTTGCTCCACTGGCAGCCTATGAATGGTCTTCCAGTGGGTTCTTCTTCGGTTGTTATGAAACCTGCGCACGCCTCAGGGTTCCTGGTGCTGCTGTGTGGAGACGATCTACTGAGGGGTGAGAGAGGGAGAGAGAGAAGGGGAGAGAGAGGGAGGGAGGGAGGAGGAGAAGGAGAGAGAGGGAGGAAGAGAAGGAGAGAGAGGAGAAAAGGGGTGAAAAAGGGAGGAATAGAAGGAGAGAAGGGGTCAGAGGGAAAAAGAGAGAGGGGAGGAGAGAAGGAGTGAACGGGGGAGAGGGGGAGAGAGAGAAGGAGAGACTCTTGAAGTCTCCTTCTCCAATTTAAGTGCAGCAACATTAGTTACGTGCATGCTGGTGCTTAAAACAAGTACAAGTAAGTGGCTACCAATGCAGTAAGAACATACAGTACCAGTCAAAAGTTTGGACACATTTCCCCAATAATATGTCCAAACTTTGACTGGTACTGTAGCTAAGCCATTTATGCCAGAAAACCGTCCAATTAGATTTGAAATACTAAAACAAGATGATCAAACTCAGTTAGTTTTTGCAGTGTGTTGTCTGAGGGAAGCTGCAGATCCGAGCTGGTTGACCTTTCACCTCAGAGAGAGAACGTAAGCCGAGACCACGCTAGCTTTTATGTTTGTGTTGAAGTAGCGATACGGTTGAACCGAGCGCCTTTTGATTCCTTCACAAGAAAGAAGCATGAATGGAGTTCACCATGCTCTGCACACTGCAAATTGTTCTGGATATATAATATTTATTATCTTGTTTCCAAAACTATTTACTAGTTTCTATCTTTTAATTTGTGGTATATTCTTAAGCCTACATATTTCTAGACTGGAACCAACTTATTTTAAGATATCTTGTCGAGTAAAATTATCTGTCTATGCAGCAAGATAATTTCACTAGTATCAAGTCATTTTCTCTTTAAATTTAGTGTTAATTTGTTGTATTTTATCAGACCTTTTTCTGCAGTGCAATTTCTTGCTTCTCTTGGGGACACGGTTGTGTTTGATGCTTGATCAGGGAGACGATTATACACCTTCATTTGAGATGCTTCTCATGGTTTATAGATACGAAGACGAAAGCCCACCTGCACCACCTGAAAGAAGACAGGATACAGACTTAAGTCTTGTCTGTGCATCGCACCAGACACAGGGACGCTTTGGCTTGTTCGCAAGCACAACCCCGTCGAGCCGCCAGTCAGTATTTACCTCCGTTCATCTTTCACCAGAACACCTTGGCAGGGAAAAGGGCCCGTCGACGGTTCGCCTGGACGATCTCAACCGTCGCTTAGACGCGCTGGACGCGCCTCACACCGACAGCGTGACCCAGCGTGTCACATGACTCGAGAGAAATGGGACACTCGGCGAGCGCCGCGCAGCTAGTGCTGACTAGAGGTCTCCCGGGACGCGTTTCCATAGGTCAGCCTGATATATGAGCATGCCCTGCATAGCTCCCCCGCTGGCCCGCCACCTCCCAGCGCTCGCTGAACCCCCCCCGGGGCCTCAGCGCTGCTGTGCTGTGCGCCAGATAATGTGCTGTGCGCCAGATAGTGTGCTGTGCGCCAGATAGTGTGCTGTGCGCCAGATAGTGTGCTGCTGCTGCTGCAGGGAGATATAGGTCTGCCTAGCTCCGCTAGCTTGGGCTCTTCGACGTAGCGCTGATGATAAGTTTGGCATGTTTACACCATGATTGGAGCCCTGTTGCGCATTTGGGGAGTAACGAAAAAAAAAGAACCCATCTCGACTGAACCCCTCTCGTTCTATCTGGTTTATGAGAAATATGTTTACGAGTTCATTAGAGAGGAAGTCGATGAAACCGACGTGAGTTTGTCCTCTTTAGACCTTACTAATCAATCTTGCCCTTCAGGCCTGTGGCTGGGAGCAGTGTTTCAGGTGGCAGTGTGGAGGGGACAAGGACAATCAGTGTTCCTCCAGGAACACACTCCTCCTCCTGGCCCTGGCATATCCATGGTTACTGTGGGAGATTCCACTCCCTGTTCAAACACACTGTGTGTGCGAGTGTGGCCAGCAGATGAGCAGCCTTCCTCTGTAGCACAGCAACAGCTGTACGACACAGGCAGCACAGTAGACGGGTCCAAGTCGTAAAACTGGATGTAGAGACGGTGTCGGGTCATATCTCCTGCTGTCTCTCTGTCTCTTCTCCTCCCCTCCTCTCTCTTCCCCTCTCCTCCTCTCTCCTCTCCCCTCTCCTCCTTCTCCTCTCTTCTCCCCTCTCCTCCTCTCTCCTCTTCTCCTCTCCTCTCTCCTCTCCTCCTCTCTCTTCCTCTCTCCTCTCCTCTCTCCTCCTCTCTTCTCCTCTCTCCTCCCCTCTTCTCCTCTCTCTTCCCCTCTCCTCCTATCCTGTTCTCCACTCTACTCTCCTCTACTCTAGGTATGTACCGTGTGCATTATTGTTGTTCTTGTAGACAATGCAACAGAATCCTCCAGTTCTGTATGCCTTCTCCTGAAAGGCTATACTCTACATGCATACAGAGAGATGCACACCGACACACAAACACAGTCCTCGCACGCCCTACAGAGAGATGCACACCGACACACACACACAGTGTTCGCACGCCCTACAGAGAGATGCACACCGACACACACACACACAGTCCTCGCACGCCCTACAGAGAGATGCGCACCGACACACACACACACAGTCCTCGCACGCCCTACAGAGAGATGCACACCGACACACACACACACAGTCCTCGCACGCCCTTGTCCTTGTGTGTTGACGGGAAATCCCAGATTAGATCTGCAACGTACTGAAACACAAACAAGTAATTATACCTTCAGATCATTCCACCCACTCCCCTGCACACACCTTTCAGGTGATTGTCTCCCGAGGTTGTTCCAAACCATTCAGGTTGTCTTCCGCAGTGCCTCTGAATGCTTTTCCGGAACTCTCTCACGGTCCAAATGGACGACACACCCTGAAGAAGAAAAAAATAAGAACAGGAATGTTGATTGAGATGGGCATGAAGCCTTTGTGAGTGCCATTCGAGTCCCACGGGGTTATGTCTTTGCAGCCTCTCCTCATCTGGCAGTCTGACTGCTAGAACCACCAGCGGTTCTCCGGGTGCAGCACGTCGTCCTATATAGCAGGATCACGTTCTAGAACAGTGGTCCTCAATCCTGGTCCTCGTGCCCCCCCCCCCTGTCCTGTTTGTTCTAGATGTCTTCACCTCAAACGAAGCGCTCGTTATGTAGCTCAGCAGAAGCCTGGTAACGACCCGTTCATCAGCAGGGAAACGTCTACAACATGCAGGACAGCGGCCCTCGGACCAGAGTTTGACATCCCTGATCTAGAACATGCAGGGCAGGGGTACACGACGGCCACGGTTGATACGCAGAGTTTGTGTACATGCGAGACTGTCCCTTGCTGTGGTCAAGAGGTCATGCAGTGGGCCTCTCACCGGCCGCTTATAGATATGGGAATGCACTAAGGTCAGACTCTCGGCAGACAGTGAGCAGGAAATATGAAGAAACTGACTTGTATGAGTTACGATGTTATCACCCGTGTATCATTTCCAAGGTGCGTCATCACTGGAGGTTGTGCTGTTTAAGGGCACGTTTTGTGGAAACTATATATCTGTACTGTCCATCCATTGTATAAAGGACGTCTGCGAGACCTGTTCTTCACTCGTGCTGACCTCTCTGTCGTGGGGAAGTCACATGATCCGAGCTCGTCCAATAAACAAAGTCAACCCTTTCCAGCGTCGTGCAACTCTTACCGGCCTTCGTCTGCCAGATTTTCATCCTATCAATGGTTGAGGACCTCTGTTCTAGAGGAACATACCCAGCTGTTCCTCTGATCTGGAACCTAAAACACCATTCGGAGACCCAAACACCATTCGAGGTGTAAAGTTGGAGGAGAGAGAGATGGAGGCGTACCGGTTCATTCATGTGTAGAAATTCCTACTGACCCATTTGTGAATCTCCAGGGTCCACAAGAGAAAACGAGCCCCATATGAACTCGAATCTTAAATTAACCATGAAGACTCGTCTCTCTTCAAAGTTTTCCAGGGTTGGAATAGTTTGGCCTCTTTGCTTTGTGTCCCAGCAGTTGCTTTCTCTTAGTGATCACTGCTGACAGAACAGTCCCTGATAGTAGCGCCAACTTGGGTCTATTTTTACATCTTTCCATCTTATCTCAGTTAATGATGTCAAAGTCTTACGTTTCAGTGAGCGACCTGGTTTTTAAACCCCATAAACCCTCCGACTTCTCCCTGGCTGCAAGTGCGTTGCCGTTGGAATGCATCTTTCTCCTTTTTAATTCACCCTCCTCTTCTCTCTCGGCCTTTTATTTATTTCTCTTTTCCACCCCTTTATTTCCAGGCATCTAATCTTTCACTAGCTTTCTTCCCTATGGTCTCAGCAGGGCTTGACAGCGATCCAGCTCCTGACCACATCCTCCATGTTGTGTTTTGTGGCTGCTTAAAGAGGCTGAGGGATAGTTATTACTCTCTCTATAGGAACCTTGGAGAAAAGTATTTTTCTCTCTCTCTCTCTCTCTCTCTCTCTCTCTCTCTCTCTCTCGTGTATCTCTTGTCTCTGTACATCTTTCTTTATTTCCCCTCTCTCTCTCTCTCTCTCTCTCTCTCTCAAGCTTTCAGCTCTGACATGGGCCATGAGAAACAGTTTGCTAGCTCCCTACACTGACACTATACGCTGATAATAATATATGCTACAGGAGAGTTTCCTCACCCAGTCACTGTAAAGTCCTTGTACATTGTACACACTGTACAACCATGATTACAGTCCTGATTATGCTAGTGCCAGCAACTGTTTATGGTAATGTGAGCCTGGGGACATGTCCAGTATGGATGACAAAACAACCACAGAGAGCTGTCAACAGGCTTGCATTTCCCCTGACCTCTCTCTCAGTTGGCTAGGCACAGCACCAGGACTCCTAAACATGAGCATGCATGTACCCCGGCTGGGACAGTCCAGCCGTGGTTTACCGTCGCCTATAGGTCACGTTATGGCTTGACGTTGAACCTGACGACTGACTAAGCAGGCTCTGACGGACAACTGTGAACACGAGATGGATTCCGCAGGGGAAAGTTTATGTCGGCACAGACTCATGTAAAACATTTAAGTGAAGTGCCAAATTGTGAGGAATGCTTGTAGCTTAGTTTTCAGTGTAGAAGAATGCACCAGTCAATCACTTAATAATTAGTCTTGGTATGAAAACATAACGATGAGTCATCCACAACCTCTTCTCTTCGCCACGCCTGATAATAAGCTAGCACGACGTATTTATAGTCCCGCTAACTACAGCTAACAGCTATTCCATTCAAACTGCATTCTTTTCGTTTGATGTTTTATGGAATTCATTTGTATGCGAGCCTGCCGGACCGTCATCGAGGCACAGACAGAGGCGTTGTTGTCCGGCTGGCACTTAGCCGAAGACGAGGTCATTGTTTACCTCGTAACGAACAGCAACAGCTGCCGCATTGATTGGGATCAAGTCGGCCCTCGCTAGTATTAACCTATTCCGCAACGTAATAGGCCTATCCCTGGTTCCTCACTTCACCGAGAGACAAACTCGCTCGTAAAAAAACACGCAGGGACTCATTGTCATTGAGTCAGCGACATACATACTTGATGTCACCGTCGCTGTTGTCACTGTTACAGACATAGAACCCAAATCACTCCTGCAGTAGCTTACTGAAACAGGAAGGCCATCTGCGCCAGTTTGTCTTATAGAACAGGTAAAGGTATAGCAGTACGGGAATGTCAAGTCATACTGTAGCTTAGCTGAGAGGATCTGCATGCTAATTCCACCAGTCTGTTGCCAAAAAATACATCTAAATAAATACTGATCCCCTGAAAGGCTTTTTGTATATTAGCTGTGAGAGTTAGCAGCTTAGCTGTTAGCGCAAGCTACTCTCTTAGCCAACAGTCTTATAGTTTTTTGACACCTCATCCACCCACCCAATAATAAGACCCTTATTTGCATACAACCTGCGTGTGTGTGTGTGCGCGCGCGCGTGTGTGTGTCAGTGTGTGCGTGCGTGTGGTTTAATATGGGACCTTGGCGGAGCCTGTGTCTCTGTGTGTTTCAGGTTACTATCTTTTTTTAGGATGTGGTTGGCCAGCAGTGCTTCCTACTGGATCTCTCTGTTGTTCAGGTGCTGCCTCGCGCCTCCTCAAACACACAGAGAGAGAGAAAGACACAGAGAGAGAGAGAGAGAGAGAGAGAGGAGAGAGAGAGGAGAGAGAGGAGAGAGGAGAGGAGAGAGAGAGAGAGAGAAGAGAGAGAGAGAGAGAGAGGAGAGAGAGAGAGAGAGAGATAGAGAGAGAGAGAGAGAGAGAGAGAGAGAGAGAGAGAGAGGAGAGAAGAGAGAGAGAGAGAGAGAGAGAGAGAGAGAGAGAGAGAGAGAGAGAGAGAGAGAGAGAGAGAGAGAGAGAGAGAGAGGAGAGCGAGAGCAACAAGAGAAAACAGTTCCCTTCAACTTGTCTTGCACTGCCAGCAGGGAGCTGACTGTCTAGCTCTTCTCCAGTCCCCGCCCAGTTCTCTGCATCGATGTGTTCCTCAGCAAAGGCATGGCCGACATGACCTGATGTGTCAATATTTGTCGACCAGAGACAAAGACGCCTCGCTGCACCCTTGTGTCGAACAGCGAAGGGCTCCGAAATGGAGACTTGGAATTCGAAATGGAATTCCTGTCTTGTTTTTTTTCCCCGAGTCTTTCTTGAGCGTTTCGGTTGGTTTACGTTGGGTTAGTTGTGGATTTGTGGGCGTACGTTGAGCCCTCTGTGTCTGTTGTTTGTAGAAAGGGCTACGCAAATGAGATTTGATCATATGTCGTGTTGTTCAAATCCATCAGCAGGCTGCTGTGCTCAGCCTGCTTGCCTGGTACGGATCAGTGTGTTCTGTGTCCGCTGGCACAGGAGGTCCAGCTGAAAGCCTGTTTTACGATCCCGTTAGCTGCAGTCTGACAGACTGTCACTGAAACACTGTCACGCTCTGTCTCGAAGAAGGAGTTCTGGTCTTGATCGCTCTTTTAATAGGCCAGGTGAGGGCTTTGTGGAAACACGGTGTGTGAGTGTTGTAACATTCAGTCCTCCCCCTGCCCTCACCCAGTCCCAGTCTGTCCAATCAGAGCGGTTGAATTATGTCCGGGGAACTTCCTCTGGTGTGTAACGACCCGTATCCCTGGCTCGCACCGCAGAGGAAAACGGCGTTGTGAATCTTCTGACCAATTACACCCCCACCTCGCACCCCCTTGTCCCTCCATTTCCCTGTTCTTCCTTTACCACCTCCCTGCCCCCCCTCCCTCATCCCTTTTCTCTCTCTCTCTCTCTCTCTCTCTCTCTCTAGCGACACGGCCGGGCGTCTCTCTCTCTCTCTCTCTCCCTTCCCTTCCTGTTCTCCTCCCTCAAAGTTATTCATCATCAGTAGTTTGGTTGCTGACTGACAGGAAGAGAATGTTCAGTCCATGTGTCCACTTGGACAGCTATCTCTGTCTCTCTCTCTATATATCTATATATATATATATGCCCGCATCCGTGTCTGTTAGCAAGACTGCCGCCAGCGTGGCACAGCGAGTAGGCACCAGTGGCATGTGCACCCTTGTGTTTACGTTTGAGGGGGTGTGTTTGTGCGACCTCGCGGCTGTTGTTGACTTGGTCATGAACCACTTGTCTCTCTGGTGAAACCATATCTCCTCCGAGGTCTCGCCGTCGTGTCGTTATCACCGCGGCAACAACAACACAGCTCTCATCAACCCCCCCCCCCCCATCCTATGGTTATCGCTGTCTTTCTTATACAGAGCAGGTCATATGCTACATAATCGTCCCGATCCTCCTTAGCCGTAGCAAAACATGGACTGTCTGCCTCTCTAATGACCTGTGCCCTGTGACCTGTGACCTGTGACCTGTGCCCTGTGCCCTGTGAGCGGCCCACAGTTTAGTTCATTCTCTTTTCAGATAGGGTCTCTTCCCAAGGGTGCCCTGTGCAACGCGCTTCTCTTTGCCCCCCTCCCCCATCCCTCACACACACATGCATGCATGTAAACACACACAGAAGATGGTATGTTGCCATGCCGCCCACAACCGCTAAACAGTGCTTATGTAACGCTGCCCCACACACACACACACACACACACACACATACCACCATACATGCCACACTTCCAGGGGGGGCTAATAATACCCTCAGGGTTCTAGAACGGGGCCCACCACGGGGCAACTTTAGGAGGCTGACGCCCCATGTGATGTGAGGACACTGGGCCTGGAGGAGCTATTAGCAGCTGCATGGTGCGGTGATGACCTATGACCCCGAGGGCTGGGATTGCATGATGGGTAATGTAGTAAGTACACAGCTCTCATTCACGACCGGGCGAACGTTCGTTTCCGACGTTACGGCAGCGGGCACAGTCCGGTCTGTCCACTGTGGTTGTAGAGCCACCTGACTCCAGACAGATGAGTCATTGTTAGTTTGACCACTGACTGCAGTACTGTTGGGGAGGACCTGTTATTTACATTTAGTCATTTAGCAGACGCTCTTATCCATAGCGACTTACAGTAAGTACAGGGACATTCCCCCCGAGGCAGGTTGTTATGGCAGTAAGGTTTCCCGTGGAGGAAGCCTCGCAGCCTCACTGCCTCACAGCCCCACAGTCTCACTGCCTCGCAGCCTCACTGCCTCACTGCCTCACTGCCTCACAGCCCCACAGTCTCACTGCCTCACAGCCTCACAGCCTCACAGTCTCACAGCCTCACAGCCTCACAGCCTCAACACAAGTGTCTCAGAGAGAGGCAGCTCTCTCTCTCTCTCTCTCTCTCTCTCTCTCTCTCTCTCACACTCTCTGTCTCTCTCTCTCTCTCTCTCTCTCTCTCTCTCTCTCTCTCTCTTCTCCTCTCTCTCTCTCTCTCTCTCTCTCTCTCTCTCTCACTCCCCCCCCCCCCTCTCTCTCACCAAGCTAGTGAGCAGAGAGCCAGAGGACACAGCGTTGGGAAAAGAGTTGGGGTTTGTGTGACTGGGTTAATTGAGGCCTTGTGGGTAGAATGTGAGAAAAGCAAAGCTATGAAGGGAAGCTGTCCTCGCATGAAAGGGTTTCCGAGTCATGCTGATACGGTATGATCTCATTCCTCTCCAGGTTAAATGTGCTCCTCCGGGAGGACAAACACGCTGTGACTGAAAGCAAAACAACCCATTCACAACAACACACTCTCACCTCCCTCCCCTCTCTCTGTCTCTCTGTCTCTCTCTCTCCCCCTTCTCCCCCTCTCTGTTTGTCTCTCTGTATGTATCTTTCTTTCTCTCTCTAGCCCTGTCTCTCTCTCCCCCCTCCCTCTTTCTCTCTCGCTCTTTTTTCTTTCTCAGTCTCTTTTAACTTTTTTTCTTTCTCCCTTATCTTTTTCTCCTCCTCTCTTCTTCCTTAATCTTTCCCTCCCTCCCTCCCTCCCTCCCTCCCTCCCTCCCTCCTCCCTCCCTCCCTCCCTCCCTCCCTCCCTCCCTCCCCTCCCTCCCTCCCTCCCTCCTCCCTCCCTCCCTCCCTCCCTCCCTCCCTCCCTTACACACACTCCACCTTTCCAGTCTCTCTGGCCACGCACCGTCGCCAGTACTCCCCTAAGTGCTGCTTCCGTGCCTCCCGCTTCTTTATGGGCACTGGGTACAGCAGCGCACCCATCCAACAACAACCTACCGGCGGCTCTTCAAGCTCCTCCAGGCCCCCGACCGCAGCTGCGCATGCTGCAGGCGCCAGGCTGGAACTCCAAACATGGAGCTCCAACAATCACTACAAACCAGCCCCAAAAGAGTCTGTTAAACCCAGCTAGCTATTTAGCCATCTCTCTGCCAGTTCCTTTGAGCGGAAGGGGATGCTAGCCAGGGATGCTAGCTGGGGATGTTTAGCCAGGGACAGTGGCCAGCAGCCGCTGGCTAGCGATGCTTAGTCAAACACTCTGAATAAAAGGGATTCGCTCACTGGAAAGAAACATCTGCCAAGGAACAAAAAGCACAGAAGTCCATTTAAATACTTCAACCACATTATTAGCCACAGCCCTTACCACCATCACACCCTTAAAGTTGTAGTCTGGCCCGAACGCTTTGGCGAGGTTCAGGTGTCAATCCTCCTCCAAGGGACATTTAAACGACCCAAACGCCTGGTTACGTGAGCTGTGAGATGAGGGAACCCACCATCCCCCAGACCGGTGGCAGTCCACCAGTGTCCTGTTAGGGGTCTCTGTGTCGCTCGGACAGCTCTCTGGGGCGTGGCCCTGGACACAGAAGAGTTGCGAGGGCCTTAAATAAAAATGGCCGCCGCTCCCAGACTGTCTCCCTCTCTGTAGTCGCTTCACGGAGCAGAAACATCTGTTTGTTTGTCCAGATCAAAACAGCCATTCATACTTCTTGGACCCAAACCCAGATATGCTACTGTACAGTGTGGACTTGACAGCGAAGGCTTTTCCGAAACACATTTGTTTGTCAAGTAGAAACAGCTATTGAGGGTGTCCTGGTCCGATGCCCACACGTGGATGGTGTTAACCAGCAGTGAAACACTTACGAAACACTGCAGTCAAAAGAGAGCCTGTGGGTTTGTGGGTGTTTATGAGAAACATGTTCAGTCTGATGACTGCATCACCAGCTTTCATATGTCTTGTGTTTGAATGGGTTTACTGTGCAGCCCCTCGCACGCACGCACACACACACACACACACACACACACGCACACGCACACGCACACGCACGCACACACACACACACACTGGAGGTGCAGACGGAGCGAGATCAAAGTGCTGTGGCTCTCCGAGAGATTGGTTGAGTCAGAGAGATGGACCTGGCACTGGTCAGGGTGACTCTGTTGTACTAGGAAATCATTTGCCCACTAGCTGCTTGAGTACAGATTCCTTTCCCCCGGTGTCCACAGAACGAAGGAGAGGGAGAGAGACAGATGGAGAGAGGGAAAATGTGACAGGGAAGGGGGTGGAAAGGAGAGACGTAGTGATGGAGAGAGATAGGGGTAGGGAGGGGGGTCACACAGCTGGCTCTTATGTGGAGTTTGTTCTTGGAAGTCAGTTCCAGAAATAGGCCTTGATCGTCCTGAGGGCAGGGTGGTATAGAGTTTGGGCCCCACCCCCACCCCCTCAAACCTCCAACTGCATGTTGGCGGATCTCCTAGCTTCAGGCAACGGCAATTGGACCCAGATAGACTCAATCACACTCGGATAGACTCTGTCAGAACCGTACAAACTCAGTCAGAACCAGATAGACTCAGTCAGAACCAGTCAGACTGAGTCAAGCCCAGACTGTGCTCTCCACGGAGGCCATTACCTACCATTCTTCTCTACTGACCTCAAACCGCTGCTGGCTACGTTTTTAGAAGCACTATCAGGGTAGACAGTTCAATAAACAGTTGGGTCAATGTTTTGATAGTAAAGTGTCGAACTGCTAATGCAGGTAGCACTTCAGTATGGCGTACACCACAGAGACAGCACTACCAGATCCTAGTGTTACAGTATCCCTGTTGCGTAACTTTTAAGAGTCACCCTTGGCACATTAAAGGGAGTGTGAGGGATGAACACCCTGTCATACACACACACACACACACACACACACACACACACACACATACATACATACACACACACACACACATACATACACACACACACACACACACACACACACACACACATACATACACACACACACACACACACACACACACACACACACACACACACACACATACACACACACACACACACACACATACACACACACACACACACACACACACACACACCACACACACACACACACACACACACACACACACACATACACACACACACACACACACACACACATACACACACACACACACACACACACACACACACACACAAGTCCCTTTCAAGACAACACTTTTCTGCAGGGTAAAGGGTACTTTTCTTTCTCTGTATTATTCATCATGTGGAAATTATGCTCGGATCCACTCCAAATCAGACCTAGTGTGAGTGTGTGTGAGTGATTGTGTGTGTGTGAGTGATTGTGTGTGTGTGACTGGGAGACAGTGTTCTCCAGTCCTCTAAAAGCTCTCGGCCCGGGGAGCCTCGACGGCAGGAGAGAGAAGTCAAGCTGGCGTCAGTGTTTCCAGACCTCCTGGTCTTCCAGTGGAGGGGAGACCATGCCAGCTCTGCACTGATCTTCTTCTCTGCTCCGTTGGCACGGTTCTTCTTCTGTGGTCTCTGGAGCCGATTAGGCAGGGTAGCTTCTACTGGTGCCATGACATCATAGACGTGTAGCGGTTCTTAAATGACGGTGCCCTGACGAAAAACAACTTTTCCCTTCAGGAAAAGTTGTTTTTCTGAGAGACAGTCGATGTGTTTGCCATCGTGATCGTTACTGACACGTCCTTGTACCTACTTAATAACGGATGTTCTCTCTTCTCTCTCCACTCTTTTTCTCCATTCTTAAAATCTTGGGAAATCATATTTTTCCCCCCCAGGCCATCAGGCTTGTCAGCCAGCAGTCTTAATCTGTTTGATCTATTATCCATCTGCACACTCATCAACACTTTTTATTTCTAACATATTATTCCCTGATATAACTGTCCACACACCCATCTCCATTGCTTGGAATTATGATTATTTATTTTTTTATTGCCGCTATTTGTTCCTTTGAAACTTTTTATTGCTGGTGTTACTTTGATTTAATTGTAGTCTTTTTTTTTGTGTCTGGCCAGTATTTGTTATGAACATGAAAGTTTTTATTTTATTTTATGCCTACTGCATGGCTGCTGCCTTGCCTTGTAATAATGTATTTGCCCAGAACGACCTGCGTTATACTGTGCATATGACAAACAACATCTTGTAAATAAAGCGAAATCTCTGACGTGACTCTCCTCCTCCTCCTCTCCCTCCTCTTCCTCCTCCTCCTCTCCCTCTTCCTCTCCCTCTCCCTCCTCCTCCTCCTCCTCCTCCTCCTCCTCTCCCTCTCCCTCCTCCTCTTCCTCCTCCTGTGCTCAGACGCGGCGGCTGACGAAGGTGGAGCGTCAGCGCTTCAGCGAGGAGGTGGAGATGCTGAAGGGGCTGCAGCACCCCAACATCGTCCGCTTCTACGACTCCTGGAAGTCCACGGTCAAAGGTCACAAGTGCATCCTCCTGGTCACCGAGCTCATGACCTCGGGAACGCTCAAGACGTACGTGCGCCTGTCCCCCCCCCCCCCCCCCCTGGTCAGCTCGTTTCCATAGCGCCGCCATAGCTAGACACCGGATTGTGAGGCCTCGGGCGAGTCGAGGGCATCTCCGTGAAGCCGGTCTCTGTTTGAGGGCGGGGGGAGCTAACTGTTAGCAGAGCTGGAGGAAAGTGTGAGCTCAGCTCCAAGGCCTCACAGAGCCAGAGTGCTCCCCTCAGGCACAGCACAACCCCACTGGATGGTTTACAATCATCCCATGTTGATTCGGTTTATCTTATCGACCAGCCGCCTCTTAAAACCAGGGGCTCTAGATTAGGATTAAAGCAGGGGAAAACCCCACAAGCTCATTTGTGATTATCTAAGAGCAAATCCTAGAAGGCCACGTTGCCATGGTGACCCCCCCCCCCGTCCCCCCCGTCCCCCTCTAACCTGCAGGTACCTGAAGAGGTTCAAGGAGATGAAACTGAAGTTGCTTCAGCGCTGGAGTCACCAGATCCTGAAGGGCCTCCACTTCCTGCACACCAGGGCCCCGCCCATCATCCACCGCGACCTGAAGTGCGACAACATCTTCATCACCGGCCCCACCGGCTCCGTCAAGATCGGAGACCTGGGATTGGCCACGCTGAAGAGCGCCTCCTTTGCCAAGAGCGTCATAGGTGAGTCTCTCTCTGCTGACCCTCTCTCTGCTGGCCTTTACCTGTAAGTCTCCCTCTCTTCCTCTCGCTCTCTCTCTTTCCCTCCATCTCTCTCTCCCTCCCTCTCCCCTTCTTCCTCCCTCTCCCTCCCCCCCCTCCCTGTCTCTCTCCCTCCATTTTCCTCCCTCCATCTCTCTCTCCCTCCCTCTCCTTCTTCCTCCCTCCCTCCCTGTCTCCTTCTCTGTCTCCCTCCCTCCCTGTCTCCCTCCCTCCCTGTCTCCCTCCCTCCCTGTCTCCCTGTCTCCCTCCCTGTCTCCCTCCCTCTCCCCCTTCCTCTCTCTCTCCAGAGGAGATGGGCTACTCTGGGCAGATTCTCACTCTCCCAGGAAAACACACATAGATGTTTGTATGTACACGCACACACACGCAAGAAACACACAACGCACGTATGCCGTCTTTGACCTTGGACGGGTCGGACCATAAATAGAGGGGTTAGGGTAAGTCCTAGCGACTGCTTTAGTCTGACCTCTTTGTGTTGGGGCGGTCCCGTGAGCGTGTGTGTGTTTGTTTACTAGTCTCTTGATCTGTTAATATTTACACCACCACTCCGCATGATAGATAAGCTAATCTCCCCTAGTGACGTCAGAGCCCATGGTTCGCCTGTTCTAAACAATCTCTCTGGCATCGTTGGCTTTGGCCTGTGGGCTTCACTGACTCGTTTGGTAAGGCAACATTGCGCGGAGCTTTTAATCAGCCTTGTTCTCACGTTTTAAACTCCAATAAATATCTCTTCTGTCAGTCATCTCCGTACAACCGGTGCTTTATAAAGTATGGGAACAATCTAACATTTTTAATGGACTCATAAACGAGACGCAAGCCTGCCAAACTCTCCAGTCTTGTAAAAAGAAAAGCTTTCCATAGCAGTACAGTGTTTACAGTAGCTACATGCTCCGCAGAAATCAAATTAAGTCCATCGTGAATCAGAGCGCAGCAGTCGAAAGAGGTCGTCTTCACAGCATCTCGTCTCGAGGTCGTCTCGCGGTCTGCCGTTGTGCTGTGTGTAAAGTGTGTCAGGTGTCTAAGGCCCTGCCGTTGTGCTGTGTGTCAGGTGTCTAAGGCCCTGCTGTTGTGCTGTGTGTAAAGTGTGTAAAGGATCTGCTGCTGTGCTGGTCCCCTCAGGTACTCCAGAGTTCATGGCTCCAGAGATGTACGAGGAGAGGTACGACGAGGCAGTGGACGTCTACGCCTTCGGCATGTGCATCCTGGAGATGTGCACCTCCGAGTACCCCTACTCCGAGTGCCAGAACGCCGCCCAGATCTACCGCAAGGTCACCAGCGTGAGTACCCCCTCGCCGGTCCGGCCGGCCCTCTCCAACCCCGGGTTCGCCCGGAGCGTGTCCTTGCCGCTCGCTAGCTAGCGAGACGCGAGTGGCCCGAGAGTCCTTGTCTCGCCTCTCTCCGGTCCCTCTGTTTCCACCTGCCTTCCTTTGGTCTCTCCCTTGCCCTCTGGTTTTCTCAATTTGTGTGTCGATCTGTCTGTCTCTCGCTCTCACCCCCCCCCCCCCCTTTCTCTCTCTGTCTCTCATTGTCTTATCTCATTGTCTTATCTCACCATCTCTTGTGCTAAATAGCACTCGGAGCTAATGCGACACAAATGTGACCTCGTTCGTTTCCCTGACAGGAGCATTGTGTGGGTTTCTCCTTCTCATCTGCATCCGCACCCCCCTCTCCTCCCTCTCCTCTCTTCTCCTGTCCTCTCCTCTTTTCTCTTCTCCTCTCTCTTCTCTTCACCTCTCTTCTCTTCACCTCTCTTCTCCTCTCCTCTCTTCTCCTCTCTTTTCCTCTCTTCTCTTCTCTCCTCTCCTCTTTTCTCCTCTCTTTTCCTCTCCTCTCCTCTCTTCTCTTCTCTCCTCTCCTCTCCTCTTTTTCCTCTTCTCTCCTTTCTTCTCCTCTCCTCTCTTTTCCTCTCCTCTCTTCTCCTCTCCTCCCTCTCCTCTTTTCTCCTCTCTTCTCTTCTCCTCTCCTCTCTTCTCTTCACCTCTCCTCTCTTGTCTTCACCTCTCTTCCCCTCTCCTCTCCTCCCTCTCCTCTCTTCTCCTGTCCTCTCCTCTTTTCTCTTCTCCTCTCTCTTCTCTTCACCTCTCTTCTCTTCACCTCTCTTCTCTTCACCTCTCTTCTCCTCTCCTCTCTTTTCCTCTCTTCTCTTCTCTTCTCTCCTCTCCTCTTTTCTCCTCTCTTTTCCTCCTCTCCTCTCCTCTCTTCTCTTCTCTCCTCTCCTCTTTTCTCCTCTTTTCCTCTCCTCTCCTTTCTTCTCTTCTCTCCTCTCCTCTCTTTTCCTCTCTTCTCTTCTTTCCTCTCTTCTCCTCTCCTCCCTCTCCTCTTTTCTCCTCTCTTCTCTTCTCCTCTCTATCTTCTCTTCTCCTCTCTTCTCTTCTCTTCACATCTCCTCTCCTCTCTTGTCTTCACCTCTCTTCTCCTCTCCTCCCTCTCCTCCCTCTCCTCTCTTCTCCTCTCCTCTTTTCTCTCCTGGTTTATCGGGGGGAGGGTTATGCCCAGTGTCATGTCATTCTGACATCTGGCATAGACTAAGTTCAAAGGCGCCTTCATCCTTCCTCCCCATTTACTCCCTATTTCTCTCTCTCTCTGTCTCTCTCTCAAAAATACAGTTCTGGAACATTGTCTCTAATGCCCACTAAGCTCTGCCTTGATTGTGAATTATTGAAACCAGAATCAGTCTGTTCTCTGTTCTGGGATGATGTCAGTGTTGGTTAAATACAAGATTTCCTCAAGCTAATTTAACCAATTAAGCTAATTCTTAGAGGCCTGGAGTCAACTAAAGGAAATGTGTCTCTTGTAATGTAATGTTATTGACAGGAGTTCATGGGCACACAAACACAATTCTCAGTCCAGTTACAGTATGTGCTTCAGTTTCCTCAGCAGCCTTAATAGCTCAGTTAATTGTTTCATTATTATGTTTATGTCATACGTCAAATAAACATTAACTCTGTACTTCATCCGACTTCAGCCTAAACGATTGATTCTCTCAAAAACTTCCATGACAATTCCCATGAGGTTTTCTGTTCCAAAACCACAGATGGCATAAGCCAGCTGACCAGCCACCCAGCCAGCCAGCCAGCTAGCCTGCCAACCAGCCAGCCAGCTAACCAGCCAGCCAGCTAGCCTGCCAACCAGCCAGCCAGCTAACCAGCCAGTCAGCTAACCAGCCAGCTAGCCTGCCAGCCAGCCAGCTAACCAGCCAGCCAGCCAACCAGCCAGCTAGCCTGCCAACCAGCCAGCTAGCCTGCCAGCCAGCTAACCAGCCAACCAGCCAGCTAGCCTGCCAACCAGCTAACCAGCCTGCCAACCAGCCAGCCAGCTAACCAGCCAGTCAGCTAGAAAGCCAGCCAGCTGAGCAGCATCTGTTTTCAGCAGCACATGCTCAGGGCTGGTCATGATATGGAGTTCTACAGTGCAGCAGAAAAGGACCTCCCCCAGGCTTCATGCTGTTTTATCGTACAGAGCCTGCTAGCTCATCACAGACAGATCCAGGCTGCAGAGCCTGCTAGCTCATCACAGACAGATCCAGGCTGCAGAGCCTGCTAGCTCATCACAGACAGATCCAGGCTGCAGAGCCTGCTAGCTCATCACAGACAGATCCAGGCTGCAGAGCCTGCTAGCGTATCAGACAGATCCAGGCTGCAGAGCCTGCTAGCTCATCCCAGACAGATCCAGGCTGCAGAGCCTGCTAGCCCATCCCAGACAGATCCAGGCTGCAGAGCCTGCTAGCCCATCCCAGACAGATCCAGGCTGCAGAGCCCGCTAGCCCATCACAGACAGATCCAGTCAGAACTCCTCGCCACACTGACTCCTAAAGGCTTGTAGTGTCGAGCCCGGTCTGTCTCTGGGGATCATGTTATGGCCCTGTGTTTGTGAACGTCTCGGAGCAGCGGAAGAGCGAGAGCAGGGCTGTCTGTCTTGTTGACCTAACGAGGACGGACGAGGCTTATCATCCGACAGCTCACGTCCTGATTTGCAGTGGCCTTCACTGCGTGTGTGGGTGTGCGCGTGTGTGTGTGTGTGTGTGTGTGTGCTCCTGCCTGCCTGCATGAGTGTGTTTCAACCTGTGCGTTGTCATCACTGTGCTGACGGGTAGTCTTCAGTATAGGTCAGGCAGTGAAGTGGCTATGTGTGACGCATGTGCAGACACATGACAACTGACTTAGTGGGTGTCACGTGGGAGATGCCAGGCTGCTGGTTATCAGTTGTCCTACTAGACCAGAGAGGCCTACTTTGTAGGCCTACCAGGTAAGGGAGATGTCGCAGATGGACCAATTAAAGTGCTGCTCTAGTCCTCCTCCCACACCTTTGGCAATGTGGCATGTGTGGGTGTATGGTGTGTGTGTGTGGTCTGTTTGTACAGACACGAACACACCTTATCCCTCAGGGTGTCTGTGTGTGTGTCTCTGTGTGTCTCTCTGTCTGTCTGTGTGTGTGTGTGTCTGTGTCTCTCTGTGTGTGTGTGTGTGTGGTCTGTTTGTGCAGACACGGACACACCTCATCCCTCAGTGGATGTGTGTGTGTGTGTGGTGTCTGAGTGTGTGCACTGTGTCAGCGCGCGCCTCCGCTTCTCCGCACATGCAGAACGTGGGCGTTGTCATGACGCCAGAGCGTTGGCGCGCAGGGGTCAATTCCGTGGCCCCCTTGAAACCGAGAGAACGTTCCAGACACACTGGAGTCAGTCATGGCGGTTCTGCCCAGGAACACCTACACCCCGCAGCACAAACCTCCGAGAGCAGAGATGGCAGCGTGGAGTGGGCCCTTCAGAGGCCTTCGGGGTGGAGGAGAGGGTGCGTGGGCGCACCCCATCAGCTGACCGGCAGAGAACCGGCAGCACGGCAGAACAGTAGAAGGACGAGGGTGTGTTCTAGAACAGTGCGGCTCTTGTGTGGTGGTCTGACTCTGCCTCTGCGGGGCTGAGGGGGCCGAGGACACAGTCACTGCTCTGGGGAGGGAGCGGCAAGGCTCTTGAAACGTTACCGCGGCGTACCGGAAGCAAACAAAAGGACTATAAAGCGTCTCTTGTCTCCCAGGGTCCGCTAATACAAGGCTGTGGGAGCGATTTAACAGGGAAACGAGTGAGCTTTAATGAGGCGTTAGACTCGGGGTTGTGAATGTGGGGGGAAGCAGGGACGAGGATGAGATTTTGCTCAGGTGCTGTGAGACTGGCAGCTCCCACACCGCTGCTTACTGCACACAGCGGCTAGTGGAGGGAAACATCTCTACGAGACACAGCCTGACTTCTGGGGTCCAGCACTTAAGGAGGAAACGTCTCCTCCGTCTGAGCGGGTGAGGACCTTTTCAGGTAGCTCGTCCTCTCGTCAGACAAGCCTCTCATAGGAGAACAACGTGTCACTAAGTGGCTCTCTGCTCCAGAAGAAGAGCCAGTCCCAAGGAGGGTAGCTGGCTGTCTGACACTCAGAACGGTGGATACAGACAGCCAGATCCACCCACGTAGCCAATTAGACCTCATTCATGACTTCTACTGAGAGGGAAAATTACACTCGGTAGTAGGATGACACCTCACAGGGAAGTCACACACACACACACACACGCCGCAGCGGTTCATATAGAAAGGTCAGTGAGCATGGCTGAATGAAGGCTGATAGTAAGAGGTAATTATCACCCCTTTCCTGGAGAGTCTCTCAAAAAAAAAAAAACATTACACGCTTCCCACCTTTCTCAGAACGGGCGGTTGCCGTGACAACGGGCTTATCGTACACGGGCGCACACTCGCTCGCGCAGGCCAGGAGCCAGCGAAATAAAGGAGAGCTCTGCCACACAGTGTGTGTGTGTGTGTGTGTGTGTTTTTCCTGTGTGTGGTGTCACCACGATGCTGATGAGCAGCGCCACGTGGCGAGGGTGGACATGATGCAGGACACGCCACCGTCAGCCACCGTCAGCCACCGTCAGCACCCGCTGACTCACCCAGCCGCTCCGCTGACGTGGACCAGCCGAGAGATGAGGACCTCTCAGACTCTGACCCTGACTCCCTCCAGACTGAATCAGACTGACACACACACACACACACATACTTTAATCACACACACACACACACATACTTTAACCACACACCCCCACATACTTTAACCACACACATACTTTAACCACACACACATACATACTTTAACCACACACACACACATACTTTAACCACACACCCCCACATACTTTAACCACAGACATACTTTAATCACACACACACACATACTTTAACCACAGACATACTTTAACCACACACACATACATACTTTAACCACACACACACACACACATACTTTAACCACACCCCCCCACATACTTTAACCACAGACATACTTTAACCACACACACATACATACTTTAACCACACACACACACATACTTTAACCACACACCCCCACATACTTTAACCACACACACATACATACTTTAACCCCACACACACACACATACTTTAACCACACACACATACATACTTTAACCACACACATACTTTAACCACACACACACACATACTTTAACCACACACACACACACATACTTTAACCACGCACACATGCAAAGCGTCTACTACGTGTGTTCACGAGTGTGTGTGTGGAACCAGGATCTTTCCTCCAACTCCTAACCTCCCACCAGGGCTGCGTTTAGCTGCGGTCTCCGTGCTTGTCTCCTCCCTCCTCTCCCCCCCCCTCTCCTCCCCCCTCCCCCCCCCCCCCCCTCTCCTCCGCCTCGTTCCTGCCCACACACACATCAATCACTGCAGGGCAATAAGGAACCCTGACGCACTTCCTGTGTGCGGTGTGTGTGCGTGTGTGTGTGTACACCATGATTATAGTGCTTCATCACCCTTATCCAGTGATATAGAGAGAACGTGAATGAGAGAAAGGGAGAGGGGGGGGGGGAGAGCAGTTTGGCTGTGCAGACGAGACTGTTAGTGCCTAAGTGGGGATCTCTGAAGGCTAAATTAGACAGAGAGGGAGTGCATCATCGAGGTACAGCAGGGGGGTAATCGACATAACAGCGGCAGTCAGGCAGCAGTGATTGAATCAGGGTGCTCGTGGCACACGTGTACTGCCACGTACACACGCCCTACAGATGACATCCCAGTCCCACATCGCCTTTCTCCTCTCCTGGAATCAACAATGTTCCCGACGCAGCCCATGTATACCTGCCGGCATGACCTGCCGTGTATGTTTCAGAAGAATAACTAGTCAAATGTACACATTCCATTGGGGGGTCGCTTTTCAAAACACTCGAGGACATCTTAGATGAAAAGGGCCTATATAGGCAAGTTAAAAAACGGGTTATAAGCTCTATAATCAGGGAACAGATCAAACAAACCATAACCATACTGTATAACCCAGTTATACTCATAAACGAGTACAAACTAGATATGAAGTCTAAAAAACGAGATTATCACTCTAAGTTAGGTTAGATAGTTAAATCGTTATTTTGGGTGCGGTGTACAAGTCTATCGTCTCCAGCTCCTGTGCTGGTCACCGTGCAGCTGCGACGGCCTGCGTACGTTCTCCATCATCCCAGTCCTGCTGCTCACGCACGGATCTAGACAGGACACGGAAACATCAAGGCTTGTCAATGACGGGGCTTTTAGTGTTTGTTTGGTTGGTTGTTTTTCTGAGGCGTGCTGCCGGTGTTGGAACACACCAGCGACTGATGTCCCTTCATCTAGAACATTCCGTACCTGGAAAGCCCTGTGCCGCTGAGGGCAACAATTAGGTTGACGTGGCTGCTCTCAGCGGAGGGTGAACTAGCAGAGGACATCTTTCATTAAGAGAACGAGGGAAGGAGTTAGAGAGAGGGAGAGAGGGAGAGGGGAGAGTGGAGCGGGATCAATGCGATGAAACCCGGTGAGAAGTGACCTGTCATCTTTCGTCAGCCTCCGTTTTCGCATGGCCCTCGCCAACTCCAGACCCTAGGGGATGTGGTTTCGAGGCCATTACGGTGGCCCCACTAGGACAATAATCCTCTGTATCTCTTGGACTCTGATCTCATCTTCATCGCTTTGTCTGGGTTGGTCTCCAAGGTAACCCCCAAAAAACGGATTTCACAATCACTGCGGTTTCCGTGACTAGGACAAAGTAGATATGGAAATATTTTGATGCACCCCCTGCGGTCTTTGTACGTGTGTGTTTGTGTGTTAGAGGTTGTGTGTTCGTGCGTGTGTTAGAAGCTGTGTGTTTCGTGTGTGTGGGACCAAGACAGTAAGTCAGTCCCCTGTGGAATCGCCTCAGGGTTCTGTGTGGTGAGCTAATGGGGAGTGATGTGTTTCCCACCTACAAAACACAGAGCTACCTCTGTTCTGCAACCTCTAACCATCCCAGGACTATTATCCACTTGCGAAAGCTATGGATGGATCTGTGTGTGCGTGTGCGTGTGTGTGTGCGTGCGTGCGCGTCCTCTTCCTCCTTCTGAGACGCCGTCCAGGGTGATGATCTGGTCTGGTAACAGTGCAGAGCACCAAACCGCGGCCTCTTTTCCATAAACAAGCTCTTCACCCCTCACTTAGGCAGGCGTCGCTCGTGTTGTTGGCCGTATCCACGGCCGCAGGAATACTCGGGGTCCGCTCTGAGCGGTCCACACAGTTCCAGTTGTTCCGTTTGGATTTATTGGCGCATAGTTCACAGCAGTCGTCAGCCGGCACTGGTTCTGTTCCTGATCCACAGACCTGGTTCTGGGAGTCAGGTGGCTGAGCGGTGAGGGAGTCGGGCTAGTAATCTGAAGATCGCCAGTTCGATTCCCCGGCCATGCCAAATGACGTTGTGTCCTTGGGCAAGGCACTTCACCCTACTTGCCTCGGGGGGAATGTCCCTGTACTCACTGTAAGTCGCTCTGGATAAGAGCGTCTGCTAAATGACTAAATGTAAATGTGTTCCTGATCCACAGATCAGTTCCTGATCCATCCTGGATCTGTTCCTGTTACAGAGTTATTCCTCAGAGTCTTTGTGAGGGGTTGTGTAACCGAACATGACTTCATGCAGCGCGTTAACAGGATGCTTTGACCAAAACAACTCGTTTGTCAACATGTCCTCTAAAACGAGCTTTGACTTGAGTGTGTGTGTGTGTGTGTGTGACCAAGCTTTTTCCCCTTGCTCACTACCCCCCACCTTGCCGGTGTTTTCCACTTGTTGAATATTGAATGAAGCAGATCCACCTCGCAGCTCTAAAGTTCTCCGCCCTCATCGCCGCTCAACCATCCATGACAGTCTGTGCCAGTGTGTGTGTGTGTCCGTGTTTGTGTGTGTGTGTGTGTTGGGAGCAGGGGTGTGTGTGTTCTCACTTGTGTATTTTCTCATTCCTGCTAGACACATACACACACACACACTATTTATGGTCACCAATGAGAGTGACTCAGATTTTGATGTGGTGCAGATGATCTCTGGTGGTTTGGATGGACAATACCACCCACACTGTTTTCCCTGTGTGTGTGTGTGTGTCTCTGTGTGCGTGTGTGTGTGTGTAGTCCGTTTGTTACAAGCCAGGCTGCCTCAGCGGTGCGTTTCAGCCAGCACCTTACGTGATGTGTGTATCAGCTTACCTGCCCCTCAAGGCTGGTTATAGAGTTACCTCCTCTGCCTGCGTACTAGAGAGCTGCACACAGCAGCACTCTGGGAAGGCCCTGGCCTGGGCTCGCACAAAGGCAGGATGTTAGGAGGAAAAGCTGCACGGCAGGAAACAGGAAGTCACTTATCAGTTCATGTCTGTGACCCCCCGAAGTGACATCCACTTGCCGTTCAGACCTTCGGTGTGTGTGTGTGTGTGTGTGGTGGTGGGGGGGGGGGGGGGGTGACAGCCGTCCACAGGTGCATACAGGAGTGTGTCTGACAGACAGTTTCACCGTTAGCTTGCAGCCCTGTGACTGGAGCTGTGTTCGAAGTGGGCCCAGTCGGCCTCCTCTGCTGTCAGTGGGGACTAAGGAAATTCATGACATGTTTTTTTATGGGATAGGGTTAGGGTTAGGGCTCTGATGCTTTCGGTTTTATCGTGAGAATGCACGATTCAATTCAGATGACGTCCATTTGACCTTTTATCCTTCAGTTTGTCCAGTTGTTTTTGTTTTCATCCAAAGACGGCAGCGTGGTGGTGGTGTTTCTGCCCAGCAGAGCAGTCTGCTAGCTGCCCACCAGGGCGGTCTGCTAGCTGCCCAGCAGGGCGGTCTGCTAGCTGCCCAGCAGGGCGGTCTGCTAGCTGCCCAGCAGAGGCAGTCTGCTAGCTGCCCAGCAGAGCAGTCTGCTAGCTGCCCACCAGGGCGGTCTGCTAGCTGCCCAGCAGGGCGGTCTGCTAGCTGCCCACCAGGGCGGTCTGCTAGCTGCCCACCAGGGCGGTCTGCTAGCTGCCCACCAGGGCGGTCTGCTAGCTGCCCAGCAGGGCGGTCTGCTAGCTGCCCAGCAGGGCGGTCTGCTAGCTGCCCAGCAGGGCAGTCTGCTAGCTGCCCAGCAGGGCAGTCTGCTAGCTGCCCACCAGGGCGGTCTGCTAGCTGCCCAGCAGGGCGGTCTGCTAGCTGCCCACCAGGGCGGTCTGCTAGCTGCCCACCAGGGCGGTCTGCTAGCTGCCCAGCCAGGGCGGTCTGCTAGCTGCCCAGCAGGGCGGTCTGCTAGCTGCCCAGCAGGGCGGTCTGCTAGCTGCCCAGCAGGGCGGTCTGCTAGCTGCCCAGCAGGGCGGTCTGCTAGCTGCCCAGCAGGGCGGTCTGCTAGCTGCCCAGCAGGGCAGTCTGCTAGCTGCCCAGCAGGGCAGTCTGCTAGCTGCCCAGCAGGGCTCATGTTTCTTCCCTGCTGTGTGTCTGCGTCAGTCTCCTCGCTGGCTCGGTCGTCACCGCTTCCCTGGGTCTGATGTCTGTCATCCGGCTCGTTGCTCCGGAGCGGCAGTGACAGGGTTAATATTACTAGCCAGGTCCGCCTCACTCTCTCTTCTCACCCTCTCAGGACATAAAGATATTACTAACCAGGTCTCTCTCTCCTTACCCTCTCAGGACATAAAGATATTACTAACCAGGTCTCTCTCTCTCTCCTTACCCTTTCAGGGCATGAAGATATTACTAACCAGGTCTCTCTTTCCTTACCCTCTCAGGGCATGTATATATTACTAACCAGGTCTCTCTCTCTCTCCTTACCCTTTCAGGGCATGAAGATATTACTAACCAGGTCTCTCTCTCCTTACCCTCTCAGGGCATGTATATATTACTAACCAGGTCTCTCTCTCTCTCCTTACCCTTTCAGGGCATGAAGATATTACTAACCAGGTCTCTCTCTCTCCTCACAGGGCATGAAACCAGATAGCTTCTACAAAGTAAAGGTCCCTGAGCTAAAAGAGATCATCGAGGGATGCATCCGCATGAACAACACCGAGAGGTACAGTCACCTGCGAAGACTTTTATTTTGAAAGATCTCTGTGCGAATGTGTGTTCTGTAAGGGGTAGGTCAAGGTTTGTCTTCTTAGAGAGACAACGCAATGCCAGACAATGTCTTCACCAGGCCCACGCATCGCACCCGCCAAGTTGGTTTGCTAAGCTTTGTTAAACTAAGCTTTGTTAAGCTAAGCTTTGTTGAGCTAAGCTTTGTTAAGCCACGAGAAAACACGGTGTTACTCAAGCTCAAGAAACAAAAGACTGATTGCATCACTCGTCACTGTTGAGCCCCAGATGCAGTCTGTGCTTGTGAGTTCAACAGCTTAACTGGCTCATGCAGCGTCCCTGTCAGCATTGATCCGACTGGGTCGTCGCTAAAAATAACCGAGAAACGCCTCCACACAAATGTTGTGCCGTGTTTCCAGGGCGACAGGACCAAAGGTTATTGATCATGGTTGGCGGCCCATCGTTAATGATGTCAGATTACACTTGCCTCAGCTAACCAACACACACACACACTTGTGGGGTAATCTATCTGTCTCTCATGGCCTGTAAACTCTGGAGGTCCTGTTACCAGTGTACACCCCCCGTAAGCCTCGCGTATATCCTGACCTCTCCACACCCCCCTGTCAACCAGTATGGCCCCCCACACACCTCACATCTGACTAAAGTAACCCTGTCAACCAGTATGGCCCCCACACACCTCACATCTGACTAAAGTAACCCTGTCAACCAGTATGGCCCCCCACACACCTCACATCTGACTAAAGTAACCCTGTCAACCAGTATGGCCCCCCCACACACCTCACATCTGACTAAAGTAACCCTGTCAACCAGCATAGAACACCACACACACACCTCACATCTATACTAAAGTGACCTGCTCTACGCTTCAAGCAAATCTTCAAGGTTCCTTTTCCCCCCTCCCCTCTCTTCTGGTCCCGCCCCCTCCCCACTATCCCCTCCCCCCCCTCTCCCCTCCCCCCCTTCTCCTCTCCCCCCTCTCCACACTCCCCCAGGTACACCATCCAGGACCTGCTGGAGCACACCTTCTTCCAGGAGAACAACGGCGTCCGCGTGGAGCTGGCCGAGGAGGACGACACGGTCAAGTCGGGCCTGAAGCTGTGGCTGCGCATGGACGACACCAAGAAGCTGCACGGGAAGTACAAGGACAACAACGCCATCGAGTTCCTGTTCGAGCTGTACAAGGACGTGCCCGAGGAGGTGGCCCAGGAGATGGTGAGGGGGCCGATTCTGGGACGCTCAAAGACTTCCTGGAGGAAGTCGTAGGATTCGTTTTTTTTTAACATTTACATTTAGTCATTTAGCAGACGCTCTTATCCAGAGCGACTTACAGTAAGTACAGGGACATTCTCCCCGAGGCAAGTAGGGTGAAGTGCCTTGCCCAGAGACACAACGTCATTTTGTACGGCCAGGGAATCGAACCGGCAACCTTCTGATTAATAGCCCGACTCCCTAACCGCTCAGCCATCTGACCCCTAGTTTCCTAGTTTATTCACGGAGAAAAGGTTTGCAGCAGAAGTGGGCTTGTGTTTCTCTGCCAGGTGGTCTAACCCACGCTGTGTACGCAGACAGACATCAAATGGCCTCACATGGAATTAGGTTGGAGGTACAAAGGCATTCTATTTCTACGTTGATTAACTCTATACCACTAACAGCTGCATCCGTTTAGTCAGAGTCTATCAACACTGAATTCCGACAGCCTAAAAGACGGGGTCAGATGTCAAAGGGCTTTGCTTTCTCGGTTCAGGAACCTGAGACAATTCACAGGGATCTGCATGTGGTCAAGTGCTTAAGTTTCCACCACGAGTGTTGGCCCTGGCCTCGTCCAATGAGAATGCAGCTGATCACCTAAGTACTTCTCTCCCTCTCTCCCCCTCTCCCCTTCCCCCTTTCCCCCTCTCCCACTCTCTCCCCCTCTCTCCCCCTCTCCTTCTCCCCTTCTCCCCCTCTCCCAACTCTCTCCCCTCTCCCCCTCTCCCCCTCTCTCCCCCTCTCCCAACTCTCCAGGTGGTGCTCGGCTTCGTCTGTGAGGCCGACTTCAAGCTGGTTGCCAAGGCGATCCGCGACCGGGTCACCGCCATCAAACGTCAGCGGGAGAAACATCGGCGCCTCGCCCAGGAGGCCCTGCGCTCCCGACAGGAAACCGTCATCGAGGAGGAGGAGCCTGAGCCAGCCCCCGCCCCCAAGCCTCCCTTAGCCACTCCCACGCAGTCCCCCAGCCCCGCCCAGCCTCGCACACAGACCCCTCCCACGCTGACTGTGTCGGGCCCCCGCTGTGTGGGCCCTCGACGGCTCGGTGGACTCGGGCCTCAACGCCAGCCTCGCGGCCGAGGCCGGGGAGATGGACTCCCAGCAGAGGCAGCACTACAACATCCGCTCGGCCTCCAACAACTCCTCCGCCACCTGTGAGGAAAGAGCCCTGCACCACACGCAACAAGTACAGGAGAGGGAGAGGGAGAGGGAGAGGGAGGGTTGAGGAGAGGGAGAGGACAGTAGAGCGGAGGAGGGGAGGAACAGTGGATTAGAGCAGGGGTTCTCAACCCTGGTCCTCAAGTACCCCCTGTCCTGCATGTTTTAGATATTTCCCTGCTCCAACACACCTGATTCAAATGAATGGTCGTTAACAGCCTTCTGCATAACTAGATAACGACCCATTCATTTGAATCAGGTGTGTTGGAGCAGGGAAACATCTAAAACATGCAGGACAGGGGGTACTTGAGGACCAGGGTTGAGAACCACTGGATTAGAGGGAGAGGGAAGGAGACCGAAATAGATTTTCCGTGTTCATTTCGCAAAGGAAATACCTGCAGCGTTCTCGTCGGAGCGTAGCTCGTGGCCGTAGCTTAGTGTGAGCCCTGTGATAACACACAGACAGCTGGTGCTCAAAGTCTGAAGACGAGGCCTCCACACAGTGCACAGCATATAAACAGCTGATATGGTCGACCCAGACGTTGAACCTTAACACCTTACGCAGCACTGATTGGACGGATAGCGTCTTGAAACAAGCTCGGCCTACATTCTCAGTGTACTGTCGTGCGTACAGTCCTACACCTCTCATGTCACACAGGTGTAACCATAAACATGTTGTGTACATGCATAGCTTGCATTCCCATGCCCTTTAAAGTAGTAGTGTGTGTGTGTGTGTCAGTGTGTTTATATTTGGAAGGGGTAACAGAATGAGTTGGCTGGGTAGCATGGGGGGTGGGATCCGATAGCTGCAGCACTGCCGTCCTCCTGTGAAGCCTAAGCAGACTAATCCCAGCTGTTTGTTGTGGTTACCGTGGTTACCCCTGAGAGTGGTCCAAGCCCACTGCCTGCTTGATCCTTCATCCTCCCTCTCTCCACCATCCCCCTCCTTTCCCTCTCCCCCCCCCCTTCCCCCTTCCCCCCCTCCCCTATCTGTGCTTGTTGCCATAACAGCGGACTGTGAGACAGACGGCTACCTGAGCTCCTCAGGTCTACAGGAGCCGGGAGAAGCCTCGCTCCTTCCCGGAAGCCACGCACCCTCCGCCCTCCCCGCCACCGTCCCACCCGTTCCACCAACCGTCGAAGCTCCTCGCATCGAAACTCCGCCCACTGAGGCCCCGCCCACAGCGGCTCCGCCAATCCCTGCTCTGCGCTTCCCCACGGTAGGGACCTCATAGGAGGGCAGGGGCATGAGGTCAGAGGAGGGAGGAGCTAAGAGCCTAGCTTATCCACCTGCTAGCCAGAACGATGTTTAGCCAGTGACAGAAGTGAATCTAAATCCAGAATGTATTGAGAATCTGTACAGTTAAACTGTCAAACTCCAGGAAGTGAACCGAGTGTACAGCTCGGGGCCTGAGAGC
>CM042862.1:19847814-19880314 GCA_023658055.1 Thaleichthys pacificus | reverse complement strand
CCTCCTAGCTCCCTCTCAAGCTGATTTCTCCGCAGGGTCCTGGTATGTGTGTGTGTGTGTGTGTGTGTGTGTGTGTGTGTGTGTGTGTGTGTGTGTGTGTGTGTGTGTGTGTGTGTGTGTGTGTGTGTGTGTGTGTGTGTGTGTGTGTGTGTGTGTGTGTGTGTGTGAGTGCTCAGCTGACTGCCTGGTGCTTGAGTCCAATATGTTTACTGACTGTACAGGGCAACTCTTTCCACTCACCACCCCAGACCGAACGGTCTCTGCCGCACACTTCTCTTCAAACAGGTGTTGACGACCACGACCGCGGTCTCCTGTCAGAACCAAATACAAGCTCACGGACGTGCACACATACACTTGCAAGTGTGCACACACACACAGATATTGTTCCACGTCAGGCTGCTGCTTCATCTCAACACCTTCTGGGAGGGGTACTCGGTGTACTGTTTTTTTAGTGTGTGCCAATCAAATTTAAGTACAGAAATATTAGTTCTGGGCTTGCTTATGTTTAAAACAAGTACATTGGCTGCCAATAAAGTGAGACCTTTTCCCTTGATAAGATTTCAAAAAGTAATGTTTTTCACTTAAATTAAGTCACCATATAAGCCATTTATACTAGAAACAAGTAAAAACTAGAAAAATCTAAAAACAAGATTATCAATCTCAGTTTAGATAGTTAGATAGTATCATGGACACCAGTGTTTTAGACTTCCCATGTTAACGAATTGAGCCTCTAATCTCTCAGGGCACACGATCCACTGTAAGACAAGTCAGTCTGGGGAAGATGGCAACCTTAGACGGGAAGTGGCAAGTGAGCTAAACCGGTGTCGGTGTCACCGTGTCCTGGTGTGACCAGGAGGCTGATGACATCATGGGCTGGTTACTCTAGGACGCCCGAGGCTGCGGCCAACTCTCCCTCTCCCGCCGCAGGACACGACGGTGATGTCACCACCCCGTGTGTGCCCAGTGAGGACCACGTGGGGCTGTTTGTCAGGACTAGTTTACTAGTATCAGCATGGAGCTGCCAAAGCCACGTTGAGGCAGGGTTTTTCGATGTTCCACATGGAGTGGATTTTTCTAAGTCTTCTCACTCTCTTGTCTTGTGTCCCAGGTTCCTCCCAGACCTACAACCCTCCACCCTCCCAGTACCTCCAGTACTCCCACCCGGACGCCCTGCCTCCGGTCAACCACCTGCCCCCCCAGTACCCCACACCTCCCCACGCCCCCAGCACCCACTCCCCCTACCAGCACCCCCATGCCTCCTCCACTCCCTCCCTCGCCCCCCAGAGCCTCCCCCGTTTCCTCAGCAACCCCAACCTCTCCTCCCCCTCGCCCTCGCCCTCTTCCTCCCTCACCCCCTCCTCCTCCCTCTCCCTCACGCCCTCCTCCTCCACCTCCTCGCCAAGTCAGGCAGGTGGGGGTGGAGAGGGGCTGACCGCGGGGGGTGAGGGCAACCTTCTGTCCGCCGCCCCCCTGCCACAGCAGACTCCAGGGCTGTGGTCCTCCCACAACCAGCCCCTCTTCTCCCTGGCTAACGTGTTGTCCCTGGCCATGAGCGTGGCTCAGTCCTTCATGCCCCCCGCCACCATGGCCAGCGGGGGGCCCCAGGCCTTCCACCCCCAGCCCAGTCCCTACGGCCACCCCCTGTTCTCCCCCCAGCCCCGGATGCTCCAGCCTGACGGCTCCTACCTCCACCCCCAGGGGGCCCCGGTTGCCGCCAGCCAGTACCTGGACTTGTACCAGCAGCTGGCTGATGCCCAAGCCCAGATGCAGGCCGGGAGCCAGGGGTTGATGAAAGCGGGAGTGGGTTCGGGGGCGCCCCCTGCTGGTGGGGTGGTTGCGGAGGAGCTGGGCTCAGCTCCGGGCTCCAGACCGGAGGTGTCCAGCTGCTCCAGTCTGTCCCCTCCAGGCTCCACGGTCAGCCCCCAGACGTCCCCCGACATGGAGCCCAGAGGAATGCCCCACGAGCCGGGAGACGGCTCCTCCTCTTCCTCCTCCTCCTCCTCTTCCTCCTCCTGTACCTCCCCAGACTCCTCTGCTCCTCCTAGTCCCCAGAGCACGGTGAGACACAGACAGACTTGGGGTCACACACACACACGACCCAAGGTCACATCATAGGTCACCAAGGTTCAAAGGGTTCACAAGGACGCACTCAGACATGTGACCCGGAGATGATGTCATCCTTAGCTATCGCCTGTCCTGTTTGAGATGCTATGTACACACACGGATATTATGTACACACACACACACATACACTCACTCTCTCTCTATCTCGTTCTCTCACACACACACACACACACACACACACAGGTCTAGGTCTTGGCATAGGGCTCAGATAATTGTGGCCTTGCCTGCACCATCTCAAACCTGTTCTGCCATCGTACTCTAAAGGACTGACAGACACACCCATGGCAAGCGTGGACACAAAAGAAGAACTCTCTCTTCTGTGTGGTGCCTCTGACTGACAATGTGATTGTTGTTGTTGTTGTTTTTGTGTTCGGCTTCTGAAGGTATCCTCGCCCAGTCCAAGAACGTCCTCACCTTTGACCCTCTCAGACCCAGGGACCAGCGCCCAAAAATACAGACTGTCGCCTATCTCTGAGGGTAGGACAACTGAAGCCGCCATACCCACAGCGCCATCTAGTGGTGTCCTCAAGTGGTGCATTTTACACTTTCCCCTGAATTCGATTGATTTATTTATTAGATGTTTAGAATAAGTTACCTGGGAGCCCTTAGGCTCTTTGTAGCATCAATGGAAAGCAGTTTTTGTCGATTTCTCATCAATATTAAAGACTCTCCTTCACACAGACTTTCTTTCCATCTCTCCTGCCTCTCCTTGTGTCTAACAGAGAGGAAGCCTGTCGTCACTGTGGGTCGTTTCCAGGTGACTCCCAGCACAGACATCCCCGCCGCCTCTCCTGGCCCCGCCCAGATCCAACAAGACACGCCCCCACCACAACTCACCCCGCCCGCCCCCACTCAGGACGCCCCTCCTCCCCCTCCCCAGCACGACGGCGAATCAGAGAACGGCGTCGACGTGGTGGCCCTGTCCCCGCCCCGGCAGGCCCCAACCGACCCTCCGAGTAACCCAGACCACCACAGCGCCCCCTGCCGGCCAGGAGGTCCCAGACTCCCCGAGCAGGAGAAGGAGGAGGAGCGGGAGGGCGAGGGGGCGGAGGAGGAGGAGGAGAGAGAGGAGGGGGAGGAGGGGGAGAGGCGGCAGGGAGGCCGGAAGCTCAGCCTCAGCCTGTGGGAGGGCTCGGCGGGGAGCCCCCAGTTCAGCGGCAGCAACCTCCACCAGCCCTGGGTGAGCTACATGCGCAGCACGTCCTACGCCAGCAGTGACGACACGGAGAGCGAGGGGGAGGAGGCGTGGGACGAACTGCAGGAGCTCCGGGAGAGGTGATTGGACGGTTGGGTTCTCCAGTTGTTTTGTGTGTGTGTGGGGGTGGGGGGGGGGGTGGGTGTCCTCAAGGGCATTGGAAAGCTCTGTGGAGATCATTCATGGTTAAAAAAAAAAACTTTTATTATTCAAAATAATTATCCCCCTCTCTCCTCTTTCTTTCTCTGTCCTCCATCACGTCAATCTCTCCCTGTCTTTCTCTCTTCCTGTCCGTATCTTTCTCTCTCTCTTTCTCCTCTCTCTCCCCCTCTCTCTCTATCCCTCCCCCTCTTTTTATATCTTCCTCTCTCTGTCCCTTTCTCTCTGCCTCCACCTCTCTCCCCTCCCTCCCCCCCCCCTCTCCCCCTCTCTCTCCCCCCTCCCAGACACCAGTCGGAGGTGCAGAACCTGCAGGACACTCAGAAGAGGGAGATCGAGGAGCTGTACCGCAGGATGGGCAAGGTGCCCCCCCTCGGCATCGTGTCGCCGGCCGCCATGCTGAACATCCGCCAGAGACGCCTGTCCAAAAGCAGCAGCTACGTCCCCTCCCGCCGGAACAGCCTGCAGAGACTGGACATACTGCCCCCTGCAGGTAAACCTGAGTCACAACACCCCGCAGGCCGACCTCAGACCAGCCTGCAGAGACTGGACATACTGCCCCCTGCAGGTACACCTGAGTCACAACACCCCGCAGGCCGACCTCAGACCAGCCTGCTGGCTTGTTTGGGTGGTCGGGTCTATCCTTCGTCGACAGGGTCCTGTGCTCTGTCTTCCAGGGATCATGAGGAAGAACTCTGTGAGCGGCAGCAGCAGTGGTTCCCAGGAGAGGGCCGGTAAAGGAGTGACCTTCGCCCCGGACTACAGCCGGATGGTAAGCCTCACCCCCGCATGATCCATGGCGGTCCTGTCCCCCAGAACTGGCCTAGCATATCTGTACACCTCTTTCAGTCCTTGAGTACCAGTGAACGCTGGTAAGCGATGAGAGCTCTCCATGGAGCCTGGCTACCCTGGAGAGCTTTGCATGGAGCCTGGGTACCCTGGAGAGCTTTGCATGGAAGCCTGGGTACCCTGGAGAGCTTTCCATGGAGCCTGCGTATCCTGGAGAGCTTTGCATGGAGCCTGGGTACCCTGGAGAGCTTTCCATGGAGCCTGCGTACCTGGAGAGCTTTGCATGGAGCCTGCGTACCCTGGAGAGCTTTGCATGGAGCCTGGTACCCTGAGAGGGGAGAGGGTTGGAGAGGTGGAGGTGTGGTGGTCGGACCATAGCTCAGAGCCACGTTACCTACCGAGTTCACCCTCAGATCTCCTGCTACTTCACAGCCATGGTTACAGAAGTTTGTCATGACCACTTCCTGTTGTCTCCTGACCCCTGCCCTCTCTCTCCCCCCAGTGAGACAGCTGTCCCTGAGGGGGCCTGAAGGAGTGGGTGCTGGTTCTGTAGACCACAGACAGTCCCCCAGTGCCATGGGTGACCCAGGGGAGACCAGGGGTGGCCCAGGGGTTAGATGGAGGGTGATGGACACTGGACTGGTGAGCCCTGTTCCTGAGACCCACCTGGAACACAGAGACACCCCAGGATGGAGGGATGGATCGGAGGGGAGATTGTCTTCACCGCATCACCAGACAGACACAGCCATACTAGTATCTCCTACAGGAAACTCCTCATGATGCAGAAGGCTGTGCACCACTGTGGCCTGGCCAGTCAATGTGCGGATATCTGACACTAGCTGGTGGCCATGGCCAAGTTGGAACCATGACAGTGACTGATCATGTGTCCGTGGCTAGAGAGGGAAAGAAAGGACATCGGTGTGAACAGGGTTCAAAATGACTTATGACTTTTGGGGAAGGGGTTACCTAAGTCATCAGTAATTGTTAAATGTTTTACTTGTTAACTTATCCATATCTTTTCCACTTTTGAACGTTTCGAAATCATGTTTGGAGTTTGAACATTCTGAACAATAATCTTAGAGTAGCCTACCTCACATTCACTCCTTAAAATGACATCAACCCCACCCCCTCAAAATAAAAGTACTAATTATGACGAGGGTTCCGTCTAGACTAATCGGCGTGTCTCCGACCCCGACCCACCCTCATTTGGAACCCTGAAAGTGTGCCTTGTGCATCCTTCCAGTTGTACTGCCTTGTGTGTCTTTGGTAATGTAGTCGAATGCAAGCCAGCCCATCGACCCATCCTCCCGCCTTGTTGCTCCAGCTTTTCAGCGTCACCAAATAGATATCGCGTGTTGAGAATAAATAAGAGCACAATCGGATGGACGGAGACGATCCACGTCCGCGTCGCTCTAACCGTGTAAGCCATTGTCACTTTAATCGTGTCCGCAAACACTCCAAGCCTTATTGTGTTGTTCGGCTGTGTATCTAACGCCTATTCTAGCGCTGCCTTTTCCTTAGGTGTACAGTGGATGCTTCTTTCTGTACTGTTCTTACTTTTTCTTCTTTTTTTTTGTAAAAAAAAAAAAACTAAACATTGATTGACACAATGCACTTTTGAGGGTAGGTTTATAACCAATTATTGAAGGACAAATCATCAATCGATGTACAGCACAGAACACTTGTTTCCTTTGAAATCAGTACTGCCTATGCATTTCTAATGTTGTTGAATGATTGATTTCTGACAGACAAGACTAATCAAACTGAAACTGTGAATTTGAACCAGTTGCCTTAAGTATGTATTAGAATGCATAAATCATTGAACTAGTTGTATTCTTGCAAGAAACCAACTTGACAAGACTATGTGAATCTGTTTCGATAAAAGAAATGCGGACATCAGTTGGGTTGCTAGGAGACATACTGCTATGCAGACTTTGTGCCTTCATCCACATTGTTTTATACCTTCAAAGCTTGATTGTCTTTAAATCTTAATTTGTATATATTGAAAATAAATAATTATATCAGAAACTGTTTTATTTCTTGTGCTGGTCACATTCCTCACCGTGACACTGGGTGCAGAATGAAGAAACGTTTCACACTGAACTGTGTATAGACAAATCATTTAATATACATTAATAACGGAACAAATATTCACATATATACACCTTAACTCCCACTCAAGCACAGACCCTTGCAATGTAATATAAACTTTTTATTTGAAGCTAGTCCAGTGATTGTTGAAGACCCCCTAAAACTAACACATGAATGTGAAAATAAACTGAATTTAACCCTCCTTAGGCACATTGATTCTCACGCCAGAGGGTATAGTCCAGTGCAACAGCTTGACAGTTCCGTACGGTTCTCCAGGTGGGGTCGTCGCAACACGGGTGATGACAAAGCAAGGCAGGTGAGAGGCTTCCGTCCCAAATCAACTGCCTGTCTACTGGGTGACTCCTTAAGAGTTGGCTCCTGTTCTGGGGCCTCTGATTCTGTTGATTCTCGACTCGTCGTCAATGTCCTCCATGATCCTCTCCTGCTTCACAGACAGGATGGTGTAGCTGACTGGGAAAGGAGCGAGGTTAAGGACAATAGCTAGTTCACTAGTCTAGCTACATGGTGAACATTAAGCCACATCTGCAAATCTGGTTATTTTGTCGGAAGCAGTCTCCTACTAACCCAACAGTATGTTGCATTTACAAACTCTTAACAGTAATCAGAGGTTGCATTCAAGTTGACGTAACTAGCTCTAGCTAGGCTAGTAACTAGCTACGTAAACTGCGACCACATTTATTTGAAAAGCTATTGCACTAGCTAGCAAATACAAGAACCTTGAGAAAGGAAACTTTTATCAAGCTGGTGAACGCAGTAAAGATGGAGAGATTTATTAAACTGGTCACAATGTGTTCCATGACTAGAATACTGTAGCTACACAAGCTAGCAACCTTGCCACGGAAGTGCAGTTATGACACACACAAGAAGGATACACATGCCGATCACAAATGCCCCAATTGCAAGTCCGGTAAAGCGATTGCGACTACGTATCCTCTCCGAGTTTTTCTTCCAGTAGTCCAGCTCTTGTCTTCTCCGATTCAGTTGTTTCTGAGCCGCTGTCAATGTCGTTTTTGCGGCGACCTCTCCAACTCCTTCAGCTTCTGCCATGTTTGTTGTGGTAGTGTTTAACGCCGCGGTATTCAATCAAATGGTGCAACACTGCCACCTATCGTACAGAATGACTTACGTGAGGAGTAGGATAGGAACTGCGGAGGGCGGAGGAGGGCGACCGCTCTATGCTTATTTTTTATTTATAGGCCTACACTTGTTTGGACCGTCTTATACGCCTCCTACGCTACTTATAAAAAATACGTATCACTGGCAGAATCCGTTTTGTGTTCATGCTGCATTTGGCAAGCATCCTAATCTAAACAGTATGAAAGATTACAGCCTCTTTACAATACAATTGTTATTAGTTTCCAACCGAGAAACCGTGTAATCAAATAACTCCCCTTTCTGATAAATAACACAAATGTGATTTAATTATACTAATCGTATTAAACAGATGAATTGTGCATAGAATTTAAGTTATTTTATTATCAGAATATTAAAAGAAAGTAAAATGACCTCTTATGTACAGAGAATATGATTTAGCAAATGTCTTGACATATTGTACTTCTTGTTCTGTATCAACATTAACACTATAAAATAGACATAATGTACAGCTATATATACTCTATCACGATACAGTTCATATGTTTGGTCCAGTGCTTCCTGATGCCTTGGACAACACTCATTGAGGTTTACATTTATTACTAAATTCACTGTATTTGGACAAATGATATAACACAACTTTATAGGCAAGTCCCCATCCATAACATAAAAATAAAGAAAATAATTCTTAGTGGCATGTCATTTGCTCTCCAATGTATTAACAAACTCATTGGCTGGTCCATTTATAGGCATTGTGGTATGTTGTTCATGATCCCATTCAGGAGCTATCCAGCTTCAATTAAATGTATTATTTGTAAAGACACACACATTTAACCAGGAATTCATTCACTCTACAGACACCAGTCTAGGCATGCCCTTGTACACCATCCATACACCACAAATCGCTCTCCAGAGTTACACCTCACATTTGCTATGTTAAACTATACTGTTGAGGATACCTGTCCTTATTGGACTTAAGTCATGATTATTTATCAGGTAAACATCTCTTCCCTTATGACTCCTTTCCCTCTTCTCTGTGTTCTTGAAGGCTATGTACCAAAGACACGGTTTTGGAGATCCTTGGGTTGAATCTGTACAGTTAACAGTGGAAGGTTTAGGATTGCTGCAGCGCAGGTTCTGTCACTGCCCCGTTATCATACCTGGCAACCCGTGTACCTGACAGGAGCAGTCCATGTTTGTTTGTTTGTTTATCATTATTTTGGGGTGGGGGGGGAGGGAGGGAGGGAGGGAGGGGGGGGGGAGGATTAGCTACCCCTATTCAGTCTTTTTAGGTATAGACAAGTTTGACGCTGAGAGACTAGGGCTTGTCTTGAGGGGCAGTCAGGACACGTCGACGTAGCTCAACTGGGGGCGAAGACCACCTCGTACTCGTTGAGGATGAGCTCCACGATCTGGTTCTGGAACACCATGTGGATGGTGATGTTGCCCGACTCCGTCTGAGGCCGGAGCAGCGTGGGGCCGAACACGATGGCCAAGCTCTGGACCGACATCCGGTTCACCTCGCCGTACTCCGCGACCCTGGAGGAGAGGAGGAGGGAGAGGAGGGAGGGAGGGAGGGAGGGGAGGGAGGAGGGAGGGAGAGAGGAGGAGGGAGCAGGAGGGAGAGAGGAGGAGGGAGGGGAGGGAGAGAGGAGGAGGGAGAGATGAGGAGGAGGGAGGCAGGAGAGGGAGAGAGGAGGAGGGAGAGGAGGGGAGGAGAGGGAGAGAGGAGGAGGGAGGGAGGGAGAGAGGAGGAGGAGGGGAGGGAGGAGAGAGGAGGGAGGAGAGGGAGAGAGGATGGGAGCGGAGGAGAGGGAGAGAGGAGGAGGGAGGAGAGGAGAGGGATGAGAGGAGGAGGGAGGAGAGAGGAGGAGGGAGGGAGGGAGAGAGGAGAGGGAGGGAGGGAGAGAGGAGGAGGGAGGAGAGAGGAGGAGGGAGTGCAGGAGAGGGAGAGAGGAGGAGGGAGAGGAGGGGAGGAGAGGGAGAGAGGAGGAGGGGAGGGAGAGAGGAGGAGGGAGGGAGGAGGAGAGAGGAGGAGGGAGGGAGACAGGGAGAGAGGAGGAGGGAGGAGAGGGAGAGAGGACGAGGGAGCGGAGGAGAGGGAGAGAGGAAGGCGTTGAGTCGTCATTCACCTTAAGGTCATCACCGGCAAAAACATATGATTTCATTGGTTAAAGAATCTGAGTGTGGTTCTTGAGGGTCTGGGTTGGTTGGATGCAGTTCTATGGGTGTACGTGAGGCCCTCTGTGACGTTGCTTGTGAAAAGGGCCACACAAATACGATTTCATTTTTGACCTGTGCTAACAGGAAGTACTACTCACTTGCGGAGGTGTTTGAAAAGGGTGCTCCATGGTGTCGTGGTTGGGCAGAGGAAGGGACCGAACCAGATCCTTCATGTACGACACCTTCTGTTTATAGTCCGAGATTTCTACCAGATGAAAACCACACACACACGTGTTAATCCCCGATTTGATCACCCTAACCCCCGAACCCCTAACTTACACCAGGTGACAACACACAACAACACAACAGATTGTGATGATTCAGGGCTGTCCACTCTGTCCGATTATGAGGACGTGACATGACGCCGGCCTTCTCTTATGAGGTGACGATGCTGGGGGACAGGAGAGGGCTAAACTAGGGGTCAGAGGTCAGGGGTCAAAGGCGAGGGTGCTGAGAGCACCGTAGTTCAGCCCCACACTTACTGATGGCAGCGATGAACCTGTCGAAGAAGTTGTAGGGAAAGAGAGGCTCGGGCATCTCTCTGAGGAACAGCTTGAGGGCGCCAGCGATCACGTGGATCTCCTCCCACTGACCGTCCTCCAGGTCCAAGTCCTCCTCTGGGGGGGGGGGGGGGGGACAGAAAGAGGAGAGAGAAGAAGAAGATGGAGAAGACAGGATCAGAGAAACAGACGAGAGAGAGGGAGAGGGAGGGAGAGAGAGAGGAGGGAGAGAGAGAGAGACAAGGTGAAGGAGGCAGAAGGAGTCAGGGACAAATGGAGCAGCGAAAGCGTGAAGTGGAAAGCAAGCGGAAGGTGGGAGGAAGAAGAGGGGGGGGGTTGATTACTTTGCAAGATGTCCTGACTGTAAATCAACCATCCCCCCCCCCACACACACACACACACTCACACACACACACTGTCTAGAGTGGCGCACCACCGTACCCTGATCTGTTTTGTGTCGAAGCCTCTGGATGACTGCCAGGTTCCCACTGACCCTGTAGATCCCATCTATGTCCAGACCTGCGGGGGACAGCTCAGCGGTTACCTTCCCCTCCAACACTCGGCTCCAAACACACCCATACACTCCGAATCATCTTGATCGTCGATCACAAGTGTGTGCGTGCGTGTGTGTGTGTGTACCTCTCCTCTCCACCGCTTTGATGCACTTCTCAACAAACTTGGGGACGGTTGTGTTTTCTCGGTGACACAGGGTGTCCAGGTGACAGCCGAACACACTATCTGGGAGGATGACAGACAGGATAGGGCCTCAGCTGGAAGATTTCTCACAAAGAAAAGCTGCCGCCACAACACGACTCAAAGATTTTCACCCCAACACTCTTTAAATATCGTCCCTCGTTTTAGCTGTAGACACGCGTTTCATCGGTTGAAACAAATCCGCCGTGACCAATCCACATCACATTGATGAGGATAGCATGACGACACTGTGAAACGTCCACAGGACGAAGGCAGGGGAGGCGTGTCAGAACCGTCGCTTTTGGGACGAACCTATTATGTAGCCCTTCTCCTTGACGGACTGCAGGGTGGGTCTCCTCTGCAGGAACTTGCGCAGCTTGGTCCGGACACGCCCCTGCTCCGAGTCTGCAGGGCTGCTGGACCCGACCTTGGTGGCTGGAGGGGTGAGGAAAGAGAGAGGCGGAGATGGACGGCGTTACGGCTCCGGGGACTAGTTACGCCAAATACATACACGCCTGTACGGCTCTGTGCTTCAAGGTGGAGTTAGTGATCTTGCTGCTGTGGTGCGGAGACGTACAGGCCCTCTTCCTCTCCTTTTCGTCTCTGTCGGACGGGTGAGGGGACTTCTCCATGGGTTCCAGCTCCTCCTCCTCCGACAGAAGGTCCTGCTCCTGGGGAGGAGGAGGAGGAGAAAGAGGAGGGGGGGGGAGGGGTGGAGGCGGAAGAAGAGGAGCGGGAAGAGGTGGAGGAGTGGAGGAAGAGGAAGAGGAAAAGTAGGAGGAGGAGAATGAGGGGGAGGAGGAGGAAGAGGAGGAGGAGGGGGAGGCGGAGGCGGAGGAAGAGGAGGAGGGGGAGAAGGAGAAGGAGATGGAGGAAAAGTAGGGAGAGGAGAAGTTAGGGAGCTGTTACTTCAGCTGTAACTTGGTCAGAAAAGCCATGGTGCTGAGTCAGACTAGCTAAAGCCTGCTGAGATCAGCTGGTGGGGTTGTGAGCAGACCTTCTTCTCCGCCTCTGGGCTGGTCCTAAGCTGTCGGATACTCTCCTGGATGACCTTGAACCAGTCCCAGATGATGCTCTCTGTGTCGTACTGGACCAGGTATTCACAGCCGTGACGTGTCTTCAGCTGAAGAAGGAACACAAGCACACACACACTGTAAGAGATGTGTCTGTGATATGAACAAATCAAATGATTGCACTTTTCCAACCCCAGCCCTCCACCCCCCAGCCCTCCAGACCCCAGCCCTCCACACCCCAGCAGGCCTTCACCCCCCAGCCCTCCACACCCCAGCCCTCCACCCCCCAGCCCTCCACCCCCCAGCCCTCCACACCCCAGCTCTCCACCCCCCAGCCCTCCACACCCCAGCCCTCCACCCCCCAGCCCTCCACACCCAAGCCCTCCACACCCCAGCCCTCCACCCCCCAGCCCTCCACACCCCAGCCCTCCACACCCCAGCCCTCCACCCCCCAGCCCTCCACACCCCAGCCCTCCACACCCCAGCAGGCCTTCACCCCCCAGCCCTCCACCCCCCAGCCCTCCACACCCCAGCTCTCCACCCCCCCAGCCCTCCACACCCCAGCCCTCCACCCCCCAGCCCTCCACACCCAAGCCCTCCACCCCCCAGCCCTCCACACCCCAGCAGGCCTCCACCCCCCAGCCCTCCACACCCCTGCAGGCCTCCACCCCCCAGCCCTCCACACCCCAGCAGGCCTCCACCCCCCAGCCCTCCACACCCCAGCAGGCCTCCACACCCCAGCCCTCCACACTCCAGCCCTCCACAGCCCAGCAGGCCTCCACCCCCCAGCCCTCCACACCCCAGCCCTCCACCCCTCCACACCCCAGCAGGCCTCTCAAGACCCCAGGTCCTCGTACCTCCACAACGTGCTTCTTGCTGGACTTGTCCTTGGAGGCCCAGGCCAGACTGGCTCCTCGCAGCTCCACCGTGTGCTCTGGCACAATCTGGTTGGACTTGTTCTGGAGAAACAGGACGACCCCGAACACTGTTAGAAAACTGTCAGAGACTGAGGCCTCATATAACACAACTCAACTCAACTGAAACTGAAAAAAAGCAAGCAACAATAATATATTTCACGGCGAGTAAAATAATTTTAAGGCAGTTACAACAAACCAAAAAAAGCAACACGTCTCTCAATAACCACAATAACACCTTTTATTTATAATCTGCTTTTCTTATACTCAAAGCGCTAAATGCACTATTGTCTAGTCTCCAGTGTGTGTGAGGAGGGGGGGGGGGGGGGGGGGGGGGGAGGGTACTTACAGCGTTGCTTGTGGGGGCCGATTTGGGATCTCTGTGGAAAGTGAGGATTCCTCCATGCAGCACAGTCCAAGACTGACCCCAGTTCTTCCTGTGGAGGAGACCAGGGAGAGAAGGATTCAGGCCTACAACTCTCCACAGAGGAATCATGGGAAAATGACCGTTCGCTGGGCGAATGGCCGTCATCCACATGGGTGGCCAGGTGGACGTTCAGCTGTTATCCTAACCTGAGTCTTTTCCCGTGGTCTGCAACTTTGGTTTTGTTCAGGATCCCTGCCTTCTCCAGCAGGTGGCTCTGTAAGACGACAGACGCACAGTTCAGCTCGGGACTGGAAAGAGTCGGCGTTTCAAGTCATGCCGACCGAGCGCTTTTGAGTACCGTCGAGGTAGGAAAAGCGCTACGTAAATGCAGGTCCATTTACTTGCAGGATCCCACAGGCTGCACAGTCGAGGAAATGACACCCACGTCGCAAGCAACATCCTAGCACAGGAGTTAGTATCCATTGCCTTCGCTTATCTCAGCTCAGCCAAGTGAACAGCCTCTTGGCTGACTTTCAGGTCACTTTGAATTCCTGAGTTATGACTCTTAAACCAGGCAAGCCTTGAAATATGACTCAGGTATCAACATGGGTGTGGTCTGTGTGTGCGTGTGTGTTATACATGCCTGGGTGTGTGCCTTGCCCATTCATTGAGTTCTTATATGTTTGACTTTCCTGAATCGATTGCCTATAAAACGACAACAAACCCGAACCTTTGACCCTACCTAGTTATTACCCTCAGACTGGTGTCGAGGGCAAGATGTATCTAAAACATCTAAGAGGGTCTGCTGTCTGACTGCAACACAATACAACCAAAGTCAGGTGTATTCTACAGTGCGTGTAACAGCAGAGGCCTTCATTTACCAACCTTGTCCACTAGGGGGAGTCTCATCGACGCTCAACAATCAGCGGTATTTTCGAATCAGCCCGCAACCTTAGTGTTACTAGAGCCATGCAAAGACATCTCCTAGCAACATGCCGACGTCAACCCATCTCTGACGCAGAGCACGCTGTTAGGAGAAAGCAAGGCGAGGAGTTCACCCTAATCCCAACACCGCTGTAGCAAGCCCATGACAGACTAGACGTTTTTAGCGGCCCTTCTCACAGGATGTTAGTTCCATCATCAGCAGCACACCCACACACCACCCCGGAGCCACGGTCTCTCTGGCCCCACTACCCACAATGCATCTAGCAGGCCTCCCCCGCCCACATGGACCTACGTGGAGGAGAGGGGCCGGGACGTACGCCGACAGTCTCCTCCGCAGTTTCAAAGGATCGGCCTTTCGAGAGGAAAACACGGCAGGTGTCATTGTTTAGGCCGTGTGATGTACATGGCAGGGGCGTGCGGGCTCTGTGTCATGCGTGTGGTGGGGCGCGGAGAGGCCCGAGGGGGGGCCTGGTGTCGGGTTGTGCTTAGTACGTACGGATGCAGGGCTCTCCGGGGAGTTCGCAGAGCTGGCGTCGCTGAAGTCGGACACGTTCCGCTTATGCGTCGGGAAGAACTTCTGAAACGAGACAAAGAAAATGAAACGGGGTCAATCCGTTGTACGTTTCTAGCGAAGCGTAATGTCAGTTCATTCCTCAAATAGACCACGGTCAACCCGAAGGTAGATTCATTATTATTTTGACTGGACAGGTTCAAAGAAAACCATTCAGAAAAACTCCTCTGCCAACTGAGTTCACTTTTCAGGCAGCTCTGTTCTAGAACTGTACTCCAAACCCACAGAGTGATTGTATCCTCTTAATCCCCCTCTTTCCCACAGTGGTTCCTCCCATGTGGACACAGTGTGTGACCTCTAGAGAGGGAGACAAAGAGGCAGGTGTTTCCACAGCCTGGATGGACGGGGGAAGGGGGGGGGGGGGGGAATGACATCACTTTACGTCATAAGAGCATTAGTGAGGTTCTGAAGGCCAGATATGTCTGCCTGAGACCAGTCCTCAGTCCAGTTGGTCAGTTTGAACAGATACAAAAACACCCTGGTATGGCTGTCATACAAAACCCCCACTAACAATTGTATTTTTTAAAATGTTGTATCTATTTATCTTTTTCTTTATTGAATATTCGAAAGATACAATATATTTACAGTGAAGTCGCTCGACAACTATAATCATAATCATACAACCGATTCCGATTCAGTGCGACCCACATAAGCGCCCGTCGCACAATCGTACTTATTGACGCGCAGCAAAACCCCCGCGTTACAAATGGTGCGGTCCTGGCGAACCCCTCACCCTGACGTCCCCCTCCCCTCATGTCTCTCACCGTATCCTCGTACGGAGGGCCAAACTGGGCGGGCCCCACCAGGATGGTGTGCCTCCAGTTCTTGTGGAGCAGCGGGACATCTGGTTCCAGTCCGTTCCCCACGCGGAGCTGGCCGGGGACTACCGGGCACTGGGAGGGGACAGGCGCACCTCTTACTGAAGGCTGCGTTTCCTTGTGAAGAGGGTTTGTGGAAAAAACAAGATATTCGTTGTTTGTTTTTCGGCCCATTCGTCTGACTCACTCCGTCTCTCATTCACTCCCTTCGTCTCTCTCATTCATTCTCTCTCCCTCTCCCTCCCTCCCTCCCTCCCTCCCTCTCCCTCTCTCTCTCTCTCTCTCTCTCTCTCATTCATTCTCTCTCTCTCCCTCCCTCTCCCTCTCTCTCTCTCATTCATTCATTCTCTCTCTCTCTCTCTCTCTCTCTCTCTCTCTCTCTCTCTCTCTCTCTCTCTCTCCATCTGTCTCTCTCTCTCATCAGCACACGCTTGTACCTCCGGAAGGTTCCACTGTGACCTGGATCCACCTCTCACATAATAGTAGGTCTTTCCTTTCTCATCCTCCGACCTGATCCACTGGACACACACACACACACACACACACACACACACACACACACACACACACACTAGTTACAATGCTGCATCAAGGGCCACAGCCCTCCTAACAGGGACACGACCCGAGCCAATCGTTTATACGTGACCAAAAACCTTTGAATAGGATTTCCATACTAATCATCGTACAACTACAGTCCGTCATGTCCTTACCTGCTCCTGGGTGCGTTCGCAGGTGTACAGGGTCATACCATCGGGTTCGATGGTGCGGGTCCAGCCTGCTGGGGCGCTCACGTCCAGGCTGGCCCGGGGGATGACTGGACGCATGCCCGGAACGGGCGCCGGGTCTCTGGGGTGGACGGAGGGGGGCTTGACCAGCCCTCCAGTCACCTCTGTGGGGTAGTCCTCCTCCGGGAGAGGGGGCTGGAGGCGACAGCAGTGGAGAGTCACGTGAGGGGAGAACATATTTCTGTCCTCTGTAACTTGTCGAGGCGCCGTCAAACAGTGACTGCTGTTCCTTGAATAGCTTACCGGCCCTTCGCATAACTTCCTCTCCTCGGCTGCGGTCTCGGAGCCCGGAGAGGTGGGGGTGGTGGGTTCCGGCGCAGCCCAGGATGTGGCTCCCGAAGTGGGGTTGTAGTAGTAGTGTCTCCCGGAGGTCTCATCCAGGAGCTGCTCCCAGCCGGAGCTCTGCGAGGAGGCGGAGGAGAAGGCCGGGGAGAGGGCCGGAGAGAGAGCCGGGGAGAGGGCCGGGGAGAGGGCTGGGGAGAGGGCCGGAGAGGGACCCAGCAGCACTTCTCTGTCCCTGGGGAGGTTCATCTCCACGGAGGGGGAGACGGCTGGGGGGCTGAGGGGGGAGGCCCAGGAGGTCTTCCCCGTGGCTGGGTGGTAGTAGTACTCCTTCCCGCTGTCCTGGTCAGTGTGAACCTGCCATCCCTCCTGCTGACCCTGGGAGGAGGCGGGGCTAGCTGCCCCAGGGGAGGAGATGCAGGAGGAGGGGGCGGAGCCGGGGGTGGGAAGGGGGGTGGCGGGCAGCACTGCGGGAGGCTGTGGGATGTTCTTCTTCAGGTCTGTGACGTTGGCGTAAACAGCAGTGTTGGGGTTATCATTCTCCACCTGTACAAGAGAGGGGTCAGATAGCAGTCAGGTAGAAGCCCAGACCCGGTGAGCCAGAGGGGGGCTGTTGAAAGGAGTTTGCTAAACTGGATTTCTAACAGCGAACACGAGAACGATTGAATTGTCCTAAAAAATTATCGCTTTAACAAGACGGTGTTTCCAAAGCGAAACGGTCATTCTTAGTCTCGCTGTCTGTCCCACAGATGGGCCTTGTTCCATGGAGAGTGTGTGAGAATGGAGACGACAGCTGGTACCTGGGCTCCGTCACCCCCATTGTGCGAGCCATCACTCTGACCCCACAGCCCCGCCCACTCTGGCCCACAGCCCCTCCCACTCTGACCCCACAGCCCCTCCCACTCTGACCCACAGCTCCGCCCACTCTGACCCCACAGCCCCTCCCACTCTGACCCACAGGCCCTCCCACTCTGACCCCACAGCCCCTCCCACTCTGACCCACAGCCCCTCCCACTCTGACCCCACAGCCCCTCCCACTGCCCTATGGCTCCTCCCACTCTGGCCCACAGCTCCTCCCACTCTTCACTGGCACCAGGGGGCCCATTAACCCTGACAGGGAAACCCGACCTCCTCAGGGAACCCTGGGAGAATCATCAGCGGGACAAAGGACAGAGGTAGAGAGTCCTATTTCTTCTCTTCCCTCTTCACCCCTCCTGCCCTCTCCCTTGCTCTCGCTCTCTCTCTCTCTCTTTCTCTCTCTCTCTCTCTCTCTACTCTTCCCTCTCTCTGCACCTCTCTGCCTCTTAGGCAACAAAGACCGTTGAATCGAATATCTCTCCCTGAGCACTTTGAGAGCGAGAGGCACCAACACCGAATCCACCGCAGAGTGGCCGTCTCCCTGTTCCCCTGCTGTCACTGTTCCCCTGGCCTCTGAAGACGTCAGCGGATGAACAGTAGAGAAAACGCGGAAGACCCAACTGTTTTTTTCCAACTCTGACTGCCTGTCGTTCAGCAGCCGTGCAGGAAAGTGTTCCTGTGTCAGACAGTCTGCAGCAGAAGTGGGCCCTGTCTCACTAATGGTTTTCCAAAGCTCAGAGTGCGTCTCTGGGGAGAGGAAGTGAGCTGCAGCAAAACATCCCAACTTGAAACCCTCGACATTTTCACTAAGTGAGGACGGAGATAGCTTTGTGGCCAACGGCCTTCTCACACTGCAGTGAGCTGCAGAGAAACGCACGCAACTCGTTGCGAAACAAGGAAGAATGGGGAGTCAGGTGGCTGAGCGGTGAGAGAATCGGGCTAGTAATCAGAAGGTCGCCGGTTTGATTCCCGGCAGTGAAAAATGACGTTGTGTCCTTGGGCAAGGCACTTCACCCTACTTGCCTCGGGGGAATGTCCCTGTACTTACTGTAAGTCGCTCTGGATAAGAGCGTCTGCTGAATGACTAAATGTAAATGTAAGAATCGCATTTGACCCAGACTTTTCTAACCCCACAAGATTGTGCCAGCATGCTTAAGCTATAAGACAAAGCAGAAAACCAAATCTGTGTTTCAGTAAAACAGCAGGCGAGGAGGGAATGACGCTGATCTAGGCTATTAAACAACAGTTAGATCCAACCAAGTAATTTGATTGGACAAGAGGCATTCCACGAGTGCTAATAATTGGCTATTGCAGCACTGGAACTTTTAACTATTCGTGATTCACCCTTCTTGCATTAACGACTGTTATCTATCTAAAGTTATACTGTAACAAACTTCGCAAACTACGATCAACATGAACATTTAGAGGAAATGTAGAGGCTACAAAGTAACTGCCCTCCGGTAACGTGTAGTTAAACCTATACAAAGTTGCAATCAGTAGTTGCTTTTGTATAGGATTTTTTTGTTGTTCCTTGGCAACAGTCAGAGTTGCAGAACTATTTTGGCAGGGCCAAATAAAGCTTTAGCTAATAAACGTCACTCGTAGAACCGTTGAATAAAAGCAACTTCACACTCCGTGTCGTGCGTTATTGCCGAATATCAGCATGGCTAGAAGACGACCGTTAATCACAGCCGTGTTTATTTTCAGAAATACCGCCCTCCCTGTCGTGTGATTAAACTGACACACAGCCCCAGTAGTGGACGTACCTGGCGCTCATGGTCAATGCTCCTCAGCTTGTACCTGAAGCTACCGAAAGCTCTGAGGATCAAGTCACTCATGGTCCTTTCCAAAACACCAAACATTCAAGCTGTACTGTCAGATACAAAATGATCTTTTCAGAGGAACACTTTCAGACTTGATTCAAAAGCAGAAGTGAGTTAGCTAGGGAACAACATGAGTAGCCGTTGTTCAGACCAGACCAAGCATCAGTTCCCCCTTCGCCAGAGGATTAGAGTTTACCTTACATTTCAAATAAATTATGAGAGATTGGGGAACTGCAAGATGTTTACGTATCCAAAACACAAGTTGGGGAAAGATTTGCAGATTAGTCTGGCACTGGAAGAGGACCTCCCCACAGAAATAGTTAAATGCAGACACACTCCCTTCTGACTTAGACATACAAAGCCAGACATATACACACACACACACACACAAATACACACAAACACACATGCTAGACCCTTTACTTAGCGGAGGCTCTCATCCAACTGTCATTTCCTCTCCTGAAGAACCAATGAAGTTTACATCTTAAACAAACAAGTGGGTTGTTTGTGTACAACTCTTGACATCCTTCAACCAAGATAGTATACACACACACACACACGCACACACGCACACAGAGATACAATTCAGGTGTATGTAAAAAATAAGCATACTTTAAAACACACACGTATTTAGTCATATAGGACTAGCCTACACAGTTTGCCTAAAGCAAACAGCATCTAGATTTTAATGACATGAAAACCAGTATTTCAAACCAGGATAGATGGTGAGACATATTAACACAGGAGAGTGCAAGGACAGAGGCTGTGTGTGACATCTATGACCTCGCACAACGGAACACACCGGAAAACCAAAGACTCTTCTAGGTACCAGACAATAATTGTTTTGTTATTCAAATAGAACCCGTGACACACCCTTAGCAGCAACCTGGCTTAGTAAGCCCCCGCCCTCACAACCGCCTCACAGAGCCGACAGGGACAGGGACAGCGAAACAAGACGGGACCTACAGTCCACTGCCACATAGCTGCTACCCAACACCACCTACGTCATTATGACTGTGTAAGGTGGGGTATAATAGCTGTTTGATGTCCTTACACTGTCCTCGAAATGCTCTGTGGCTCCTCCTGTTTGTGACTTGACCTGTGACCATCCAGGCTAGCACCGCAAACCAACTCGTGTTTGAGATGTGCGAGCAGGGAATCGAAGAGAAAGGCTCGCAAGGTTTCATTTTGTATCACCTGAGAAGTTCTCCTTTGTGGTTGTGACAGTTATCACAATGCCTGGAGGTCATGCAGAGAAGCCCCATTTCGAAACAAACCTCGGGGGAAATACAGCTTCACAGAAACAGGTCCCATTCTCTACAGATAACGTCTGAGTGGGTAATCAGTGTGAGGATAAGAGTTGGTGGAATCCTCAGATATGCGAGTAGCAGAGGACCGAGCGATCACACTGAAAGAGTGCTGCCTCTTCAAAGTGAATGGAGACAATCTCAGGAACCACCATGTTCAGGCACAGCAAGCTTACATAAATTCGCACCGGTCCTCGAGTCAACCCTATCTTGTTGAGTTGATATGCCCCGGCATATTATTGTCACAGGGGTGAAAGTGATAAACCACCCTTCACGTCTGACAATAGCCTTTCTGCTGGCTCTGTTAACCAGGACATAGTCGAGACTTATTTACTTTTGATCATGTGACCTCCTGTCAATGATTCATAGCTGACAAGAAATAGTCAAACTGGCATTCCATTCCCTTCCCGATGGTACAGCCTTTTGACCCTCCATATCACTGCTTTCCTGATGACTACAGTGTGTCTCACCAATGCAGTGACATGACCACATCTGCGATTAAGTGGAGTGTGTTGTACTGTCCAAACAGGAAGCATTCAGGCTCGCTAAGAAGGTGGACATGGGATGTGGTTACCGCAGGAACCGAGGACCTGACAGCTGACTGACACGACATCACAGGACGAAACTGACACATTTGACACCAAGTAACTCACAGACATCCTTGTTAGTATGGGCAGAATCCACACATTCCACACCAAAAATACAACTATCTGTAGTTTTTCTTAAAACATATAATTGTATGTGTGGCTGGGCTACTAAACGGAGGGTCTGGATAGAGAAAAGAGACTGGATTCTGAATGAATGACTTTGTCCCATACTGGCCAATCAGTATCCGACCTTTGTCTGGGACATCCAGCGAAGACACTGCCAATTCATCACACATTGATCAAAGTGGCAGTCAGAAGTGGTTTACGGCAACCTTGCCCGGAGAAGTATGGATTATCTTTGGCCCATTAGGAATGAACATGCTATCTTGTCATTATCAGATAAGCATTTCAATTAGGATCATCAGTGGAATTTATTGATCTTGTATCACTGATTTTGGTACTGCAGGAGTTACTACTGCTAAGCATTAATGTGCTCTTCTCATTAAATCATGACTAAGCTAAATGGTTCATGGAAGTGTAGGTTGTCAAATTTGATTAGAATGCATGAACACTGTTTTTCCCTGTTGATACATAATAACAGGGAAAAAGGCGAAAACAAATTTTCAACTGACATTCTCACATAGACTTCATGACAATGTCTGACGTGCATTATGAACCTCTACAAACACTACGAACGCAACCAAAAAATCCAGATGTTTTTTACCTGACATTCAGAATGGAAAGTTATTTGCAGTACTCCGGTAGGTCAACAGCCATGGCCGTTGTGAATCCCTCTTTTCTGTGTTCCTGCCTAGTTGTCAGTGTGTTCCCAGACTACCTCAGCTCTGCTCCTTTGCTGCCAGGTGCAGGTAAGCTAATGCCTTCCAGCAAGTCTCGGGGGAGTGGCTCAAAGTGTCAATGTTAACTCTTTCAAGTCTCTGAATGCTTCGTATAAAGTCTAAAATACGTTTTTGCATACACACACAGGAGTTTTACATAGTCTTAATTACATTCAGTTCTCTCAGTACAGAAGAAGAGAAGAATGAAAAAATAATTTAAAAGTTCATTTTCTGTCTCTGTCTCTCTCTGTCTCTGTCTCTCTCTCTCTCTCTCTCTGTCTCTCTCTCTCTCTCTTTCTCTCTCTCTCTCTGCCTCTGTCTCTCTCTCTCTCTCTCTCTCTGTCTCTGTCTCTGTCTCTGTCTGTCTGTCTGTCTGTCTGTCTGTCTCTCTCTCTCTCTCTCTCTCTCTCTCTCTCTCTGTCTCTGTCTCTCTCTCTCTCTCTCTCTCACATTCTGTTGCTCAATTTCTCTGTTGAGTTATGAAAATGTGTGCGCTTGTGTGTGTATGTGTGTGTACTTGTGTGCATATGTGTGTTTGTGTGTGCATGTGCATGTATGTCTGTGAATGTGTGAGTGTGAGTCCATGTGTGTGTTTGTGAATGTGTGAGTGTGTGAGTGTGTGTCCATGCGTGTGTGAGTGTGTGTCCATGTGTGTGTTTGTGTGTGTGAATGTGTGAGTGTGAGTCCATGTGTGTGTTTGTGTGAATGTGTGAGTGTGTGAATGTGTGAGTGTGAGTCCATGTGTGTGTTTGTGAATGTGTGAGTGTGTGAGTGTGTGTCCATGCGTGTGTGAGTGTGTGTCCATGTGTGTGTTTGTGTGTGTGAATGTGTGAGTGTGTGTCCATGCGTGTGTGTGTGTGTGTTCCCCAGTTGTTTGGGATAAAAGCAGTTGGGTTTGTGGTCCTACAGGAAAGGGCCCCTCCTTTGTTTAGTAAACACACCGCCCAGTGAACCAGGGGTGGAGGTGGTGGTCTCTGGCCCGCTGACTGATCGACTGCCTGCCAGAGGGTCAGACACCCATTTCCCCATCGTATGGTCACAGCACTGAACACACCTTAGTAACAGTATAATTACTTCAGAATTTGGGGTTGAATACCATTGGATTAAATACCATTCACCCTGTCCAAAGTATGCGTCCCTGTTTGGTATTCCTCAACAGACCAATGTGTCCAGCCTGGCACCCCAAAAGCGTCTTAAAACAATATCACGCTTTTTTGGTCTTTTCCGTTGACGTGAAGCAACAGAGCAAAAAACAGAATGGTTGGAGCCACATGGTGTCTGTGGTGTGCCAAAGGCAGGGAGGTGGACAGCCACACAATGAGGGTGAAATCTTCTCCTCTGTTATTATACAGAAACTCAAGGAGCTCTTTTCAGACAGTGGCTCTTACTTGAAAAAAAACGCGTTTGTTGCTTTAACACGTCCTTCTGAAGTCCTGCGAAACGAATCGGGGTTCAAACATCGAAGTCGATGACTGTTTCTACTATTTCTGAACGCCGTCGCGCCGATTGGTTCAGCGTTTTGTATTGAGACGTTTTCCACCACACCTCACTCTTCACAAGTGCTTCTCCTCTCCAGCAGGAACCTGTTGTGTCTCGTCGTCTTGGCTTCTTTCAGGAAGTGTTAAGAGCCAATTAACATCCACAGAAGGCAGGTAGAGATGTAGGGAGGTCAAAAAAGGTAACGGTTGTTTCCTGCAGCATGCGAGAAACGTCTCGAACTAACGGTTGAGCTCAAACTAAGCTGACATGACCACGGAAAGAAAAACATCGGCATATCTTACGACACAAAATGACTCACATCAAACACAACTATTATGAGCACATAAAACGACAGGATCTTTGAACTTACCAAGAGTCTCTCTGTCACAAGTTTCAGGTGTACTCCAAAGATTGGTAAACAACTTTCTGACTTGGCGCCTGTGTAAGGAGTAAACGTTTTCTTCCTCTGCGCTCTGGGTAACGTGTGTGTAATTTTTGGAAGTATAATTGCATGTTTCCTGCATCTCAACCCTAATGAACCATTCGGGCCCGATCGTCCGGATAGAGTGCTGCACTCTGTTCCAGCTCTCCGAGGGAATGGCTGAACTTAGTGGACTGCTACTGCTTGCTTCACGATCACATCCCAGGTGATATTGTACAGGTGACTTCAGGAGAGTTTGACGAGACCCTATAGTTTGTTTAGCGCACACAGTTGCATTGTGGTGACATGCTTGAGCTCAAGCGACGGGCCATGTTGACATGACTAACAATCACCTGTAGGTCTTTAATTAGACACGCCTACACGCCACTCTGCTCCCTCTCCCCAGACACACACCTCTGGTGTCTTCTGGGTTTCTTCACGATTCCAACCTCGTGTTTTGCCCTGACCGTATTTCTGTATTTGAGAGACTTTCGCCTTTATGTATTACACTTGAAGTGAAATAAAACCAGTTGACTTCCTCAACTGTCGAAATAATCGCGCTCGCGAAGCACTCGCCTCTTCTATTGCTTGAAAAAAAAAAGGTATTGTGGCCTTAATAGTGTTTGATTTTCCTCTTCCTGGGCAGCTCTACACAACACTTCCTGTCCTGTGCTCACGGCCCAAACCAGCCCTCACATCCTCCGCTGCCGTAAGCCCAGCAGACCGGCCCTGGTAACTGACCCTCTCTTCCTCCGGATGTCATTGTTCCCAACCGCCTGCCTGTGGCGTTATCTCTGCCACCCAAACCTGCCCGTGGACCCGCAGCCTGGGCACTGCCCCCTGACAGCCTGGGCACTGCCCCCTGACAGCCTGGGCACTGCCCCCTGACAGCCTGGGCACTGCCCCCTGACAGCCTGGGCACTGCCCCCTGACAGCCTGGGCACTGCCCTCTGACAGCCTGGGCACTGCCCCCTGACAGCCTGGGCACTGCCCTCTGACAGCCTGGGCACTGCCCCCTGACAGCCTGGGCACTGCCCTCTGACAGCCTGGGCACTGCCCCCTGACAGCCTGGGCACTGCCCCCTGACAGCCTGGGCACTGCCCTCTGACAGCCTGGGCACTGCCCCCTGACAGCCTGGGCACTGCCCCCTGACAGCCTGGGCACTGCCCTCTGACAGCCTGGGCACTGCCCCCTGACAGCCTGGGCACTGCCCCCTGACAGCCTGGGCACTGCCCCCTGACTGCCTGGGCACTGCCCCCTGACAGCCTGGGCACTGCCCCCTGACAGCCTGGGCACTGCCCCCTGACAGCCTGGGCACTGCCCCCTGACAGCCTGGGCACTGCCCCCTGACAGCCTGGGCACTGCCCCCTGACAGCCTGGGCACTGCCCCCTGACTGCCTGGGCACTGCCCCCTGACAGCCTGGGCACTGCCCCCTGACAGCCTGGGCACTGCCCCCTGACAGCCTGGGCACTGCCCCCTGACAGCCTGGGCACTGCCCCCTGACAGCCTGGGCACTGCCCCCTGACAGCCTGGGCACTGCCCCCTGACAGCCTGGGCACTACCCCCTGACAGCCTGGGCACTGCCCCCTGACAGCCTGGGCACTACCCCCTGACAGCCTGGGCACTACCCCTGACAGCCTGGGCACTACCCCTGACAGCCTGGGCACTGCCCCCTGACAGCCTGGGCACTGCCCCCTGACAGCCTGGGCACTGCCCCCTGACAGCCTGGGCACTGCCCCCTGACTGCCTGGGCACTGCCCCCTGACAGCCTGGGCACTGCCCCCTGACAGCCTGGGCACTGCCCCCTGACAGCCTGGGCACTGCCCCCTGACAGCCTGGGCACTGCCCTCTGACTGCCTGGGCACTGCCCCCTGACAGCCTGGGCACTACCCCTGACAGCCTGGGCACTGCCCCCTGACAGCCTGGGCACTGCCCCCTGACAGCCTGGGCACTGCCCCCTGACAGCCTGGGCACTGCCCTCTGACAGCCTGGGCACTACCCCTGACAGCCTGGGCACTGCCCTCTGACAGCCTGGGCACTGCCCCCTGACTGCCTGGGCACTGCCCTCTGACAGCCTGGGCACTGCCCCCTGACTGCCTGGGCACTGCCCCCTGACTGCCTGGGCACTGCCCCCTGACTGCCTGGGCACTGCCCCCTGACAGCCTGGGCACTGCCCTCTGACAGCCTGGGCACTGCCCCCTGACTGCCTGGGCACTGCCCCCTGACAGCCTGGGCACTGCCCCCTGACAGCCTGGGCACTGCCCCCTGACTGCCTGGGCACTGCCCCCTGACAGCCTGGGCACTGCCCTCTGACAGCCTGGGCATTGCCCCCTGACAGCCTGGGCACTGCCCTCTGACAGCCTGGGCACTGCCCCCTGACTGCCTGGGCACTGCCCCCTGACAGCCTGGGCACTGCCCCCTGACAGCCTGGGCACTGCCCCCTGACTGCCTGGGCACTGCCCCCTGACAGCCTGGGCACTGCCCTCTGACAGCCTGGGCATTGCCCCCTGACAGCCTGGGCACTGCCCTCTGACAGCCTGGGCACTGCCCCCTGACAGCCTGGGCACTGCCCCCTGACAGCCTGGGCACTACCCCTGACAGCCTGGGCACTGCCCTCTGACAGCCTGGGCACTGCCCCCTGACAGCCTGGGCACTACCCCTGACAGCCTGGGCACTGCCCTCTGACAGCCTGGGCACTGCCCCCTGACAGCCTGGGCACTACCCCTGACAGCCTGGGCACTGCCCTCTGACAGCCTGGGCACTACCCCTGACAGCCTGGGCACTGCCCCCTGACTGCCTGGGCACTGCCCCCTGACAGCCTGGGCACTGCCCCCTGACAGCCTGGGCACTACCCCTGACAGCCTGGGCACTACCCCTGACAGCCTGGGCACTGCCCTCTGACAGCCTGGGCACTGCCCCCTGACAGCCTGGGCACTGCCCCCTGACTGCCTGGGCACTGCCCCCTGACAGCCTGGGCACTGCCCCCTGACAGCCTGGGCACTACCCCTGACAGCCTGGGCACTGCCCTCTGACAGCCTGGGCACTGCCCTCTGACAGCCTGGGCACTGCCCCCTGACAGCCTGGGCACTACCCCTGACAGCCTGGGCACTGCCCTCTGACAGCCTGGGCACTGCCCCCTGACAGCCTGGGCACTGCCCCCTGACTGCCTGGGCACTACCCCTGACAGCCTGGGCACTGCCCTCTGACAGCCTGGGCACTGCCCCCTGACAGCCTGGGCACTGCCCCCTGACTGCCTGGGCACTGCCCCCTGACTACCTGGGCACTGCCCCCTGACTGCCTGGGCACTGCCCCCTGACAGCCTGGGCACTGCCCTCTGACAGCCTGGGCACTGCCCCCTGACTGCCTGGGCACTGCCCCCTGACAGCCTGGGCACTGCCCCCTGACAGCCTGGGCACTGCCCCCTGACTGCCTGGGCACTGCCCCCTGACAGCCTGGGCACTGCCCTCTGACAGCCTGGGCATTGCCCCCTGACAGCCTGGGCACTGCCCTCTGACAGCCTGGGCACTGCCCCCTGACTGCCTGGGCACTGCCCTCTGACAGCCTGGGCACTGCCCCCTGACTGCCTGGGCACTGCCCCCTGACTGACGCAAGCAGGCCGAAACTACACCGGTGCTGTGTGGGGATTTTGTCGACTAGACATTGTGTGATGTCACAGATCAAGCTGGTCCCCAAGCATTGTGTTTTATGTCCTCACTTCCTCCCATTCACTTCCTCTCTCCATCCTGGAAACAGAGTCACACAGATCCCAGGGTGTTTCCACAGGCCATCTCATTGGATGTTAGTGGAACTTTTTTAACATTAAAACTGCAGCCTACTATAATTGTATTGTAAATGAACAGAGTTCCAAAAGTCAGACAGGATGAATCTATAAAATGAATGGATTTTTTAATGTTTTTTTAATGTATAATCCACAAGATCTCCCAGCCAGTGGGACCCTGGGTAATCTTGTTTAGTCTTGCTGCTTTCCTTCCTGAGACAAAGGATTGCAGACAGCGCCCCCTAGTGGCACCTTGGGTCACAAAACCTCAAACTACACCAGACTAGAGTGCCCGTGAACTCTGACCTTGAACAGACACCACACCCAGTGTCCCAACTATCTGCAGTGACAAGGTTTTCACTAGTATCTGTGTGTAGAAGGAGTGAGTGTTTGTGTTTTTCATAGGCTCTGTTGGAAAGAGTCTCCCCTGCCAGTCCTACTTCCTGTGCAGGAAATATTATTGCAGAGCCACTCCCACATTGTGAGGTCATATTTCAGCTAACATGGAGTTGTGACCTAGCATTCAGTTTGCCGAATCCAACATGTATTGTATACAGGGACGACCAGCCCCTGCCTAAAGAATAAGCTGTTATCTCTTAGATATGACATGTAAACCATGCCCTCTGAACTACACCAGTGCCTTGGAAAGCCTTCTGTTTCCGATACATTGAAAACACGTAATCAGTGACATTTATCTTACATGTGACAATACTTGAGGATTAATAAGAATAGGAATTGTCTATATTAGCCACAGGAATTGTAGTCAGTGTGCGGAGCTGTTTTAACACAACAACAAGTATAAATCACTGGGTAAAATCCACCAATTGGAATCAACTTTCAGATTTTTACTGTCCAGGGGACTGGTTACCTGTTGCTGTTGGGAAGGTACAGCAGCCGTGGCAACAGGGGACGGTCCAATCACAGCCGTGGCAACAGGAGAGGTGACAATCACGGACAGGGGCATCAGGGGAGGGGCCAATCACAGCAGGGGCACCAGGGGATGGGCCAATCACAGCAGAGGCAACATGGGAGGGGCCAATCACAGCGGGGGCGCCAGGGGAAGGGCCAATCACAGCGGGGGCGCCAGGGGAGGGGCCAATCACAGCGGGGGCGGCCGAGGCCTCAGGGGCCGCTGGAGGGCCTGTGTCCCTTATAGAAGACAAATCCAGGTTCAGGTCCATTATGGTTTCATAAATATTCTCCGAGTCCTCCTGCGATTCGTCCTTCAGATCTTCGCTCGACACCTCCTCCTCCTCAAGATCTTCCTCCAGCTCCAGAGGCGAGTCCGGTACTTCTGGGGATTTCCGCGTGACGACGGTTTGTGGGATGACAGGCGTTTCGACCGGTATGGCCTGGGTGGGTCTGTGGAGCGGGTCTGCCGGGCTGAAGCTGGGCACTCTGGGCTTCTGCTGCTCATCCCCAGACAGAGTCTTGGAGGAGCCGAAGAGAGAGCCTGACTTCAGGCTCGTCCTCCTCTTGTCGTTGGCATGAGGCGAGGCCACGACCTCGGGGGTGACGGGAAGGTGAGGGTGAACGCCCGTCGGTTGCTCAGCCGCACCCCCAGCGTTTAAACGCGGGCGGCGGCGGGTCGTGGAAGTCCAGCGGGACTCCGAACGTGGACATGCGGTTCTCCGTCTTCCTGTATCTGCCAGGTGACCTCAGCCTGATCGTCACCTCATCGCCGGGCCGGCTGTCCTCGCCACGCTCCGGTACAGAGGGCCTCGGAACCGGGACCGGAACCGGGACCGGAACCGGAACCGGGACTGGCACCATGATCGTCTCTGGGGATGCCGGGTCGGCAAAGTCCAGAGGCGAGGGCAGCTTGGCGGGAAGCTCCTTGACGTACTTGGCGGGGATGTAGAAGGGCTTGGCCCGCTCGTCCTTGCGGACGTGCCACCAGTGGTCGTTGGTCTTGGCCAGGAGGAGGTAGCGTTCGTTGGGTTTGATGGACACCGGGACGCCGTCGCGGCCCGTGTACTGGTACTCAAACTCCACCAGAACCAGACCCATGTCGCACCCCAAGGAGGTCATCGCTACGGCCACTCCAAGGGAGGGGGGGGGGGGGGTCGACCTGCAGGTGTGGGCTTGGGGGGTGTGGTGGAGGGGTGGGAGGGGAGGGGAGGGGCGAGGGGTGCGTTCAAGACTCAAACCGCCGTCCTCCTGGGCAGAGAAACAAAAAGAAACCAGTGGTTAAGAGAAAGCAGAAGATACACATCCACAAAACATAGCGACAACGCAACAATCCAACCACAGATGCTATCAATGAATCTTAAGAGGGAGTCAGGTGGCTGAGCGGTTAGGGAGTCGGGCTCGTAATCTGAAGGTTACCGGTTCGATTCCCGGCTGTGCAAAATGACGTTGTGTCCTTGGGCAAGGCACTTCACCCTACTTGCCTCGGGGGGAATGTCCCTGTACTTACTGTAAGTCGCTCTGGAAAAGAGCGTCTGCTAAATGACTAAATGTAAATGTAAATGTTAAGACACATGGCGGAGGCAGCGCATCCCGTGAGGCGTGCGCATGACGCCGTGTACAGCGGCACACGACGAGCTGGTTCGAGCTGTTGGAACGGCCCATCCAAGTCCTCTGAATGCCACTGGGTAAACACAGCACATCTGACCATGGCCCCGGCCCACACCCACTGTCAACAGATAATGTTTAACCTCGTGTCCCCACAGGGATGCATTCCTCCGCCGGGTGACCCTCACACCAGCTAACGTGCCTGTGATCTCTCTGTGTGCCCTTCCGCCCCGCGGCCCATGTTCCCCAGATGCATGATATGAAAGCCTTGGATTGGTGAGCCACGCCAGGTGGGAGGTGCCAGTGTAGTCTAGGCTCCAATCGACTGGGTCTAGACAGGGAGTCAGGTGGCTGAGCGGTTAGGGAAGCAGACTAGTACTCAGAACGTTGCCAGTTCGATTCCCGGCCATGCCAAATGACGTTGTGTCCTTGGCAAGGCACTTCACCCTACTTGCCTCGGGGGAGAATGTCTCTGTACTTACTGTAAGTCACTCTGGATAAGAGCGTCTGCTTAATGACTAAATGTAAATGTAATGTAAATGTCTAGCTCTTCTGCTCTTCTCCTCCACCATGCAGAAGCGGGCAGTTCGGCATGTGGAAGTGACTTCACAGTTCAGTGACACAGTTCTCTGTTTTCACGTTTTTATAAGTCATATTGGGAACTTGGTCCAAAGGTTGTGGGTTATGGAGGCATTTGCCCGTTTTAGGACTGAAAAATGCCAGGCAGACGAAAGCCAAATCAGTCCAGAGTGACAAAAAAAGAAATTATCCAAAACAAACAAACAGACAAACAAAAAGATACATTTGATAAAGAGTTCAGTGGGGATGGTGCCTGTGATCTGCCAAGAAACTGTCACGTGAAGAATGAAGGTCGACTGGTGAATCTCTCGTTCCAGGGCCTGAGCAACTTACAGAACCGCACCCCCCTCCCTCCCTGGCTTGTTACTCTCAGTCAGTTATTTAAGCCAGCCAAACCCTCTCCTTCAGGACTTAATGAATATATGTACAGCTTGATTTGCGAGAAGGTTGGTTTTGTGGTATTTGCGAGAAGGATGGTTTTGTGGCGGTTCGATTCAGAAGGGTTCCTTCCTGTCCTGGTCTGAGGCTCCGCCCACACGCAGGGGACAGGAAGGAAGCCCCCATTGATCTTGGGGGCGTGACACCTGGTCAGGCTACTTCTGGAACATGTGTGAGGTGGCTGTCACCTCCGGTACAGGACAGATGAGTCACATGACAGATGAGTCACATGAGCGCATGGAAGTTCGACATCCCTCCCGCTTGTGCCACTGTGTCGTGTCAAAGTGACAACAACTTGACCTCTCGTGGTCGGGCCTTGGTAGAGTCGTCAAAACAAGTCTTTCTCTCTCTCTCTGTCTCTCTCTCTCTCCCTCTCTCTGTCTCTCTCTCTCTTTCCCTCTCTCTCTCTCTCCCTCTCCCTCCCTCTTTCCCTCTCTCTCTCCCTCTCCCTTTCCCTATCTCTTTCCCTCTCTCTCTCTCTCTGTCTCTCTCTCTCTCTCTCTCTCTCCTCTCTCCCTCTCTCCCTCTCTCTCTCCCTCTCTCTCTCTCTCTCTCTCCCTCTCTCTCTCCCCCTCTCTCTCTCCAGTTCCAAACACAGCAGACCACAGACCTCAAGCATCTCACTTATCTGTGACCACAGATCTACACCACACATTAACTGCCTCCTGTCTACTGCAAACACACAGTCACTGGTGGGTGAGGACTACAGGGGCGTAGAGTGGCTTTGATGTCATCATCACTCTTTCAATTCAACATCTACAATCGCCTGCATTAGCCCTCTTGATTACATTACACTTTCTATGTTATCTACTACCGCTATACAGCCATGTTCCTGTTAACTATCTGACCTGTCCATACATTTCCCATTACATGCTATCAAGGCTATCAAATCAGCCGCATCCCCAGGCTGCTGGTCCAATCAGAGACAGGAGGGGGGAGCCTGGCTGGTTGGTTCTGTGTGTTGTGTCTAGGCGGTCGGTCTGGTCTAACCTGACTGTGACGACACCAGACGAGCTCGGGGGACTAAACGACGTGCTATCTAAAACCTCGGGGAGGGAGAGGACAGGCGAGGCTGTCAGGGGGATATCCTCTTCTGCCATGTCTGCTGATGAGAGATGGAGAGAGAGAGAGGCATAGAGAGAGACATGGAGAGAGAGAGAGAGAGAGAGGGGGGGGAGGAGAGGAGAGCAGGGAGTGACAGGTAGAGACAGAGATGAAGATGATCGATAAGAGAGAGGGGGAGAGGCTGCCGCTGCGATCGAGAGGTGTGTCGAGAGGAGAAAGAGGAGGA
>CM042862.1:19828534-19847714 GCA_023658055.1 Thaleichthys pacificus | reverse complement strand
TATTAGAGTTTTGGTTTAGTAAATTTGGGTCATTAATTGACTTGCTATTTTTACTTTGTCTAGGTCAGAGTTGGCAAACTCTGATAGCGTACAAGAACTCTGGTCGTGTGAAGTATGTAAAAGTATGTAAAACAATCTGTGTTCTTGATCTGAGGCAAAGGATCTGTTAAGAGAATACGTCCCATACTCTTGATCTGGGGAAAAGGATCTGATAACAGAGAGTATGGTTTTACAGATACAGATCAGGGGTGAACCAAACAAGGAAAGGTATGTGTTTCTTTTAAAATGCATGTTTACAGCTGAAAACTTTAGTTGAACAGAGATCTTATGTTGGTTTGAATTGTATTAAGTTGAATTGTAACTGTATTAAGTTTTGTGCTGGGTTTTTCTCTTTTGAACAGAGATCTTAGAGGGACTTTAATTTTGGTTTGAATTGTAACTGTATTAAGTTTTGTTTTGGGCTTTTCTTAAGACCAAGCACAGTAGGTGGGCGGTCATAATGTATCAGGGTCAAAGGCTTTATGCGAGAGACCAACTTTTAAGGGTAAAGTGGTTTTAAACAAGTTAGGGATACTTTGACAATGTAAAGGGACAGTTAGGATTTTAACTGACAAACTTGGCATTAAATGATCAGCGAGGGACACAATTAAATACGGAGGGAAAGATAGACTGGCAGTTTATGGATTAACTCGTCTCTCTTAAGCATGAATTGTGGTTATTTTGTTACTCATGACGTAACGGAGTTGTGGAAATTATTGTAGGCGAGTTCCCAAGTTGAGATTTGTTTTGTATGCACGTCCCATGATTGAGCGCCCGGAAGGCGAGGATAGTTTGGCTTGAAAAAAAGGCCATATTTGTAGTTCACTAGCGAGTTATATTGTAGTTCTTTTATTCTTCAATAGTGCTATGTGACCGTTTTAAAATGCTATGTGATTTTATGACTGTTCTAAAGTGCTGTGTGATTCTTGCTGCAGTAAATTAATAGAGTTGGCTTCATACCGTTATGAGATTTTGTTACAGATAGCCTACATTGTAATTCAGTATGGGTAATTTAGCTTCCACTGCGAGAAAGATAGAGACGTTGTTACCTGAGAACAGTCCAGCCCGATATATGTTTGATGTACATGGAATTCCAGCAGTGTCAAGCATTGAGAAATGGCATGCGTGGACTAATCATGATCTGACACATTGTTTTCCATTGGAGGAAACGTTTGACGTAAAAATATGAGTTTAAAAGCGGTTTTGAAAGACAAGGAAACAAGTCGGACGTGTAAACAATTTGTCAGCTGGCCAATGTTTATGATATGGTTAACTGAAGCTACGAGACGACGTGGCATTGTCTATCTTGAGAAAATACAGTCAGATCAAGCTAAAACTGATTCTGATAGAGAAGCAAGAAATGAGCCGGAGCGTCTTGAGACAGAGACAAGATGAACAGAAAAGTGAGTTAGAACGTTTGAGCGAGACAAACAAAAGGCTGCTAGAATTGAACTAGAGCAGTTTGAGAGACAGAGGGTCTGGGAGTCATGTTAAAACGTGATCAGACTGAACAAAGTCATAAAGTGAGGGAACTCAAGACATTGCTTTAACATGTTAACATGAAGTTGCTTGAACAGACTAACAGTGCCAAAACTAATTGTGAGAAGTCAGTAGTTGTGAAACAGGCTGAAGGTAGCGCTAATTCTCAAGGGAAACAAGAGTGTCTACCTAAGATTTGTAGCCTATTTACCGACGATGAAGATGATGTTGTTGCTATAGCAGTGATTATGCAGAGAAGAGCCCGAGACAGGGAAAATGCATTATTAGGGGAAGCAGCGGGTCAGGTGCAGCCAGAACAGAACCTACAAGAGAAAGTCGAGGTTCATATCACAGCAAAAATGATGGGTGAGGTTAATCAGGAAGGCCTGTAACTATCAGTTGAACCCCCAGGTATCAATGAACCCTATGTGTGCATATCCAGGTCCTGATGTATGATAGCCTATGTACCTTTATCGCCCATGGTCAGTGACTGAGCTGAGAGAGCTAGGAAAGGGATTTTCTGACATGAGAGGACTCAGCAATTTTCTTTGCTGAGATTTGCAACTAGCTATCAATGCCTACATTTTCCTACTTTTATTGATTTGAATCAAGGGTTAGAGGGTGAACTCCAGCCCGGTATGTTGAGAAAACTTAAAGCATAGATTTCTGATGGTGTTTAATGGCAGTAATACTGGAGGGGTGTTGCTTGACTGGAGCAAAGTGTATGATCGCAAACAGAAAAGATGAGGATCCTACAGATGACTTACTAGGATTTTTTTTGAAAAAAAAAAAAAAAAAAACATTCTGGTTTTACAGCAGCCCCATGCCACTTTGTCATGTGTTCATATGTGGATTGCTTCCTGAACTCCAGGTAGAAGTTAAGAAACAGGTTCTACATTGGGAGAACAAAACTGTTGATATGATTATGGATTATGTCAAACATAATCTTCTCTTTTTCAAGTAAGACACAGAGCTACTAGGTTAGTCAGTTCAACAGTATACAGTACCCAAATCAATGAGATGATAGTGGTAGTTTCTGGGGTTTTCTGTGGACACAACTGTCAGTTAGCTCTTATAGATAGATGATAGATGGATCTTTAAAAGATGAACATGTATTTCTTTCAACTATGTAATAGTAAGTAATAAGTAAATCTGTTGGAAAGGAATTTGTTGTGCAAACTGAACCGAAATGAAATGCACTATTGACTTTTCTTATCTATTCCTTAGGATAAAGAACACTTGGCCTAGCAATCCCATACACATCCCCCAGCAGTGGAATGCAGAGATTTTAGCGACCGCAGATGTGGCCTTGCTAGAAGCTGGGCCTGAGCTCCTGTGGTCCACACACGCTAATCATATTGGGCGCATTAAGAATGCTACCCCAGTTGTTATCATTGTTTGTAGTACGACTCTTGAGAACTGCACATCAGTATGCTAGTAATAGAGAAGTAGGGAAAGGTATTGTCCCAGTTATTGATGCTTTGTTGAAACAAGGAGTCATAGGTAGACTTAAGGTCAATTTGATCCTTTAAGGCTAATAAAATACTTGGAAGTTTATTATGGGTTTATAAGCAGGTAATGCCTGTGTTATACATCCTGTTGTGCCTAACCCTGTTACGATACTTAGCAAGTAACCCTGTTACTTTCTAGCTCTGTGAATGACTATTACACCAAGGGGGGTGGAGACCCGTTTGCAGCGGCTGATCCAGGAGCAGGTTCCAGTCCAGCGGACCGATTTGAGCCAGAACCAGGACCCCGCCATCCAGCACTCCAATCCAGGGGCGCTGAGAAGGAGGTCCCAAAGAGCACCCACCCGGAGGTGTTGAAGACGTCGAAAGGTGAGTCACATGTGGAGAAAGCCAGAGAGGGGCTGCTCTTGCTACCATGCCTCTCTTCCCCATGTGTGATTCATGAAGCAGATGACAGCACCCAGACGGGAAACCAGAGAGAGGAGCGTGGAGAGGGGGAGACACTTTCAGTCTTCCTCCGGCCTCTACATGAAGCAGATGACAGCACCCAGAATGGGGACGAGAGGATACTGTGGTGGAGGCCCTCGGTTGTTTCAAGGAAACCGAGGCCGCTGCCGGAGCTACGATGAGAGATGAGATCCAGACATACTGACGCACACACCTGACAGACATTTACTGATACTGGACGCACGAGTCCACAGACATCGCATACTATTGCACTACTCAAAGACTACTCAAAGACTACTATTGCAGAGTCACTATTGCACACTCCCAATTATACTGATGTGAACATTGAGATTCATCATAAAGCACACATGAAGAACAATCTGTACAACAACACCTTACCGTTGTGATAGAAATTTTGGGCCTATGTACAATGAATGTGTTTTAAGAGAAGTTTACAGTTGGTTAAGAAGCTTGATACAATGAATGTTGATTCAACTGTATTTGGTAGACATGCCATTTGCAGTTTATGACACCTAACTAGGAGACGTGAAGTCTAGAGACGGGAAGTCTGGGTGACCTGGGAGAGTTCTTGTCACCTGGGAGGAAGAGGACAGTTGGTCTGAAGACAATGTGTATTCAACTGTATTGTTCTAAGGATTTAACCAATGACAAAAGAGATTTGGTATAGCTGCATGTCTGTAGGATGGACCAATGACTTTTGAGAACTGTCGTATCTATAAAATGGTCTGTTGAAGAATGTTCTGGGGGGTTCAGGGCCATCAGCTGGGTAGTGCTGGTGGGCTGGATTCTCCCGGTTCCATTCTAGAATGCTAGATGGAGCTGTATGGAATTGTCTTTGTGTTATTGTCTTATGTTTGTGTGCTGATGATGTTATGTTGATAACGTTATTATGTTTAAATCTACGTCAAATAAACATTAACTCTGTACTTCACCCGACTTCAGCTTAAACGATTGATTCTCTCAAAAACTTCCACGACACCGTGGACGGAAAAAAATGACTGGACGCAGCATTAGAGGGGACAGACCTTGCAGGGTTTGTGGTGAGTCCCAAACATTCTGGAGGTTATCCAGGGATATCTGTCCCTCTGTCAATGGCTGATATGTGTAAGGTCAAGAAGTGGCCTTGTGTAGGGTTGGAAGTAACAAATATGACTGTTCTGTCGAATTAGTTAGTCATCTCTTGAATATGCCCCACCTGCATGGTTATGTGTAGGGCACAGTGGTACAGTGAGAGTGTTGGGAAAAAATACATGCAAGGATATGGTTTATATGTATGCTCACACTCTACTGGATGATTTGTAAGTTCAATTGTATCTGAGTTCAATGTTACTTGTCCTGTATACCATTTGGGCGGGTGGCATAAATTCCTGATGTTGCTGACTATGCTATTCCTACACCTTTAGCATACTACAGAAGATGTAGTATATGGTTGATTAAATGTTTAAATAATTATGGGAAGGTATTTGGAAAAATACATGTAACCACACTGTGGTATGTATGCTAACAGCCTGTTGCATGATTTGCCTGTTGCAGATGGACCTGTAAGTATAAGGGCATCACCATTTTGGGTCCCTCGTGCAGCTAACAATTGCACCATGTGGGTATGTGGTAAGAGTGCTTATTATTTCCTGCCAGCCAACTGGTCAGGAACATGTTACCTTGGGTTTATTGTAGGAGCCCTCAGACCTGTAGATGGGTTGCCCCTGCACCCCTTGCCCGAACATTGGTGGCACCGCCACAAGAGAAGTATTATTAATGCAGATGCTAAGAAGCTGGGATCACATCACGTGGATTCAATAGTACACAGTCACTTTTCACGTTTTCAGCTGCCATTCTCCCTGTGTATGGTGTTATCACTGCCTTTATGGATATAGGAGCTTAGCACTAGGGTTGGAGTCCATTGGTAATGAGACAGCCGACGCCTTAACTGCGGTTGCTTCTGAGATGAAGGCCATGAAGCAGGTAGTGCTACAGAACCGTATGGCACTGGATTATCTGTTGTCAGCTCAGGGAGGTACCTGTGCTGTGATAGGTCATGACTGTTGTACTTTTATCCAAGATTAATCTGCTAATATGTATAAAGTATGGCTGCTCACATTAAAGAGTTAATTTCAGCTTTGGGGGAACCTGAAACTTGGAATTGTGCTGACTGACCTCCTCTGTTGGGGGTTTCTTTTTCGACTATTATTCAAATGGGAATCACTGAATTGGGCATGTTAATTGTTGTTGTGCTGATTGTGGGTTGTGCTTGGAAGATGTGTACTGCCTGCTGTGTACAGTGCTGTGCAGTGGGCTCTCTTAAGGCTGCCAGTAAGATGATGGTAGCCCAAATCAAGCCACAGACAAAAGCAAGCAAGACTGATGATTACTTTATTGCCCTGAGAATTATTGACATGTCTGATACTCATGTACCAAGTGACTACTTTGCCAATGTAATAAAGATGGCCATTTGCCTCCTTCTATTTTCCAAATGATATACAACGCTGTATGCAATGTGAATAGATCTGTCCTTGACCACAGATCAGTTAACAATAATTAAAGATGGTTACTTTATTACTTTTTATACTGTTTGAAATACTCTGAATTTAATGAACAGTGTTTGACCTATACCCTGATGTGTTGAGCTCACGAGAGCATGACCAGTGGTTATGTCCAGGAGAGAAATATGCCTATGTTTCTAGTATCGTTGATAAACTGTCATTATGCTGTTTGCTTATGAAGTGAATAGCTATAAGCTAGTTCTTTTGTAAGGTCCTAGGGGGTGCCTGTGTTACTAGGACGAATCGAAGGTCACAATATCACCAAAGTGTATAATACCATGCAACTTTGAACAAGGAAAATAGAAGGAGCGTTAAGGTCATTTCTGGGAGCCCTATCTTGAGAACTAAGCAAAAAGCTATTCACTTCATTGACTTTGTACCTTTTCACCTGTGATTGTGTACTAACTAATATTTCTTCAAATCCTATAATCATGTATGCTGTGCTGAGTAGTAACAGATACTGTATTGTTTGATTGTTAAGGTTTTTAAATGTTATGAAACTTGTGAAATGTAAGGCACTACAGCAGGCCCCAGATAAACAGTTGATGAATGGTTGTGTTGACGTTAAATGTCAAAAGGGGGGACTGTGGAAGAAATTGCGATTTCAGGTGTGCTTACATTATTCACTAATCAATAGAACTAGTCATTGGATACTAGTTAGTATGTTCTCATGCAAGCTTGCTATTAATAAGAGTAGATTGTGTCCATGTGTCAGGGTTAATAGATGTTTGGGATCAGGAGAAAGTACTGGGTAAACGTCCTTTGTCATGACTACAAGGAGAGCGCCAACTATGACCTCTCTAGTCTGAGTGGTCATGTGTTGGGAGCTGTGAATCTCTTCCTCTGAGACTGTTGTAACGTCATTACTGCCTGACTGTCACTATCTATGTTTACATTCCTGTGCCCTATAAAAGATGGTCCTCCAGCCTTCAGAGCTGAGAGAGACATGATTGAGACCTAAGCCTGGTGTTGTGTTGTCATTTATTGTCAGAGGTCTGGTTTTCTCTCCCAATCTGCAGATTGATAAATACTTATTAAATCCAGAACTCAACTGAACTTAGTCACTCCGTTTATGAAGAGACGGACAAAACACTTTCTTCATCAGGGGCCACTGTCCTGAATGTTTTAGATGTTTCCCTGCTCCAGCACACCTGATTCAAATGAATAGGTTGTTATCCAGCTCTGTGGAAGTCTGGTAATGACCATTAATTAGAATCAGGTGTGCTGGAGCAGGGAAACATCTAAAACATTCAGGACAGTGGCCCCTGAGGACCAGGATTGGACAGCCCTGCAGTAGGGCTTTCCATAATCCGAAAGTAATAGCGTAGCCTCTGGGGTCAGTTTGCATACTATGATGGTGGTTAAGTCCATAGTAGAGATAAAGCATCTCTGGCCTTACACCAGTATACTGCATGTCACATTGATTAGCCATTTGTTTGTGACGAGTAATGTTCCCACCTTCCATGCTGTGCTGAGGAATTTTATGTACAGATTCATGTGCCGATTAACAGTTAAAGAATACAATTGTAACTGCCTTAACCAAACCTGCACTCTGGAAACACTGGGAAACGCATCTGTACCTGCCGGGGCACATGACGTTGTGTCCTTGGGCAAGGCACTTCACCCTACTTGCCTCGGGGAGAATGTCCCTGTACTTACTGTAAGTCGCTCTGGATAAGAGCGTCTGCTAAATGACTAAATGTAAATGTTTGTAATTATTGTGCATAGCTGTTTGTGTGTATGAGTCTATGTAAGTATGTATGTATGTTTTGTACGTTCCCTTTATGTAATATGTGGTAGTCAGTATGTCTGTAGGTAATTATGTTTGTGTGTTTGTGTTTACCCCTCTTGTAAAATGTTGTGTGTACTTTTCTATCTGGACCTTGAGTCTGCAAATAAAGTTATATATAAGATATTCACACCAAGACTCTGGGTGGAGGACACTGAAAGAAACTCACCCATTCGTGATCTGAGAGTCTCTCTCTGTTCCTGCACCTTCATCAGCCTCTGTTGTGCTCTCTCTTCCTCTGCCCTCCTTCTCTCCTCTATCTTCTCCAGGATCTCTCTGGCCATCTCATAGTGGCCTCCTCTGTTTCCTGCCACCATCTCCTCCATCTTGTCCAACAGTTCAGTGACCTGAGTGTCATCACCCCTGTTCTCATTGTTGAGGACATGATACCTGTTCCCACATTTCTCAACAAGCCACTGGAGGGCCTTCCCTTCTGTCTCAATGTGCTGCTCAATGGTTGTGTCTCCCAGACAGTACCCATTGGTGAACAGCACTATAGTGTGACTCCAGACTCTCTCACTGAGAAGCTGCAGGTGTCCCTCTACTGATCTTCTGTGTTTCTCTGGGAATGAGATATCCAGCTGTATGACCAGGAGGAGAGTGTGGGGTCCTGGAGGACACAGAGACACACTGCGTACTATCTCCTGTTTAACCAGCTTGTTAGTCCACTCTACAAGGTTCTTCATCTTCCATCCTGGAGTGTCGACCACAGTGACCTGCCTCCCTGCTACTTCTCCCTGTCTCTTCACACACTGAGCAGTTGTCCTCAGGTCAAACTCCTCTCTGCCCAGCATGGTGTTTCCTGATGAACTCTTCCCTGCACGTTTCCCCCCCAGCAGCACAATCCTCAGGTCTAGAGAGAGAGAGAGAGAGAGAGAGAGAGAGAGAGAGAGAGAGAGAGAGAGAGAGAGAGAGAGAGAGAGAGAGAGAGAGAGAGAGAGAGAGAGAGAGAGAGAGAGAGAGAGAGAGAGAGAGAGAGAGAGAGAGAGAGAGAGAGAGAGAGAGAGAGAGAGAGAGAGAGAGAGAGAGAGAGAGAGAGAGAGAGAGAGAGAGAGAGAGAGAGAGAGAGAGAGAGAGAGAGAGAGAGGGAAACAGGGAGAAACAGGGAGAAAAAGTAAGAAAGTCAAGATAGACATTTTTATTAATATTGTTCATGTTATAAATGTACTGAATGATGGAAGGATTGGTAAATTATACTGTGAAGGTAAATAAAACTGTTGATGAAGAACAGTGTGTTCTTCATCAGATAACATAATATCCTCTTCATTTTTACAGGTGACATGGTGCAATGAAAACCTTCAAATGTATCCGTAACTGCTAACATGATGAACTTCCTGGTTATGTTGAATCATTTTATGGCTGAAACATTTCAACGAAGACCGTTTACCTGAAGCCATAGTTGATAATCCTTCTCTCTATACTCCTGGAGAGAATGGAGAGCAGGCAGGGTCTAAACATATAAAACATGGCAATGCAAGGTCATTGTGGTCTCACGTCAACCTACCTGTAACCTACTTAGAATACATGTAAAACCTTAAACTATCTGGTAAGATCAAACATCTTCTACCCTGTGTCTATTGTAGCCCATTGTTATAGTTTATTAATTAATTGGTAAATCTGTTTAACAATAATTTACATTTTCAATCGACGTTTAACGTACATATACTCACACCATGCAGTCGAAGACTAGCAGACGACGAAGGAAAGGCGTTGTCTTGAAAGTGAACGTTTAATACCAAAGTCTAAGCGAGTACAGTGGGGTCAGGGTACATTGCTTGATAGGACTGATGAGGGCGTTTACTGAGACAACGTGACCTGACGCTGGTCTTGGCAGTGGAGACATGCTGTGTGACGGAGCTCACTATGTACTGATAAGGTCCATGGAGCTTGAAAGGCAACATAAGTACAAGAATCTGCACGGTGCCACAGCTAATGCTAATGCTACAGCCATCTCTGCTGTGGACAACCTCAAGAAGTGCCGATATTGTGACTTTTCTCATTCTTCTCCTCTCTGGACTCCTGGAGAGAATGGAGAGCAGGCAGGGTCTAAATATATAAAACATGCCAAAAAGTAATGTTACCATGGTGACACGACATTATATGTAGGTTTATTAATCAACCTACTTGTGTACTTGGAATACAGGTCAAATCTTAACTATCTGTTAAGATCCAGCATGTTCTTCCCTGTCTATATTGTAGCCCATTGTTACAGTTTATTAATTTAGTTGATCTGGTTAACAATTAATTACATTTTCAATCGACTTTTAATCTTACGTATACCGACACGACGAAGCCTAGCAGACGACGAAGGAAAGATGTTAGTATGCTGTCAGGTGAAATAGAAAGTAGATCCAAACAGGTTTGGATGGTTTAACAACATTCTTGTAGACTAGGCCACCTGTGACATACTCTTACAGTGGTGTAGCTGTGATCATGGATCATTGATACAGTCATGTACAGCCTTGTTTTGGCAGCCACCGCCCATGTTATGGGTTGAAGATGGCACAGGTGAGTGACTGGGTTGAAGATGGCACAGGTGAGTGACTGGGTTGAAGATGGCACAGGTGAGTGACTGGGTTGAAGATGGCACAGGTGAGTGACTGGGTTGAAGATGGCACAGGTGAGTGACTGGGTTGAAGATGGCACAGGTGAGTGACTGGGTTGAAGATGGCACAGGTGAGTGACTGGGTTGAAGATGGCACAGGTGAGTGACTGGGTTGAAGATGGCACAGGTGAGTGACTGGGTTGAAGATGGCACAGGTGAGTGACTGGGTTGAAGATGGCACAGGTGAGTGACTGGGTTGAAGATGGCACAGGTGAGTGACTGGGTTGAAGATGGCACAGGTGAGTGTTCATTATTGTGTCCTTGAGATACCCTGATGTGTTGTTGTATCACTTGTGAAGGCTGTCGTGGGAATGAGAGAGGAAGACATGTAGAAATGTGCTGAGCTGGAACCCGGACCACTGTGTGTGGGCCTCAGCCTGTGGAACCCGGACCACTGTGTGTGGGCCTCAGCCTGTGGAACCCGGACCACTGTGTGTGGGCCTCAGCCTGTGGAACCCGGACCACTGTGTGTGGGCCTCAGCCTGTGTGGTACACACCAAACCCAGTGATCTACCGGGGCACATAGATCTCTCCTTTTGACTTCTATCTAATCATATATTTTACCTTTATATACCTTCTATATTCACACATTAATTTGTCTGGTATTGCCATGTTGTGCTGATTGTAAAACATAGTAGTTAATTATTTCGGTTAATCTTATACAAATTCAATTGGCAAAAATCTACCTTAACATTCATAAGATTATAGTAAAAAATCCATTTAGATTTTAATGAGAAAGAGTTTGTACGTACCCAGCATTTTATAAAATATTTAAATGACGCCAACCATATAGCTCAAATGTATATAATTATACCATTTGTAAGAATATGGCAAATTAATATTTCATTTAGCAGCATTTACAGTTTTTCTAAGTTGTTAACACACAAACAGCGAAAATTCGGCTGAAAATCTGTGTGTACCGAAATAAAACTTTTTTGCTGCATATTTGTGTGCTGTACTCTTCCGTCTGGGGGGAAGAGAGACGGCAGGGGAGACCTCACTCCAAGCCCCCACCCCTCGCCCCTCGGCTTGAAGCAACGACCCCGGTGGATGTAGGTGGTATTGCATTTACAGTTAGGTTTCCGACTTTTCCGGTCGTTTTTATTCTATTAACTCCAGTCAACATTTACAAAACTATCTCCCCCAATAATTTTTGTTCGATTCTCGAACCTGGCTCATACTACTAGATTTTTCATAGAATAATTTTTCCTGATTTTTGCTAACTTTGAAACCAATCCGAAATGGGTAAACTAGCACCCATTTATTTGCCTACGTCAATAAAAGTTGCCTGCAAATGTGCTCGCGGATACTAACAGGGCACGAGCACAAAAGTTCACATTGGCCGATAGCCGATTTACATGGAGCTGAATGAGCCATAGACTTATATTGAATGAGCACAGGGAGAAATGGCTTGAGTTGCCTGCCTTGTTGTAGCAAGTTTAGCACATCGTTGTCACACATACATGAAATTTTGTTAATATAGTTTATTCCCGTTATTTTAAAACAGATTTGATTTTTCGTAAAAACGTTCATGACATGATGGCAAATATATTATGTTAAGCGCGAGCATAGATTGTTGACATGTCTATCTGGAGCAAAGACGAAGATTAATACTTTAACTGTTAACCACAATAGGAAATGATATATATTTAAATAATATTAGTCTTGCCTTCAGAAGCTTTTGTTAAACACACCCATTATTCTTTTTTTGATCGTGTCATCAAGCCAGACTACTTTTGTGGGACAATATGAAGGTCCTCAGTGACTATGTTTCACCCCCACTTACATCTGATGGAAACGTCTTGTAGCATATATGGTTCTATGAATATGCCCCTTTCAAAGGCAAATGTTCAATAAAGTATATTTTAGACACACTTCTCGAGCTTTTATTTATTACATTATTAACACGTCTTGTTAGATCACGTTATATCCATTAATAGACGTTTGGTTTTCTAGGTTGAACATATAAAACACAGGTCACATTTCGACACTGATGTGAAATTGAAGGCAGTGTGAATTTCGTGGCATTTCGTTTGAATATAAAGTTGACAGTAAGCTATGGTAAGTCTGCATTATGGAAGATTTCGGTTACCAAAATAACTATTAAGCTTTCTTTGCCTGGCGAGAACAACGACGGAGCTGTTCATGTTAACAGTTTATTTCATCCGATACAATGCGTTGGAAATCATACTCATATCACGAAGAAAAAAAGCAACACGTGATGAGTTCCATCTAGAATAGCCCTATATTTAGCCCTATAGCCTATTTCTAAAAAACAAGTGAAAGGAATACTATACAGTGACAGAATACATTTCCGTTAAGTTTGCATCATGTGTCTGATTCTTATCGGACTTGTACCCCATTCTGCCCACTGTTTAAAGCTAGACCGGAAGACACGGAAGTGGAAAGATGGCCGCGTCCGTATCGCGCTCTCGCTTGCCTCACTGCGCCACTGAGCACTTTTCATAGAAATGAATGGGGACGCCATCTTGGAAGACAAAAGTAGCTTACTCTAGTTATATTAACTCTATGCCTCACTCACACCGGCCTCGCGGTTCACTGTCACTACGCTGCACGTCTGTGTTTGCAGGCTGTACACAGCTATGGCTTGTGCTTGATTTAGACATGCAGCACCTGGCTTATGTTTTGTTATGTAAAACTGGGACCATAACTTGGGTCCAATTTCAGCCTCCTGCTGTGTTCAGCCACACTGACACACGACACATCACACTGCAAGTCCACATCTGTATTTATTAATGATGACAGTAAATTATGCAAGACAAATAATATGACGTTTTAAAGACAGAAGCAGATTGACGTCGAATACATGTTTCAAATCTTTGAAATACTTAAACGGTGCACTTGATTTGAATTGCCTTTACATGCAGAGCTTGCACTTTTGGCACTATTTCATTGGTCCACTGTGCCTGACAAGGTAAATAAAGCACACCTCTGTCAACCAAAGTCTGTGAACTATATTTTGTGTTTGTCTTTTTTTTGCTTTTGTAGTTGTGTCTGTGTAGTAATCAGAGAGAGAGGATGAGGACCAGGATGCAGCCTTGCACACAGCGGCGCTATAGTCAGGCTCCAGCTGAACATGTTGACAGTGAAAACTATGATGTCCAGAGGCCAGGGGCAAAGGCTTGTTTTCAAATGTGGGCTGAGGATGCGGCCGTTCACTATAATGTTCTCAATAAAAAGAGTGTGTGTGTGTGTGTGTGGGGGGGGGGGGGGGTGGTGGTGGCAGATTCGCCATTTTTCATAGATAATAATAATACATTTTATTTGTAATGCGCCTTTCTTGCACTCAAAGCACAAATGAAACTTCCGTCCCTACGGTCTGAAGCTCCGCCCCTTACTAGATGCAGGGTTCCAACACAACAAAGCCTCCACAGAGACAAGCATGGTCTCCATCATGGAGAGAGAAAAACATTTGAAAAAAAATTAATTGGAATGTGGAATGAGAAGTAAACCTAGCTCTAATGGTTCCGTTCTAGAACTTCCCAGCATCTCTGTTCTGACAGGCCACTTGGGCCTAAGGTTCGTGCTTCTGAACGGAGTCGTCAGGCAGAATGTTAGTATGTTACAGTATGTTAATACTATGATATCATCACCGGACAGTAGACATGTCATAACAACGGAAGTTACTGCGTGAGAGGATATCTTGGTGTGACATCGCCTAAGAAGGACAGTCTGAGGATCTAAAGAACGGGGTTGTTATGTTACAGTCCGTGTCCTCCGAAGAGAGACTCGACTCGTCTGTCCCTCTGAGTGAACTAGTCACTCATGATCTCACTGCTGCCACCTAGAAGCCAGTCCTGCTCGGTACAGCGCTGTGACTGCAGACGCTGTGGTTGACACACAGCTGATATGGTAGCTAGCTAGCCGGCTAGCTTAGCTAGCGGAGGAATATGTGCGAGCATGTTTTGTGCGGTCCAGTTGTCAGTGAATGTCGGTGGGCCCTTGAGTTACTCACAGAAACCGCGACGTTGAGAGACGGGGGAGAGAGAAAGGGGGTCCGTCCTCCGGTGTAAACAAGCCTTCCTCTCTCTCTCCCCGACCCACTCGGAACGTCGACACCGCGGAGTGTAGCACGACGTGGCCGCGCGAGAGCTGATGGAGCTGCGGCCGAACGTGAACAGCGTCCGTCCCCCCGCGCGGTACCCCCCCCCCCGCTCTCGGAGAGGGGAGGCGCGAAGCCGGAGGGAGAGCAGCAGGAGAGAGACGTGGGAGAGGTGGGACGTGGGGGGAGAGAACAGATGGGAGAGGCTCACCTCGCCACTGGGGCCAGTTCGAGAGATGACCCCCCCCCCCAGTCACTCGGCTCCCACACGCGTTTCAAAGAAGCCTTCCTCGTCGTCCCGTTGACTTCTCCAGTCCTCTTTCATTGCCTTTCGCTATATATTTTAGTTGCCGTTATTCTCTTTGTTAAGTGCATTGGGGTCACTGTGAAGTGCAGTTCGACTTGCTTGTCTTTTGCTTGTGTCTAAAGCTAAAATCATCAGTGGACAAAGAGGCCAACTGTGAGGTTAAACTCAGAAGTGCCTGTTTCGAGAGAATCTGAGCAAGAGGACGTGCCTCGATGTCATTGTCTACACATGATAGCATACCAGCTATCTATCTGACCCATCCAGACATACCCACTAATACTGCATTGCGAGGCACTAGCCAGCTTCCTCTAACACACAAACGCTGATCTGGGTTTGTTTTCGTCGTCTATGGACAGCATCCCCATCCCACGGTTTCTTTAGCGAGGGCAGACAGGCAGCCTGTTCACAGACCTGACTTGGTGTGGAGAGTTGGGGTGGGTGGTGGATGCTAGCTGATGGAGATGAGCCTGGAGGAGCTGGCAGACAGTGAAGCTGAGAGGGCAGCGACATCAGGGTGGAGGTGAGGTCCAGAGGGTGAGGTCGGGGGTGAGGTTGGGGTGATGGTCGGGGGCTGAGGTCGGGGGTGTAGGTCGGGGGCGAGGTCGGGGGTGAGGTCGTGGGTGAGGTTGTGGGTGATGGTCGGGGGTGAGGTCTGTGGGTGAGGTCGGGGGTGAGGTTGGGGTGAGGTCGGGGGTGAGGTCGGGGTGAGGTTGGGTGAGGTCGGGGGTGAGGTCGGGGGTGAGGTCGGGGTGAGGTCGGGGGTGAGGTCGGGGGTGAGGTCGGGGGTGAGGTCGGGGGTGAGGTCGAGGGGTGAGGTCGGGGGTGAGGTTGGGGGTGAGGTCGGGGGGTGAGGTCAGGGGTGAGGTCAGGGGTGAGGTCGGGGGTGAGGTCGTGGGTGTTGACAGAGAGGAGCAGCAGAGTGGTAACAAGGCAGCAGACAGGTGTTTTGAGGTTCAAGTGAGAGCAGCTATTATACACAGAGTCGATTCGGACGTTCTCCACGCTCTCTACTGCAGCTTCCTCACTCCAGTCCTGCCCTCGTGGTCTCCTCAATCCTCCTTTCGCTCCTTCACAGTATCCAGTATCCACATTTCTTCGACGTTTCTTGACAGTTGGGGAGAGAGAGACAGGAAGGCAGGGAGAGGGATAGGGGAAGCCGTACAGGAAGGGGACTGGATTCGAAACCCAGACCCCAGTGTTAGGCTTTAGGCTTACGGGTGAACGCGCTTATCCAGTGAGTCACCAGGGCACCCCCTATGCTCACCTCCACTGGTGGTCTGTAGTCTCTGCATGTTCAGAGCAGAGCTCGGGAGGAGAGGAGACGAGGAGAGGAGACCAGGAGAGGAGACCAGGAGAGGAGACCACCACACTTCTCCCTAATTTAGCACCTCCTCCTTCACAGAGATGCTCTGTGACTTCAGCCACAACATCCCCTGTTCCTGGTTCCTGTCAACCGACAGCCAATCCCCTCACACCCGGCCAAAGCTCCGCCCCTCCTCTAGTCGAGACCTTATTGGCCGAGGCGCAGAAACACCCAGAATCCGAATTTATACCAAGCAGAGCGCAAAGCCATCCTTAACGCTGTCCGTCAACGATTCTCTTGACCAAACATGAGTTGCACGTAGGTAAAACCAACATATTCACACCCTGTTTGCCATTACGCTAATAGAAAAAGAGATGCACAGACCTGCTTCTATCTACACTGAACTGTACGTCTGTATAGCCCCCCATTATCCCCCCCACCCCCCACCCCCGCATATCTCCTTACCAGCCCCCCCCTTCCCCATTGCTTAAGCCTTTGAAACACTTTTAAATACACGTCAAGAATATATACAAACAAAAGTCAATATCCGTCCAGTCTATCACTGTACACGCTCCGACCAGAGACAGTCTGGGTTATTCCATTCCCTGCCCCCAGGGGTCGCTGTTCAGTAGGAGAGGGGGTCGGAGGCGCTGTTGTGTTCCTGGGAGTCCAAACCACGAAGCTTAAGCAGCCGTCCAGTTTTTTCTCGTCCAGTTTTCCCCAAATTCAGTTAGTCAATACACCAGTGTGGCCAGTAGAGAGGGCTATGATATTACTCCTGGTTAGTTGTTTTATGTCGATAATACGAGGAAATACTGTAGAGAAGGTAGGAGCCAGGCAAGCCTCCGGGGTCCACAGGAACACTGTAAGCCGTAGGAGGGGGAGGGGGAAGTTGGTGGATCTCTCGGATGAACTCACCGAGCTCTAAGCCAATTATAGACAATGAAAACATTCTGGTGTTGGTTTGTGGTTTCTTTCTTCTAGCAGGTGCCCTCACTGCCCGCCCCCCAACCCCGCCCCCCACCCTGACCCCCACCCTGACCCCCACCGGTGCTCCGTGAGTCTCCCTCTCCTTCCCTCTCCTTCCCTCTTCTCTGTTTGTTTCCCCCAGGAGCCCATCTGAACATCTTGTCTGGACACAGACAGGCCCCAGTGTGGAGTCCTTCCTGTCTGGAAGGAGGAGGAGGAGGAGGGGGGGGAGGAGAGGGGAGGGGGGGAGGAGGTCTATGAGGGCTCGGAGGTCTTCAGAGCGTCCACCTTGGTCTCCAGGTCCGAGATCTGCAGGAGGAAGGAGGAGACAGCAGCGGGTTGGCAGGAGCCTCGTGCAGGACGTGGAGCAGTCACACACACACACACACTCTCACTCACACACACACACACACGCACACACACACAGCTGTACACTCGCACACACACACACACACACACACACACACACTCACACACACACACACTCACACACACACACACTCAACACTCACACACACACCCACACACCCCAAAACTCACACACCCACACTCACGCAAACACACACACACACGTTCACACACACACCTGGCCCTGCAGGGTGTCTGCCTCTTCCTTGTGAGAGGCCTCTGTCTCCTCCTGGCCCGACGCTGAGCCGTCTCATTCTTCAGGTACTCTTCTCCCTGGAACACAACCACACGGTCACATCAGGTACTCTATCTCCCTGGAACACCAACCACACGGTCACATCAGGTACTCTATCTCCCTGGAACACAACCACACGGTACATCAGGTACTCTATCTCCCTGGAACACAACCACACAGGTCACATCAGGTACTCTATCTCCCTGGAACACAACCACACGGTCACATCAGGTACTCTATCTCCCTGGAACACAACACACGGTCACATCAGGTACTCTATCTCCCTTGGAACACAACAACACGGTCACATCAGGTACTCTATCTCCCTGGAACACAACCACACGGTCACATCAGGTACTCTATCTCCCTGGAACACAACCACACGGTCACATCAGGTACTCTATCTCCTGCTGGAACACAACCACACGGTCACATCAGGTACTCTATCTCCCTGGAACACAACCACACGGTCACATCAGGTACTCTATCTCCCTGGAACACAACCACACGGTCACATCAGGTTACTCTATCTCCCTGGAAACACAACCACACGGTCACATCAGGTACTCTATCTCCCTGGAACACAACCACACGGTCACATCAGGTACTCTATCTCCCTGGAAACACAACCACACGGTCACATCAGGTAACTCTATCTCCCTGGAACACAACCACACGGTCACATCAGGTACTCTATCTCCCTGGAACACAACCACACGGTCACATCAGGTACTCTATCTCCCTGGAACACAACCACACGGTCACAGCGCGCTCACAACAGGGTCCGTACCCTCACCTTCTAACTAGCAACGGTGTCCCACATGGCAAGAAAATGTCCCACCACCTCTCCACCGGCCCCCCTACCCCACCAGTCACGCAAACTACATCCCCCCGAATCCCCCCCGGTCCCTCCTTACTTCTGCTGGTAGTCCTTGATGAGGCGCTTGGCCTTGCTGTACTTGCGCTCCAGGGTCTGGTACTGCGCCTGGGTCTCCTTCAGGTGCTCGTCCACCGCCTGGCACAGCGACTGGGCCTCCATCCAGTAGCCCTCCAGCTTCTCCATGCGCTCCTTGTTCTCCCGCACGTTCTGCTCCAGCTGAGCGCGCTCCATGCGCCAGCGCAGCTTGTCCTGCTCGGCGTGAGCCAGCTGTGTGTGAGTGTGAGAGAGAGAGTGTGTGTGAGAGTGTGTGTGTGTGAGAGTGAGAATGTGTGTGTGTGTGTGAGATAGAGTGTGTGTGTGAGAGTGAGTGGTGTGTGTGTGTGTGTGCGTGTAGGTGTTTGAGCGTGCGCGTGTGCGAGTGAGTGGTGTGTGCGGGTGTTTGAGTCGTGAGTGTGTGTGAGTGCGTGTGAGGGTGTGTGAGTGCGTGTGAGGGTGTTTGAGTCGTGAGTGCGTGTGAGGGTGTTTGAGTCGTGAGTGCGTGTGAGTGTGTGTGAGTGTGTGTGAGTGTGTACAGGAGGGAAAGGGGGATGTGAAGGGGAACAGTAGGAGAACAACGTCAGTGATGA
>CM042862.1:19821034-19823534 GCA_023658055.1 Thaleichthys pacificus | reverse complement strand
CTCCCTCTGTGGAGGCGCGAGGCCCAGAGTCTGTCAGGGGAGAGGAGGAGGGTGGTAACCAAGTGTGTTATAAATAGCGCTGTCCTCCTCTCTCCTACCTCCTCTCCCCCTGCCTCTCCCCTGCCTCTCAGGTGGCAGCCAGGGATCCTGGCTCATATTAATGAGGTAGTGGTAGTAGTCCCGTAATGGCACGCTCTCGCTCGCCTCTCTCTCTCTAGGTATCTTCCTGTATCTCTTTCCCTTCCTCTCTCTGTCTCTCTCTCTCTATCTCTTCTCTCTCTCTCTCTCTCGCTCTCTCATCTTCCACTCTCTCTCTCTCTCTCTCTAGTCATCTTCCTCTCTCTCATCTCTCTCTCTCTCCCTCTCTATAGTCATCTTCCTCTCTCTCTCTCTACCTCTCTCTAGTCATCTTCGCCCCTCCCCTCCCTCTCTCTCTCTCTCTCTCTCTCTCTCTCTCTCTCTTCCTCTCTCTCTCTCTACTCTCTCTCTCTCTCTCTCTCTCCTCTCTCTCTCTCTCGTCTCTCTCTCTCTCTCTCTCTCTCTCTCTCTGCAGTTCTGTTCCTGGAGAGAGACACCTCAGACAGTAGACTGACTAATAGCTGTCAGACTGCGTGGGCTCTGGAGCGCTACAGGAGGGGACGGTGTGAGGAGAGGAGGTGACGGGAAGAGAGAGAGAACGCCGGTGATCGTCATGGTTTCATCTCTGTGGCCAGAGCAGCTGCGAGGGGGGCGTGCGGGGTCAAAGTGAGTGAGCTGCGAGGGGGGGCGTGCGGGGTCAAAGTGAGTGAGCTGCGAGGGGGGGCGTGCGGGGTCAAAGTGAGTGAGAAGTGACAGGGGGGCGGGGTTTCATCCCGAGGAGGTGCGGCAGGGGGCGTGGCCTCACTTGACTGTGCCGGTGGTGTTGCGGAGCACGGAGGCAGCGAAGGTCTGGGTGACGCCCACCAGACTGGTCCCGTCCACCTCCACTATCAGGTCATTCACCAGGATCCTGAACACAGGGCAGAGGAACGCTTAGGGGACAAAACTATGGAGAAACTGATTCTTTGTGTGTCTGTATGTATGTATGTGAGTGGGTGTGTGTCTGTGCATGTGTTTTTTGTGTACGTGTGTGAGTGTGTGTGTGTGTGTGTGTGTGTGTGTGTGTGAGTGAGTGTGTGTGTGAGTGTGTGAGTGTGTGAGTGTGTGAGTGTGTGTGTGTGAGAGCCCCTACCTCCCGTCTCGGTGAGCGGCCCCTCCGTCGGTGACAGTCTTGACGAAGATGCCCAGCTTCTCCAGCCCCATGTCGGCTCCCGCCCCCATCCCTATGATGCTGATCCCCAGCCCATCGCCATCTGCAGAGGGCACACACACACACACACGCACATACACACACACACACACCTGCTCTCAGTCCAGGTAGACTCAACACGGACAAACTTCATGGAAGTAAGAATGTCTGATGAGACACGTCTGCTGACTATTGATGAATACAAAACAGAAAAGCCAAAGTCCACTCAAGTCCGTTCAGCAAAGTCCACGTATGCTGGCTGCAAGGACCGCTGTCATCGGAGAAAGGGGACCTTGAACTACTGAACTCTTTCATCATTGTTTACACAAAGGCATTAACAGCCTGGGCAGCATTAGCAGTTCATTAGAAACTGCTAATCTATGCTAATATAAATCCGATAAGGAGATAATGGGCGGGTGTGGAGCTGTTAGCCACTAGCTAGCAGGGACTACCACTCCAGGTGTTAGCTGAGGAGAGGGGTCAGGTACTGTTCCGGAGCTACTGACACAGCACGAGGATGGGCCGACAGTTCAACTTTAGGGTTAGGGTTAGACTACTACCACTAACCCTAACCCTAGGGTTAGGGCTAACCCTAACCCAGACATGGATGAAATGGGACTCACCCTTCTCCAGCTCCACAGGGAACAGGTCCAGTTTCTCCACCCTCTTCTCCAGCTCGTACTCCGCCGAGGCGGCCATGGGGTCCACGTCATCGTTCCTGCGGTCGTAGTCCTCATTAGAGTAGGTGGTGAACACCTACCGGAGAGGTCAAAGGTCAGACTAGCCCACAGAGTCACGGGCGATATTCTTTTTGGCCACCCGTTGAAACCCACAGTGGGAATCCGAAACATCCGCATTTTCACGGGGTCTATTCCGAACAGGCATTCCAGGAGTAGCCCACATATTAGAGTTGGGCCAGAACAATATGTCCCAGCATGCAGCTCGAAGCACATTACAAATGCCTTGCGTGCCGGCTGGTGCGAGCGAGCAGGGGAGAGACACAGCCGGTCACTAACAGGAGGGTGGATGAGGATGAGTTACACAGGTTCCATGGTAGGTAACGTGTGTGAGGGGGGGTTGTAACACTAGCCTGTGCCTCAGACAGCAACACACACACACACAAAACACACACAGGGCAGGGCTGTGGTAGGTGTTGGGTGCACTGTTTCCAAGGGATTGGTGTAGGAAGGGAAGTGTGTGTAGGTGTGTGTGTGCGTGTTTGTGTTTGTGGTG
>CM042862.1:19811034-19816034 GCA_023658055.1 Thaleichthys pacificus | reverse complement strand
GGGCAGGGAGGAGGGGCAGGGCAGGGAGGAGGGCAGGGAGGAGGGGGAGGAGGGGTCATGGAGGACAGGAATGTTCCAGAGACATAAAGGGGGCAGTGAAAGTCGGGCAAAGCACAACAACCTGGGATGCATGTAGGGAAAGCGCGCTACTACAGTCAGCAGTTTGGACGACAGCGAGGCGGGCTGTGTGTGTGTGTGTGCTCCTGCATACGTGAGTGTGTGTGTGTGTGTGCATACGTGAGTGTGTGTGTGCATAGGTTGTGTTTAAATGGCTGCTTTTCTGTTTTGCTGCAATGCCTCCTGAAGGGGAATGTATACTGGCCGTGCAGGACAATGTGTAAGCGTGTTTGGACTGGGTCATCTTGGAAGACAAATGTATGTACAAACACACACACACACACACTAGGTCAGCCTTCTAGCCGTGCAGACAGGGAGTGGAGCAGAGAAGGGGGGAGAGGAGGATTTGAGAGCCTGTCTATTTGAAAGCCTGTCTATTTCAGAGTCTGTCTATCAATTATTATGACTCTCCTTTTGTACTCTGTAACCCTGGCAACCTAGATGGGGGGGGGGGGGATGGTATCAGTTGAATGATAAGCCTGGTGGTGTGTGACTTCCCTGAGAGACTACCCAGAAACAGAGAGAGGGAGAGGAGAGAGAGAGAGACTACCCAGAAACAGAGAGAGGGAGAGGAGAGAGACTACCCAGAAACAGAGAGAGGGAGAGGAGAGAGACTACCCAGAAACAGAGAGAGGGAGAGGAGAGAGACTACCCAGAAACAGAGAGAGGGAGAGGAGAGAGACTACCCAGAAACAGAGAGAGGGAGAGGAGAGAGACTACCCAGAAACAGAGAGAGGGAGAGGAGAGAGACTACCCAGAAACAGAGAGAGGGAGAGGAGAGAGACTACCCAGAAACAGAGAGAGGGAGAGGAGAGAGACCTCTCCCTAACCCGGCTGGCTGGGCATGGTAGCACCCTGCACTGTGGGTACAGAGGCTGGGGTAAGGGGGGGGGGGGGGGGTCCAACTGGAAGAAGGAGGGAGAGAGAGGAAGAGAAGGGGGGGAGGAGGGAGAGAGAGGAAGAGAAGGGGGGGAGGAGGGAGAGAGAGGAAGAGAAGGGGGGGAGGAGGGAGAGAGAGGAAGAGAAGGGGGGGAGGAGGGAGAGAGAGGAGAAGGAGAAGAGAGAGAGAGAGGAGAGAGAGAGGAGAGAGAGAGAGAGAGAGTGAGAGAGAGAGGAGAGGGAGAGAGAGAGAGAGAAGAGAGAGAGAGAGAGAGAGAGAGGGAGAGAGAGAGACAGAGAGAGAGAGAGAGAGAGAGAGAGAGAGAGAGAGAGAGAGAGAGAGAGAGAGAGGGGCATTTTGAGGGCAGGTTGTTCTTACTGTAATCTTGATAAGAAGCTGCATTCAGGATGCTGACATCTCAACTGCCTCAGTCTGACAGTAGCTTGAACACACTTGAACACACTTGAACACACACACACATACACACACACATACACACAAGTAGCCTGAACATTTCTCTCTTCATGTTCCACTGCATCTGACAGCTGGAGGTAAAAAAAACACCTGTGTTGCCATAACGACCTCAGTGGAGGCCAGCTGTGTCAATGGAACGGTAACCCCATGGCACCCCCTCACCAGCCTGCCCCCCTGAAGGAGGGGCTGTGGTACCCCCTCACCAGCCTGCCCCCCTGAATGTGGGGGGGGCTGTGGTACCCCCTCACCAGCCTGCCCCCCTGAATGTGGGGGGGGCTGTGGTACCCCCCTCACCAGCCTGCCCCCCTGAATGTGGGGGGGGGCTGTGGTACCCCTCACCAGCCTGCCCCCCTGAATGTGGGGGGGGGCTGTGGTACCCCCTCACCAGCCTGCCCCCCTGAAGGAGGGGCTGTGGTACCCCCTCACCAGCCTGCCCCCCTGAAGGAGGGGCTGTGGGACCCCCCTCACCAGCCTGCCCCCCTGAAGGAGGGGCTGTGGTACCCCCTCACCAGCCTGCCCCCCTGAGAGTCGCAGTAGGACCCCACAGCAGGTTCACTGGACTTCTCTCTACAGAGACCCAGGACCCTGTCTCCCTAGGCCCTCTGCCCCCACTGCCCTGCAGGGAGGCCCTATGCCCCCACTGCCCTGCCGGGAGAGACTCCGGTCCTTACTGGACCTGGAGATAACGGGGTGTTTGCTGGTAATATGGCTCCAGGAAGTCACTATCTCTACCTAGCTCACACCAATCCATCACCCCTGGATGTACCAGATAGACATCTGACCATCACCCCTGGATGTACCAGATAGACATCTGACCTAGTTTACCTCGGAAGGACCTTCTCAGTGATGGGCGTGGACTGACTGGACGACACGTTGGACAGCAGCAGATCTGGGAGCTGTTTCGTCACACACGGGCGATGGAGGACGCACCGCCGAGCGGGGAACAGTAGCTGGGCGGAGGAGAGTTGCTCAACGCACAGGAAACACAAGACGACAACAGGAAGCCGTGGATAACCATCGAGATCTCCGCCCTGGCTCTTACAGGCATGCGTGTGTGTGAGCGTGTGTGTATATTTCAGTGTGTGCGTGTGTATATATATATGTGTGAGTATGCAAATGTATGTGTGGCTGTACGTATTGTTATACCTACATGCTGTATGTGTGTGTGTGTGTGTGTGTGTGTGCACGAGCGGGCACACTAGCGCAAATGAGCAACACACCAATCTGGCGCAGCTAAACCAAAACGCACACGGCTCCTAACCACTTCCTGTACATGAGCCCAGAACCGCCGCCTGAAGAGGCCTCCAGCAGAGACAGACGGACAGCCAATCAGGGGTGGGATCGGTCAAGCTGTCCAATGGGATCTTTCCTCCCGTCATCAAAGGGATTCTATAAGACTGCCTCGGACGATGATTGACAGCAAGAGGAATATACAGCCTGGAAAACATTAGGATTTTTTTTCTTTCTTTCATTTAAAAAAAGGTTTTGAGTGAGGAACAGAAGGGTAAACTAAACTTTAAGTGGCCACTGCAAATTTTACCCTTCTGTTCCTTGCTCGAATTTGTCCTTTTCAACTTTTTTGGGGAAATGAAAGAAAAAGGGTTAGTGGTCTCTCCATTTCTTTCAGAGCCGTATGTTGTTCCCAGAGCTTGGTTTGTTTTCTGTCCAGTCTATATGGTACTAGGGAGTCAGATGGCTGAGCGGTTAGGGAGTCGGGCTAGTAATCAGAAGGTTGCCGGATCGATTCCCCGCCGTGCCAAAATGACGTTGTGTCCTTGGGCAAGGCACTTCACCCTACTTGCCTCGGGGGGAATGTCCCTGTACTTACTGTAAGTCGCTCTGGATAAGAGCGTCTGCTAAATGACTAAATGTAAATGTAAATGTACTACAGAATCTCTGGTGGTGCTGTTTCTCTCCTCCTCCACCCATGTGAGCAGAGGGGGCAATAGGCCGTCACTAACCGCCCCACTTCAGGATCTGTTTAGCCGCAGCAGCGTAGACGGCAGTCTAACTGGAGCCTCAGAGATATGGCCCATTAGAGCTAAAGAGACCAGATAGAAAGCTTTAGGCTATACATCTCCACCTAGGTTCTCTCTGTTTCTGGAGGTTTCCGTGTGTTTCTGTGTGTTTCTGGAGGTTTCCGTGTGTTTCTGTGTGTTTCTGGAGGTTTCTGGGGACAGCTGGTTGGCTGTTGGCTTCCATGCTGTGAAGCCAGTGTGCTAGGGGCATAATGCATCTGCTGGATATACTATCATGTATGGGAGACTTGGCCTAAATACAGTTAATGGTTTCCTTTGTGTCTTGTGAGTGTGTGTGTGTCCTTTTTGTTTGCTAAATCAGGATGCTACAATATCGACACACACACACACACACGCACACACTGTCCTTAAGCACATCATCATGGTATAGGGTGTATTATACTAGAGAGAGGGAGTTGGCAACTGGACCACGATGGCATGAATGAGCTGCTTTCCCACAATCCTCTCCTCCCCGCTGTGTACTGCCCAGCTCCTCCAGGCTCATTGGGAAGGAGGGGGGATAGTCCCCCCTCTTTCTATGAATGGAGGAGAGAAGGAGAGAGGGGGAGGAGGGGAGGAGGAGAGGAGAGGAGAAGGAGGAGAAGAGGAGAGGAGAATAGGAGGGGAGAAGAGGAGAGGAGGAGAGGAGGACGGGAGGAGAGGAGGGGAGAAGAGGGAGAGGAGGAGGAGGAGAGGAGAAGAGGAGAAGAGGGGAGAAGAGGAGGAGGAGAGGAGGGGAGAAGAGGAGGGGAGAAGAGGAGGAGGAGAGGAGGACGGGAGTTGAGGAGAAAAGGAGAGGAGGAGGAGAAGAGGAGAAGAGGAGGGAAGAAGAGGAAGAGGAGGAGGAGGACGGGAGTAGAGGAGAAGAGGAGAGGAGGAGGAGGAGAGGAGAAGAGGAGAAGAGGGGAGAAGAGGAGGAGGAGAGGAGGGGAGAAGAGGAGGAGGAGAGGAGGACGGGAGTTGAGGAGAAGAGGAGAGGAGGAGGAGAAGAGGAGAAGAGGAGGGAAGAAGAGGAAGAGGAGGAGGAGGACGGGAGTAGAGGAGAAGAGGAGAGGAGGAGGGCTGCAGGCTGCTCACGCTCGTTTACACTCCTTCACTCCCAGTCCAGGACAGGGTTTCAGACTGTTGCCTGGGGCAACGTTTCAAAACCACGCAACGGCCTGTCCAGTAATGCCTCCATACTGGCTTCACAACATCAAGAGTAGCCCCCTTTTCAAAACAGTCAAATCAGATTTAGGATCAAAGCATGGATCCACTTCATTGATCACATGGGACACGGGAGCTTTTAGTGGTCACTAATCAATAAACCAATCACATCTCATTAAGCTGTGGTTATTGGCTGAGAGGCAGGAAGGAGGCTGGGGGGCAAGGTATAACCTCGTCATGTGATTAGTTTCCTATTCATATTGACAAGGAGGTGTCACCATGGCAACTCGCATAATGAATAATTACGGCATGGCAGTTAATAGTACAGTGTGGATTCAAGTATATCCTGTATTGGTGAAGCCCTA
>CM042862.1:19756034-19806034 GCA_023658055.1 Thaleichthys pacificus | reverse complement strand
ACTCTGACACCATCCTCTCCCCCGTGGAGAGGAGAGAGGACAGGGGGAACATTTTTCACTTGTCGTGACATCACTTCCTCCCCCCGACCGCGCCACCCGCTACAATGACCCTGACGGCAGAGAAGAAGAACAAGGAAGACGGCGCGGTTGGGGAAGGTCTGTCATGTGAGGCCAGGCTCTTTGTCAAGGTCATTAGCATACTGGGCATAACAACAACAATAACCGCCGGTAACCGTGGTAACCGTGGCGGTCAGCTGGGCCGGTCTCAGGGCTCGTCTCCTCTGAGGAGGGCTGCTTCGAGGTTTTCGTGACAGTCAGAGGCAGCAAAACAACAGGGTGCGGAAAAACACACACACGCACGGACACACACATATACACCCACACACACACATACACACATATGCACACACACACATATATACACCCACCCACCCACACACACTCACACGCACACACACGCACAAGGTTTTTGAAACATCCCTTTCTTCTTTGAGGACTCTCTAATTGCATCCACACTCCTCCACTCCTCCCCTTCTTCTTCTCTCTCTATTCCTCTCTGACAACAGAAGCCGTTTAGCATCAGACAGCCGTCGTGTCGTCTAGGAACGCTGTCCTCTCCAACACCAGAGCTGGTGTTGGTGTTCAGTAACACTGAAACACACACTCCCAACTGCTCACTGTAGTGTTTCCATCCGACACATGGGGGTCAGATGGCTGACCGGTTAGGGAATCGGGCTATTAATCAGAAGGTTGCCGGTTCGATTCGTGGCCGTGCAAAATGACGCTGTGTCCTTGGGCAAGGCACTTCACCCTACTTGCCTCGGGGGGAATGTCCCTGTACTTACTGTAAGTCGCTCTGGATAAGAGCGTCTGCTAAATGACTAAATGTCCTGTGGTTCAACTAGAAGCGCCCAGCTGGTTTTACCTACTCATAGCGTAGCCTGAAACTAGCTTTTCCCGGTGTGATTTTGAACATTTCGAAATACTGGGTGCTAAAACCCATATATCTAAGAAAAGTCAAGAAAGCAGGGTCCTGGAATTTGATACAAGAGCGAAAAATCCTTATTTCTTCTTCTTCTCTTCATTGGGGTCAAATGACGGCCGCTAGGCACTTTTAGTGTCAGGATCCTCCGGGCTTCATGTCCACTGTTCTCTCAAGGACAAACAGCCAGGAACACAACAGACCGGGTGAGACAGCAGCCAGGAAGCAGAGGCCCTTATCCCGGTCGGTCGTCACCGGAGACAGGGCCCGATCAGGTGACCTGCGGATCAGCTGTCATACTGTCCACTGCCCAGCCCGGCTGAAGAATGACCTGACATCACACATATACACACATCATCATCAGACAGCCTCTCTCTCTCTCTCCTCTCTCTTTCTCTCTCTCTCTCTCTCTCTCTCTCTCTCTCTCTCTCTCACTCTCTCTCTCTTTCTCTCTCTCTCTCTCATTGTTGTAAAACAATGATTAAATAAAGGTGTTTTATTGAACTATTTAATTTGATTTAATTTGTCATTGATTCATTTCATTAAAAGGAATGTAGTAACAAAATGAAGCCTTTTATCTAGGTTTCCTGTCTAACCCTCGTGGATCCTCCCGTAAACGAGATGAACACTTTATAAGACGCCAGATCAACTGGGAAAGTCGAATAGCCTATGTACTCTTTAAATGTTGTTTTGTTTTAGGTTGGGCCAAGTAATCTTATTTAACAGTGTTCCTCTCCTGCAGGCTCGCAGAGGCCCTGTGCGCGCTGGCCTGTTTCTCAACATGGAAACTCTTTCCTAACACTTCCCCTCTGCATGTCCTGCAGAGAAAGTGACACACACACACACACACTCACACACACACACACACACACACACACACAGTCAAACACACATCCAGTCAAACACACACTCACACACACACACACCCAGTCAAAGCTGGGCTGTGCGTCATTCTACCACAGCAGGCTTGGCCTTCAGCTCCGCTCCGCTTCCTGTCTGACCCTCGTCCACTCCAGTAAACAAGCGCCTCTCTTTACCAGACAGGAGATGAACCCTTTAGACTCCAGATTGGCTCGAAAAATTGGTATGCTAGTCACAAAGTCAAATATCGACTTGTTTTCGTATGCATTCTAGACAGGTCCTCGGCTCTGCTGTTTGGTTCTGCAGCTGTTCGGTCCGGTGCAAACTAGCTTTAAGTTGCTTCTGCATTTGGTTACTCCCAAAGTTAGCGCAGAATCCATTATCTGGAAACACTGTCTCCTGCCCTCTCCTCACGCCCGCTGCTCTCTCTGTCAGGGCTGGTCCTCACAAACTGTGTTTCATTCTACTTTCTGAGGAAAAGGGGAACTTTCTTTCCAAACTGAAGAGTCAGCTGGAAGCCATAACACCTGCATTTGAAATGACCGGATCTCTACGCAGATGTTGGCTGTTGTGCTAGAATAGAGCAAACAGACAGCGTTGGCAGTGACAGGCTCTGGATACGACAGCTTTAGGAGAAGCAGGGTGGAGGATTCCAGATTTATGAGAGGGCTAAGAATGACAAACTACTTCAGCTAAAAAACCTCCAATCGATTTCTTAAACGTCCAGTTTTTCTTCAAAACGAGTGACTGGTGGTGTGTGTGTGTGGAGAGGTGTGTGTGGAGAGGTGTGTGTGTGTGGAGAGGTGTGGATGTGGACTGAGCAAGGAGCTAGGAGCTTAAAGGGCAATTGTTGCAGCCATTCACACAACCAACGTCATCTAGACAGAGGACACTGGAGAACAGGACTACCCCACTCTGCATAGCAGGAAGAGAGCGACGGTGGGGGGGATGTGGATATGAAATCACGTTTAAAAATAACAGGTCGTGTGGAGAAAAATAAATTGTAAATATAATTCGATTCCGCCATGTGTGAGAGTGACAGTGATGCGGTGAGGTTCCGTGGTGCGTCTGTGTGCGCCTGAGAGCAGAGAAACAGACAGCTGCAGGATTGAGTCATCACGCAACAGGGACATGCACAAGGGTTGGAGAGAGACAGTGTGAGACAGGGGTCGAGAGAGAGAGAGAGGTAGAGAAATAGACAGTGAGAGAGAGACAGAGAGACAGAGACAAATACAGCTACTGAATCAAAGAGAACAAAACAAGCATTGACAAAGCAGAGAGAGAGAGAGAGAGAGAGAGAGAGAGAGAGAGAGAGAGAGAGAGAGAGAGAGAGAGAGAGAGAGAGAGAGAGAGAGAGAGAGAGAGAGAGAGAGAGAGAGAAAAGAAAGACAAGACAGTTCCTGAGACGACCAAGGTTTGTTTCCCCGCTGCACGCTGTATAAACACTTGAGCCTGAGGGAGTGGGTGGTGGGAGTTGGGTCTCCAAGTGCTCCCGTTTATCATGACTGAACCTAACGACGAACCAGGGAGTCACGCTTGGCGCTAACTAGCGGCATCCTTCATCTCTGCACGGAGAGCAGACGCCTCTCTCCTCCGTTGCTACGGCGAGAACCAGGCCAGAGCCTCTCTGAGGACCGCGGCCGACGTTTAGACACGTGAGCAGTGACGGAGAGCGGGAGTCCCCGAGTCCCACGGATCCAGGAGACACGTTCATCGCCCTCGTCAGCAGCAGCCCCCGGAACCTTCCGAGGGGTGTGTTTGTTGTGGCGGCTGGGGCAGGGCGGGTCGGGGCTTGCGGCGGGGCAGGTAACCGGCTGACAGGCGGGGGTTGCAAGAGGGGGGGTTTCCAGGGTCAGTCCATAGCAGCGTGATAGGTCAGACAGACCTATCAGACCACCAAGCCTGGAGGTCTGATAGGTCAGATAGACCTATCAGACAGACCACCAGGCCGAGCCTGGAGACACTATGGCATCACTCTCCTTCTATGTCAGACACAACACGGACACCAACACACACACACATCTCACACATGCACACAGATATCTCTCACACATGCACACAGATACAAACATAGCTACACGCACATAGCTACACACAGACACCCGCACACACACAGATTCACACAGAGATGTACACACACAGATACACACACGCACGCACACAGATGCACACACACACTCAGTCAAACACGCATAGATACACACAGATACACACACACGCAGTACCAACGTGGTCCAACTACTCTTGTACACGTTTGTGCCCGTTGCTCTTATTGGATAGAGTTTGAACAGTATTAATCTCATCAGATATCTCACCACACGCATGAGGGGCTGAAGCCAAGGTTGACAACCATCACGTAAAGTACGGAATTGTCCCGCAAAATATGAATCGTCCGCAAAATACGGAATTGTCGCGAAAATACGGAATCGTTCCGTGATTGGAGGACATGTTCCTCATTGAACTTGTACAGGGCGCGCTTTGTTCCTTATCTGTCTGAATTAATTCAGAGCAGAACTATGGGAGACAAACGTGCTTTGTAAGAAACGTTCGTTATTTCGATTTCAGGGAAGTGGCCAACCCTATCTAGTAAGAAGACTATAGGGATTGGCTAAGAGTTGAAACGCTGTAGTTTAGACCAATCATGTCTGAGTTGATGTATCTCAAATCCCCTTGCATGTCACTTCCCTCAAATGAACACTAGGCTACATTACAAATGTTGCTCACAGAAAGGATACAAGCCATGGTACCATCACAGAAAAGTCTGCCATTTCGAACCAACCAGAACATGGAGTATATCGTTGAAAATAAATAATAAATAAACGCTGTCATCAGTTGGATGTAAAGGTTCCTGTTCCAGCTGACATCAGATCTTGTCACGACAAAATGGAGGGTCCAGCCGACGACATACTGCACCCCCTGCAGCTTCTTACTGTAATGGAGGCAACAGCAACCTCGTCATCCTCGTCTCCCTCAGCCGGCCAGACAGACACATTTAGTCATTTAGCAGACGCTCTTATCCAGAGTGACTTACAGTAAGTACAGGGACATTCCCCCCGAGGCAAGTAGGGTGAAGTGCCTTGCCCAAGGACACAACGTCATTTGGCACAAACCGGTAACCTTCAGATTACTAGCCCGACTCCCTAACCGCTCAGCCACCTGACTCCCACCACCTGACTGCCTGTACGCCTGGGCCCTTTGCAGCTCTCGTGCCGGGGGCTCCAGGTAGCTGGGTTTTCCGTAACGTAGCGTCACCTTGCAGGCTACGTGCTAACAGGAAGCGCATGCCAGCTCATCGCCCCACCAATCATCCTGTTTATCTCTCCGACATTCCCTCTCTCCGCTCGCGTAGCTGTCGTTCTTGACGACTGTCATCAATCACGGCGACGTGATGATAAGTGTATATTGAGCTGGTAGCCGTGCTATAACTGACTGTCTGGCCCTGCACCGAATGTTTAACGCTGTATCTTTCAAGAGTGATAGGGTTGACTGGCTGACTGACTGGTTTTATGTGTGTGTGTATGTGTGTGTGTGTGAGTGACTGTGTGTGTGTGAATGTGTGACTGACTGACTGTGTGTGTGTGTGACTGACTGTGTGTGACTGACTGTGTGTGACTGTGTGTGTGACTGACTGACTGACTGTGTGACTGACTGTGTGTGTGTGTGACTGACTGTGTGTGTGACTGTGTGTGTGACTGACTTTGTGTGTGTGACTGACTGTGTGTGTGTGTGACTGACTGTGTGTTTCCCTAATGGCCTACCAGCGCACAGTGGGAGGATCTCCAACAGCTTTTGCAGCAGTGCGATTAAGAACACACACACTCAGCTAGCTGTCACAACCTACTAATGTTCCTCATGTCCCTGGGCCAGCCCAGCCCTCCTCATGTCCCCGGGCCAGCCCAGCCCTCCTCATGTCCCCGGGCCAGCCCAGCCCTCCTCATGTCCCCAGGCCAGCCCAGCCCTCCTCATGTCCCCGGGCCAGCCCAGCCCTCCTCATGTCCCTGGGCCAGCGAGCCCTCCTCATGTCCCTGGGCCAGCCCAGCCCTCCTCATGTCCCTGGGCCAGCCCAGCCCTCCTCATGTCCCTGGGCCAGCCCAGCCCTCCTCCCATAGCTCCCATCCATGGCACTGTTCTCGCTCCGTAAATCCGATGAGTTGTGGAGCTTCTGTGATCACACGCTGATTTAATATCAACCAATCACACAGCAGCAGCCTGTTCCTGGTGTTCATCAGATACCGAGAATTATGAGGTGAGGGTTCCGGGTTTTCTTTGAGGGATGGTTCCACCTTGGAGGCAGAGTGTTGACCGTAGATCAAGAAGCGTCCGTCCCCCCACCCCCCCCCACCCCTGTGTGTGGTGCTTTGGATCAAATCTAACTCAACAAGTGACCGTAATGTTATCCTTTGTGACCAAGAAGTTATAGCTGCTGCGAGTGGAACCAGTGTCTCCGCAGTCGCCCAGAGGTCACTGTGACGTGCGAGGCCGGGAGTGCGCAGTCGCTACATCAACGCCACGCCTCGCAGGGGCAGCAGCGTTCAACCAGAGCCTCCGAGCTCAGGGAGTCAGGGAGGGGAGAAAAGAAAGCATCGACTCTCTCTGAGGGAGATGGCAGGCAGGAGGCAGACAATCCATCAGGGCCGCCCAGGACCAGGAATAGCCTGTTTCTCAGCGTGCTCGGAGGAGGCCGAGGGAGGGAAGGAGGGCTCCCGCCGTGAGGGGAAAGCAGGAGGCTGCTGGACACCGAACACTCTCCCACCCCTGTGGCACCAGAGCGTGGTGGAGATCGACGGAGCAGGCGGCTTCTTTTCTTTTTGTTTTTTACACTGTTCTGGTTTATAGAGTGGTTGAAGTCATGGAATACGCTCATTTGTTCCAGAGCCTCCACACACACATGCACACACACACACCCCTTCCCCCAAACACCCTTTTCCTGTCTCTCACCAGATATTACGAGGTGTTATTCCAAAGGCATTCCGAGAGATGGAACGAGGTTCGGAGGGGTAACGAGGATAATTCGGTTCGTTGACGAGAGCTCGGGCTATCTCGCGTTAGCCTAGCGCACAAACACACTGCATCTGAAGAGAGAGAGAGAGGCTCGCTCTCTGGGGATAGTTCCACATTAAATACGTCACGTCACGTACAAGCTGGCTCCATTACTGTCTGCCTGCGCAGGATGGCTCAGGGAAGAGCCATCCTTTTTCTGGAGGAAGGAGGGCCTCCATACGAGAGTGCTCTCTCCCTGCCTTGTATTCACTTCCTGGGTGCCCTGAGACGGAGTGACCCCCCTCAAACGGAAGCTCCCGTCTGCAGGAGACACCACATGCGGGAAGATTTACAACATGTCTGCAGTCCTGGAGGGGAAACCGTCATGAAAACGAGGGCTTGTTTTTCAAAGCAGGACACAACAGATGCACACATACACACACAGATGTGGAGACAAAGTCAATTGATTCAGGGGTAAGCTGAGTGTGAAACGCACACACACACACACACACACAAAGGGCTCTTCCTGTTCAGGTTGGAAAGAAAGAATGGACAGGTTTTTTAATAATCCTTCACTCCGGGAAGAGGGAAAGACAGATTTAGGTGGAGAGAGAGAGAGAGAGAGAGAGAGAGAGAGAGAGAGAGAGAGAGAGAGAGAGAGAGAGAGAGAGAGAGAGAGAGAGAGAGAGAGAGAGAGAGAGAGAGAGAGAGAGAGAGAGAGAGAAAAGGGGGGTGGGGTAGGGGGGCTATTCAGGCATGTGCCTGGTATTGTTCTCCTTCCTCTCTTGAATATTCACCCAGCCAGGCCCAGACTTGAAGAGTCCTGACCTTGCAACACAGCAAGCCTCCATCTTACTGTACCTACACTGTAGCTACAGCACAGCTAGACCTGCTGTTCTGCAAATACAGGAGTTAGGTGGCTGAGCGGTGAGGGAGTCGGGCTAGTAATCTGAAGGTCGCCAGTTCGATTCCCCGGCCGTGCCAAATGACGTTGTGTCCTTGGGCAAGGCACTTCACCCTACTTGCTTCGGGGGGAATGTCCCTGTACTCACTGTAAGTCGCTCTGGATAAGAGCATCTGCTAAATGACTAAATGTAAATGTAATGTAAATACAATACAATTATAATTATTCAAACATTGTAAAAGGATACATTTCTAGAACGAGAGTTTAAATCCCACCTGTATCACATGCTTTCTCCCTCTCGAGGGGAGGAGTTACAGCCTGACTAGACCAGCTATCTGAGGCTGGATCCACAACGTTTTCATGCCAGAGCACCAATCAGGTGAGGACTCAGAAGACAGGAAGTGGACACGGTCCTGTAACACTACAGGGGGTGGAGCTAAGGAGGGGTGTCCAACCAACCCCTGACACACGCACACACACCCTCTCTAACACACACACACACACTCTGAAGCCTCAGGCCTGGCTGTAAACAAGGCAGAGTCTTTGAGACTATACAAAGCCAGTGGAATGCTACTGGATATGCTGTTCTCCACAGCAGTGCTGGAAGACTGATAAGGATCAACAAGCAGCAGACAGGCTGCTGAGCACAGGTTCTGTACAGGGCTGAGAGAGCGAGTGTGTGTGTGTGTGAGAGGAGTGTGTGTGAGAGGAGTGTGTGTATACCTGTGTGTGAGTGTGTGTATACCTGTGTGTGTGAGTGTGAGAGTGTGTACACCTGTGTGTGTGAGTGTGAGAGATGGAGAGAGTGAAAGGAAGGAAGGAAGGAAGGAAAGATGAAGATGCCCAGATGATGTTGGGACGTGCCCCTCCCTCCCCCCAGCCTGGAGGAGTGACGCAGAATAGTGCCTTTAAATACTCAGCTGGTGGAAGATTAGAAGAAAGTCTCCTGACCGACACTCCTATATATACCCTGTAGTCTAGGGCGTAGCCTTAATCTGGTTAACGTGTATCGCACAGGGCCAAGCTAGACCAGAGAACGTTCTATGGGCTGTCTGTGCTCTGAGGGTGACCTTGATGACAAGCGGTCATCTCATGTAGCGTCCCCGGCCTGGGTCAGGTGTAGGAAACAATTACTACTAAGAAATGAGGTGCACTTGATTCGCCCACTCAGGGTGCCCTCGTTGCACTTGGCACTGTGTGATATAGACCATTCCTAATGTGCACCCCCTCCCTCCCGCTCTCTCTCTCTCTCTCTCTCTCACTCAGAGCACTTACACTGTTTGGGTGGATAAGAAGCTCTGCCCAAGTCTGTCTGGAATCAGGAAGCACTTAATAACAGGGTCACACACACACACCTGTCTGACAGCCTGCTGAGCTGCACGGGCACGCACACACACACACACGCCACAGTACTTGTGGGTAGTAATAGTGGAGTTAGGTTATCAGGCTCAGCAGCGACAGCTTACTGGTCGGACTGCAGTATGGATGAATTGGTTGAAGACATGCAGACATGTAGGACTAAGAAGGCGAGAGGGAAGGAGAGACAGAGAGAGAGAGAGAGAGAGAGAGAGAGAGAGAGAGAGAGAGAGAGAGAGAGAGAGAGAGAGAGGGGAAGCAGAGAGAGAGGAAGAGACGAGAGAGAGAGAGATGCTGAGAGAGAGAAGAGAGAGAGATAGAGAGAGAAAGAGAGAGGGTGTGGGACATAGAGGAGAGACAAACAGAGAAAGAGCGGGAAGGGAGGAGAGCAAAGGGAGAGAGAGAGAGAGAGATGAGAGAGAGAGAGAGAGAGACAGAGACACGACGAGAGGAGAGAGAGAGAAGAGATGTGAAGAGGAGAGAGAGAGAAGAGAAGCGAGGAGCCAACTGGAGGAGGAGAGGGGAAGGGATACAAAGGTTACAACAACTGTTTATACAGTTATATCAATGAAAAAAAAGGACAAAAGAAAAACACACTACAGAAAAATCCCTTGACCACAGTTGGAACACCAGCTACACTCCCAAGGACACAACACACACCTCAAGGTTCCTCTGCCCACCTCTGGAACCTTCCCAGGGTCAGATAGGAGGGGGGGGGGGGGGGGGGGGGGGGGGGCAGTGACCTTGACGTGGAGCACAGTGGGTCACAAACAGGAAGGGGCCTGTGTCCGCCGAAGACGTAAACAGATAACATTACGGAGCACAGCCGACCTGACACTAGAACCCAACCAAGGACCAGGGACCAGGGATCAGGGTTAAGAACCAGGGACTCAGGGTTAAGGAACCAGGGACCAGGACTAGGGACCAGGAACCAGGGACCAGGAACCAGGGACCAGGGGAGCCAGTGTAGCTCAGCAGTGTCGACAGGACTAGATATACATGTTGCTGAGGAAACCCCTGCAGTCTGCAGCAATAGACAGGCTCTGGAGCTAGCTAGCTAGCCTAGCATGCTTCTGCAGCATGCTTCTCCAGCATGCTTCTGTAGCTAGCTAGCCTAGCATGCTTCTGTAGCTAGCTAGCCTAGCAGGCTCCCTGTCTCTGGCTTGAACTTGAAGTAAAAAGGAGGACAGTCTTTCTGCGAGACTTGAGAGCTTTTCTCCAGCTAGTCTGTTGCCCGGTTAAATGGTTTAGTAGGTCACAGAGGAACTCTACATGACAGCTATATGCTAACAGAGCACCCGGTGGCTATACAGCAGCTTTGAAGCAAATTGGTTGTATAACAACATTCTGTTAGTCACACCTTCTGTGTGCTTGAGTTCCAGACCGTGACATACAATGGTGCTATTGTAGACAAAAGCTGCCAAACAACTGTCCTGCTGGAGGTTTCGACAGCGACTCAAGGCAGGTCTTCAAGCCCTGCACCTTCCACCCAGCCTGGGTATGAGAGAGAGAGAGGAAAAGAGAGAAGGAGGAGAGAGAGAGAGAGAGAGAGAGAGAGAGAGAGAGAGAGAGAGAGAGAGAGAGAGAGAGAGAGAGAGAGAGAGAGAGAGAGAGGGAAAGGGGGTGAGACAGAGAAAGGGAGAGAGAGACAGAAAGGGAGAGATATAAGAGAGAGAGAGAGAGAGAGAGAGAGAGAGAGAGAGAGAGAGAGAGAGAGAGAGAGAGAGAGAGAGTGACTGCTGGAAGTGACAGCTCTGTCATAATATTTCTTAGAAGACTGAACTGCTCCACGAGGGGAATAAGGGCCGGAGAGGTTTAGGATGGCTGACTGCACACACGCACACACGGCCATACACACACACACACACGCACACATGCTCATACACGCACACAAACCGAGGCAGGCGCGCAAGCACACACAAAGACACATGCAGACAGGTTCACACACACGCACACACACACACACACAGTTAAAACAAGCATCCCAGCCCTATAGGACAAAACCAGTCTTCCTGTGGACCAATCACAGCCAAGACCTGTCACTACAGCTCGGGAGAGGGCTGAACACTGATCTCCCTCTATAGACAGACCATGTGACAGGATGTGGTCATAAGATGACAGGCTGATCTTTCTCAGGGCGGCGTGATGAGTAGATTAAACTACTATGCTTAACAGTAAGCTATTATGCTCTGGCTGTGGGACAGATACAATGGAATGTGATTAGACAGCATTTCACACAGAGCCTGTACCAGAGAGCTGAATCACCCCAAACCACTGATTATCCAGCCTAACGTTTATGTAATATGATACTGAGAGGTGATAGATAGTAGTTGATGACTCAAACTCATGAGGACGCCTACAATAGCACCTGCTGGAGGGAAGATCTCTCCCTCGTTGTCTCTCTCTCTCTGTCTTACTTTCGTTACCCTCTCTCTCTCTCTTTAGTCTCTCTTCCCTCTCTCTCTCTTTCTTTACTCTCTCTTTCTCTCTTTCTCTCTCTCTCTCTCTTTAGTCTCTCTTCCCTCTCTCACTCTCTCTTCTCTCTCTCTCTCTCTCTCTCTCTCTTCCCTCTCACTCTTTCTTTACTCTCTCTCTCTCATTCTCTCTCTCTCTCTCTCTCCTGGGTGTCTTTGCACATCCACGCCTGTCTGCCAGCAACACCTCGCCTGGTGAAGCAACGCCTAGCTGTGACCCAAACTCCACCAGGGGCCTCTGAGGAATTGATCTGATTTCCCTCGTTCCAGTTGAGGGCCAGAGAGTCACCCCAGTCAGACGGCCCAGAGACAAGTGAAACCCTGTCGTCTCGCTGCCTTATTACACCGATCTCTCTCTCTCTCTCTCTCTCTTGCCATCTTAACTGGTGGTTAGTTGACAGTTGTGACATGAATATATATTTCAAGTCAGAAGTCTATCTGTCTTTTGTAAACTCTGTATCTCTCTTTGTTTCTTTCTCTCTCACGCTTTCTCTGTCTTTTCTCGCGCTCTCTCTCTCGCTCTGTGTTTCTCAGGAAGAGGATAGCAGGCAGGAGGTGTCTCTGGGCTGGCAGAGAGTGCTGACCGAGCCGGAGAGGGGATTTCACAACCTGTCAGTCATACACGCTGGCACCCGCCCACACAGTCACCCTGAAATGGCTCTACAGAAACCACAGGTGCCGTTCGACGCCCGCACCGTTTTGAAACTCTTCTGAATCTGTCACGAGGACACAGGTCTTTATTACAGGAAATACAGTTTCGCTGAACACTGAAACGACCAAAAAAGATGTTTACGTTGTTGTGTCGCCACACTAAAAGCCTTCAAGTAGCGAGTAGCGTGTTTTGTCACATCACATAACTTGTTAAAAGCAAATGGGAGTTCTCTTCTATTTCGCTGAAAAACCTCAAGTGCTACGTAACCTTGACTCACCTTGATTGGTCCAGTGCTGAAGCAGATCTTCCTATTGGCTGGCGGAGGCTCCTCCTCCGGGGGAAGTCCTGGCATTTCAGAGGAGCTGGACTCGGGCTCGTAGGCTTCCTCTTCCTGCTCCTCATCCTCGTCCAGCTGGCTCCCTCCAGAGTCCTCCCCGATGCCGCTGTACGCACTGATGTCCACCAGGTCTCCCTCCGAGTAATCCTCCTTCCGAGACTCCTCCTCCCCGCCGTCCTCCTCCCGCCCCTCCAGCCCAGACCCCGCCTCTGGCTCCTCCCCCGCTCCCCTCTCTCCGCCCTCTCGCTGCGTGGCGTCACAGCGCGCCTCCTCTCCGTTCTCCCGGGAGGCGTGGACATCGGCCTGGACCAGCCGGCTCCCCGCCTCGGGGCCCTCCGAGTCCTGCTGCTCCCCAGGTTTGGACTCCCTGTCTGGGTCGCTTCCCGTACTCGAGCCCCTGGCTTCAGTTCCGGCCTCTAGCTCAGCATCGCCGGAGGAGGCGGTGGAGGTTCTGTCCCCGGGTCGAGGGCCGCCAGAGGCCCCGTCTTCGTGTCGGGGGGCTGCCCTGTTCCTCCGGGGGGACCCCTCCTGGTCGGAGGCCTGGTGGCCCCCCTCTTCCTGACCTCCGGGGGGAGGCACGCGCACTTTCTGGGCCGAGGCGTTGGAGTCGAGGCCTGAGGGCTTGGGGCTCTCCCCACGGGGCAGGGGCGAGGTGGAGGAGGGCCGGTGGAGGTGGTTCCTCAGGTCGCCCTTCTCGAACACGGCGCTCAGCTGGCTCACCGTGGGGCTGACCGCCTCCCCTCCGCCGCTCCCGACCGCGTCCAGCCGGTCCAGGGCCTCGGTGCTGCCGTTGAAGCGCACCACCACGTCCAAGCGGCCGTCCTGGAAGCCCGACGCGCGCTCCTTCTTCAGGAGGATGCGGTTGGTGGCCGCCTGCTTCTCCTGCAGCGTGCGCTGCTCGAAGATCTTCCTGGTCTCCTGCAGCTTGGAGTACCCCGCCGAGCCGGGGGCCCCCGCCCCGCCCTCGCCGGCCTTGGGGTCGAAGCGGTTGACGCGCTCCGACACGGTGGCGCCCAGTTTGAGCAGGGCGCTGTGGTCCACGTTCTCGTTCAGGCTGCTGGCCCGGGGGAGCGACAGTTTGACGGTCTGCTCGGCGCCCGCCTTCGCCGGGTCGTCGTCGTCGCCCGGCGACTGCATCTGCATGAACATGTTTTTGATGCGGTGCACGTTGGAGCCGTAGCGTCGCCCGCGGCCCGTGGGCCGGGGCAGCGGCGGCGGCTTGCCGTCCTTGCCGTTGCCGCCGTTGGCCGCGCTGTTGAGGGCGTCTGTGGCTTGCTTCAGTGCCTGCAGCCCGGCCTCGTACGCGTTCCGGTGGGGGGACGGGCTCCGCAGGGTCGCCCCGGAGCCGCCGTTGTTGCCCCCCGTGGTCGGGGCTTCCGTCTTCATCATGGTTAATCAAGCGCACCTCGGAGTGGGACTGACGGACAGCAATGACAGCATACTGAAGCTCCGCCGGGACTACCTCGCCTCCTACAGAGACAAAACAAACGCACGCTTAACGCTAAAATCAACGTGAGGTCTGTTAGGAGGATGGACAAAGAAAGTGCTGGAAGAAAGATAGCAGAAAGCGACAGAGAGTTGCTGCATAGAGAGGAAAGGAATGTTGGTGAGAAGGCAGGAGAGGAGGGAGAAGTCAATATGAGCACAGCTGGTTGAAAGCTGGTTATGATTCAGGACCAAAAAAGAAGTGAAAGAGAATACGAGATGATCACTCGTGACCGCCGGCGGACGAGAATAGGGAAGAGCCGAGAAAACTGCAACTGTCATCTATAAACTGTGGCAAAAGAAGGCAGTTGAAGGACAGAAACAAAAGATACACTGAGCCTAATGAATAGGTGTCAATCGGTTACATATTAGCAGAGAATCAACTCTAACACGGTATAATTATGTTGCGTCTCATCCTCTTTCCACTCATTAAAGGGTATCACGTATACTGTTTTTTCTGCCTCCTTGACAACGTTTCAGGTCTTCCTCATCAGCGTAAGCTGCTGCTAAATGGAAAGACGCCACAGGGTCTTAAAGCTAACTGTATTAGCTACAATAATCCCCATTCATGCTATCAGAAGCAAGAAACTGACTGAGGTACACAAGCCTTGGAAATCAACAAGCTATATTCTGCCTGAGAGCGCCAGACCTTGTGATGGAGTCCACCGCCCATCGTCGTACACATCTTGTAAAACGAACAAAACTAAGACCCCAATCATGTAAATATCCGACACAATGCCTCCATTCTCCCTCCTGCACTGTGCTAGTTTCCTGGTTTTGAATGTGAACCCTACACTCATAAGGCTGCTCATTGTATAAGAAACCCAACAGGGTAGTTATTGTGTACTAGAGGCTATAGTAGGCTATGTTACGTACATTATGCGCCTGTTTTCCCAAGAGTTTAGGTATAGGCCTGGAACACAGAACACTTATCAACGGAAATCAAATGAATGGTCAGATCAGAATGGTTAACTGTGTGCACCTCGTTTTGGTCGAAGTGTGGCATTTATATGGAAAGGGAAATACGCTCATCATACAGCCACAATCTATTGTTTATAGACATATTTTTGAACACAACATTTATCTTCCAATGCAAACAGGTATGGAATGCAATTCGGATTCAGATCTGAAGTCATAAGCCTGTGCCGCCACACACAGACTTTAGTAGGCTACCAGACTATTGTTGGTTTGTCTGAGATAACGTGGTATGACAGACAGGACCCTGATAGAGCAAAATGACATTATTGCAGCAATGTGGAAATGTAGTAAATCAGGTGGCTACATTATAACGGTTCGTCAATGACACTGTCAAATGCGTGCCCGACTGCTGAGACTGGCTTTGTTGTGACGCGGATAGCCTAGTGGCAGACTATCCAACTACCAGGTCGGTTAACAGTTTAACGCCAAAAGATTGCATTATTTATTGTCAACGACGTTAAAAACGTTTGAACAGTCTTTCTTTCACGAACATATTGTTTAAAACGTTTAAATGACGTTAACGGAACATTAGGACCCTGCGGAAATGGGCCTCTCGATCACCTCGCTTCCCTGATGTCTAGCTACGGGTTCTTCCTGACTCTCGTTCTCCTGCAGTATGAATAACATTCGCACGCAAAGACAAGACGAACAAAAGCATTTTTCACTGTTTAGTTGCCATGTGTCCTACCTTATTCCCTGTGTTTCCTAAATCCTTGCTCCTTTATAACTCGTGTATTTGACAATCCATTGTGTCCACGTTCCGTTTTTTCGCTCCCTTACTCCCCTTGCGAGCGTAGCGCATTGACGACTGCCCTCTCTCTCTCTTCCTCTCTCTACCCCCTCCTCTCCATCCTCCCTCCCTCATCACCAACAGCATATGGCCCAAGTACCGTTAACCCTTAATGTAACGCAATGAGAAATCAATAAAATGTTTAATAGAGATATTGGTTTGGAATGGGCCTATTATTTAGCCTACATGTTACTTTAAGGCTATTTATTTAATAGGTTTAGCATAGGCTTACCAACAGTCTATAGAAAGTTAAACTATATCCAGACTTACTGCTCAGTTGTTGCTGCTCAATGTAAACGTTGTTGTCATTTAGTTTATCATTCGTTTCCCTTCAAGCATGGGTGCATTCATCTAGTCAATATGCCTTATGTTAAGTCTATGCTATTGAACTTAAAAAATTTGGACACCGGATCTTAATTAGACTATAGAAATTAATAAAACTCGACATTAGTGTAAGTATGAGACATCAATATTGATCATTGTTTCTATAATAATAGTTACCTATTTACCTGCCATTGTTGGCAGCGCATTCAACTGGACCATAATGCGAGCAGCTCAAATCTAACTATTAGCGCCATCGTGAGGAGAATCTGTGAACCTACAAGAGTTCTGCTTTCCTAATGGGTTTACATATAGGTATGATATCCTTCTGAGCCTACAAAACGTCATTTTTAGATTGCAATAAATCATTATAGCCAATCCCTTGTGTTTATGTAGGCCCTAGTCATATTTAAGTTAATATACACATTGATTGGTCAGTTTATTTGTTTGATCCCTTATTATTCAGATATTCACATGTGAAACGAATTTTGATGGGTAAATGCATTTACCCATCAAAATTCGTTTCTCTTGGCCGTGGCCTTATTCACTGAACAAGTAAATAAAGACCAATTCAGAAGGCATCAATGTAACAAATAACTTCTATTTAACATAGTTCTTTGTAGCCCATTCCGCATTTAGTCCCAAACCAGTAAAACCGGGGACCGAATCAAAGACCGTTCATGAACTAGGGTTTGAACTTATTTTCCTAATCAAACCCCGTAGATCTCTATTTGTCCATGTGTGAGCGTAAACAGGCACTGGGCATGTTCTGCAGGCCCGGAATTCCAGTCTCACATCGTCTCTCCTCCTCCAGTGTACACACACACACACACACACAGACACGCACACACTCACACGCACACAGACACCACAAACAAACACACTGATAACAACTGCTTCACTGTGGTTATGATCAAACTCACACTTTTGCAATGACCCAGATTTTTGCTGGGGTGTGAAGACAGCGGTCAACTAGGTTATTCCCATGGGTCGAAAAAGTCTAGTCTGGACTCATTAAATCACACTTCATTAACCATTAAACTGAGGGACACATCATATTCAAATGTCAGTCGGTTTAACATCGCACTTCCGCAAGAACTCAATCAGACGTAACCTTAGCTACGCAGACCAAGGTCCCGTTAACTACACGACCTCAAGAGCATTCATTATTAGTTTAAGTCTTATTAACGTCTACGTGAATGAACAATATCTGATCAAATCAGATCCCCAACTGAATCGTGATAACATATAGCCTAACAGTCCCCAACACATTCAATTAAAAACAGTACGCATGTAATACAACAATCATCAAAACATGAAAACAACATTGCACGAACACAATCAAAAGACATTAACATTAGGCTACTTAACAGTAGCCTGGTCCTAACCAGACTCTTGTACATTGCATTTGTACGGAGTCTGGCCTCGCTCCATTGACAAGCGTTGACTTCCTTGTAGGCGGGTACTATGTTGAAGTTTAAAACTATTGGATCTGCCCAGAGCCACTCTGGATCTGCCATAACCAATCGCTAGCGTTCGCCTTAGCCAACTCCTTCACCACGGAGCTAGCTGCCGTAGCTGGAAAATCAAACTTTTCACGAACATCATGACCACCAATAAAACTCAGCAAGTTTTGTTCTTGCTCCGGCTTTAACTTATGGATATTCGGCAGCGTTGCCACAACCGCAGAATAGCTTCGCTCGCATCTTTCTCCGCCGCCATTACTGAACTACAACTCAAACTAGTGCACGACATCAACGTCATCGTTCTCAGCCACTCCCTCTGTTCGCTGATTCGCCGGTAGAAAATCAACCTGAAAAATCTGATTTACGTACCTTATGGCCAGACCCTTATTATGTCTATGGCCAGACCTAAGTACAGAAGCAAAAATAAAATTGAGCGGAAGTACGTAGGAGGGCAGAGCCAGGCTAATTTAACAGTCCCAGACAACCCGTATGCTAATAAGTACACACTGTCAGCCAATAGCGCGCGCCCTTCTCAACCGTTCGTTACAATAGCCTATCTAATTCAAAGTGAAGAAATTACCCTGTCCTTAACCTTACAGTATGGGAATTAAGCGATATATTTTTTAGATATTGCTTCCTATTTTGAATTGTGAAACGAAATTAATGATACGGACAAATGTCCAGAAGTACGCCAACAGATTTCCTTTTTCGTGATAAACTGTTGTTGCAATTAAAATCCACTTCAAACTCAGACCACATGATGGCGGTATGCACTTTCAAATGTTTAGAAGGACACGACCTCCGCTGTGGACGTTCACAAACTCTTAAATCCTTTCAATAGCATTTCAGAAAAACTAATAGGCAACAACGCGCGTGTGTGCGTGTGATGTGATCTTTTCTCAAAACATATTGTAAAAGATTAGGCTATAGATAAACCCTACAGGCTGGATTACCCAGATTAGGTAAATCAGGATTTACCAATATGGCTAGTTACAATTTATAGGGAATGTATACATTTTGAATACTCAGCTATACCCATATGAAACACTGTATTTTAAAACCATAAGGACAATCATTCATTTTTCTTTCGGGACAAGCCAGGCTTCTTCGTCCGGTATTTTGGGTAGACGCCTACTATAATGTGGACAATCGACCCCTTTGTGCGGCAAACTCTGTGCCACAGCAGGCAAAGCCCACCTGAACAGTTTAGCAGAGTGGAGCAGAGAAGGGAGGCACAGGTTATCCATGTTGCTCAGCGACCAATATCCAGAAAATCAGTTGTGATCCTTTGAGAAAAGACTCGTCATATCATGATTGCAATTGTGAAATGGTTTGACAAGAGAGTCGGACGGGATGCTCAGTTGTTTGACAACCGGATAATCACCGTCGCGGGCTTTTGCATTTGGATATACTTCCATCGAGAAGGATGTTATGTATACATATGAACACAGACTAAATGGAGTAATCAGGAGTTACTATTTAATGCTCCACCGCCACCTCAAGAAGATTTTATTTGCTTGTGATTTGGATACCATGGATATCTCCATCTCTACTGATTGGATTATCATTTTTGATGTGACCCTTTTCTTCAACCCGATTTTTGTTACTGGCTCCGGGATACAGTAAGGAAGACCCTCCAGTGATTCCTACAGTAGGTGGATAATTATGAAAGTAGCCTACTCTACACCCAGATGGCTACCAATGTTGCTATTCGCCCCAGTGTGGAATTAAATATTTTTTTCTGGTTCTGAAAATGAGAATTGAATTTTCAGAGGCAAACAGTTCTGAGATTTTCTTTTAATCTTTGAGTCACAACAAGTGCAACCAGGTGTGCAAGCTGTGCTTTCATGTCAGTCCATCTGGCAGTCAGGGAACAGTCAAGTCTGACAACATAAAGTAGACCACTTAACATGCTTTATTTCAGCATTCAAAATAATTAAAAACATCTCAAATTATTATACATATACAAAATAGGTACAGATCCTCTTGTTTTAATCTCCCAAAGCCGTCTGCTTCTCTCATAATGTCATGATTTTGTTCTATTTTTCTCTTTTCAAATGGTCAAAAACCCTTCGCAAAAAAAAACATGAAAACCAAAAAAAAAAAAAAAACCTAGGACAGTTAGGGGGAAAAGAAAGGAGAACTGCTAGAAGCAATTGGACAAAAAAACGGGACGGGAACGGGGGCGACAAAAAAAATAAAAATAAAATAAAAACAACAACCAAAAAGTGTCTAAAAGGATGGTAAACAGACTCAACCAGTCCACCCGCTAGCTACACCCGACAGGACTGTGCGTCTCGCAACTACAGTACACCTCCCTCAGGCTCTGCTACGCAGAAACCATCGCCTCAGAAGCATCTGTTACGACTGGACAAGATAACGTACTTTAGCACCGAAGGCCCTGCACACAAGAATGACAATGACACATTAGCACAATACCATCACCCGTGGCAGCAAGGACCTCATTAAGAATAGCACCTATTTCAGCTGTCTCTTTCAACCATACTTCTGCTGTGTAAAATCTAACCGTGGGGTCAACCAACACTGGGTAAGGTGGATTTCCTGTTTGAGGTAGCCATTAGATATAAAAAGAAGACGTCAAACCCATGTTTTCTGCTGATGTTGCTAACCTACTTGATGTGACTTGGCGACAGAATAACCACGACAACCGCTCGACCAGGTGGGCACAACAACGAGACACTTCACTGTCAGTTTGACCATTTATTCAACACCTGAAAGTGGTACAAAGCATTGGATTTCTCTTTTTGTTTTTCATTGTCCTTCCGCAGTGGTAAAAAAAAAGTCACCTGTTTCGTGATGTTGTTGTCTGTTAACTCCAGGGAGTAGGGGAGAGATTTTACACGTTATAAGTATATATTATTTTCTTGTTGCCAGTGAAACAAATGTCTTCTAAAGTATCCTTGGTGTGTAGATGGTGGTAAAATAGTGGTCCCAAAAAAATCAGCTTGACAACACACGACCTCTGACCTCTGTCCTCTGTGCAGTTTTAGGCAAGTGGACCATTTGAACGGCCAAATGAAATTCTAGGAGGGTGTTTTTAAAAAAAATGCATAGAAAAGGTTTGTTTTAGAGAGATGACTGCTAGAAAAAAAACACACACATACACACACACAATTTCAAGTCCAGATTTCTGTTTTACAAGAAGCAGACAGGGCCAACTTCGATGCCAAATTCCTGGTTGGGAGCACCAACGTCCATAGGAGCGATATCAATAATTGGGAGACGAGCTGTTTTCGTTGTCTTGTAGTCGATGACTGTCTTGCCCCATGCACCAGTGTGCGACTGCGATGACAAAGAGAGGGGAAGAAACAGCGAGAGAGACAGTTAGACCCCGCAATGACACCTTTCCATCCTTCTCAAACAGCACGTTGCCTGACTGCTATGTGGGGCTGATTTAAACCAGGCGTGCGCAGCTCATGCACTCTCTCCCCCTCATCAACCGAAACTGCTGTTGCTGGGCAACAGGTTCACTCACTCAACATCCCAAAGCAACTCTGTAGTATCACTGCTCATGTCTGCGTTGTGTGTTTACAGTATGTGTGTGCGTCTGTATGTGTTTACAGTATGTGTGTGGGTCTGTGTATGTGTTTACAGTGTGTGTGTGGGTCTGTGTGTGTGTTTACAGAATGTGTGTGCGTCTGTGTTTGCAGTGTGTGTGTGCGTCTGTGTGTGTTTACAGTATGTGTGTGGGTCTGTGGGTGTGTTTGCTGTATGTGTGTGCATCTGTGTGTTTACAGTGTGTTGTGTGTTTGCAGTATGTGTGTGCGTCTGTGTGTTTACAGTGTGTGTGTGCGTCTGTGTTTGTGTGTGTGTGTGAAGACAGGCCCCACGAAAGAGCGAGCGAGGTCCTCACCGTGCAGCCGTCCTCGGTGACGCTGTAGGTGAAGCGGCTGTTGCCCTCGGCCCTGATCTCGATCTCGTTGGAGCCCTGCAGCAGCAGAGCCTTCTTCAGGTTGCCGCTGGCCTGGTCCATGTAGGCGATGCTGTTCTTGCAGTGGTAGGTGACGTTCTGGCTGGCCTCGGTGGACATCAGGCGCAGGAAGGTCAGCTGGATGTTGACATCCTCAGGCCTGGAGCCCTCGCTGCCGTACTCAAACTGTCCCCGATGAGGGAGGAGGGAGGGAGGGAGGGGGAGACGGAGAGAAAGTTAGGGCATTTGTGGTTCTCCACAGGCTATTCACATCATGAAGTCATGTCGTGTGTCAAGCTTGTGGTCTGGGGGACATCATAATGTGTTTTACTTAGCTTAGCAATTCAGTTTTGTCAATTGTCATGCTTTTTGTGGAACTGGTTTCGTGTTTTAACAGAGCTTAAAGTAAAGTTTTTTTCAAATGGAAACCATGAACAGGTTTTACTCTGCAAAAGGTTGACATCTAACTGAGTGTGATCATCTTGTTTTGAGATTTGAATCCTATTTGGACTTTCTAGTAAAAACGGCTCGTCTAGTGGCTTCATTTAAGTAAACAACACATTCTTTTAAGAAATCTTCTCAAGTGAAAAGCCCTCACTGCAAATGTACTTGTTCTAAGCTTAAGCAAGCTCACAACGAACGTTTCCGCAGTTCAACTTGACTTCATTTGAGTTCCCGTCAGCGGGGGGGGGGGGTACCGCAGCCTCACCTGGAAGCCGTCGGTCATGGCCTCTCCGAACCAGACGTGCTTCTTCTCCTTGATGTTCTTGCTGGTGTACCAGCTCTTCTTGGGGATGTCAGCCTCGGTCGGGGTGACGCATGTCTCTCCAGTCTCCATGTTGCAGTAGACCTTGATGGCATCCTGAGTGCAGCCCTGGTCGGGGTCGATCCAGTACTGACCTGAAGACGAGGAGAAGAGGAGAGAGGAGCATGACCTCTCTGAACACCGCCACTGCACCAATGCGAGGCTTTTCGCTCACGGATTCCGGACCTGGCGTCCGTGGTCAGGCGGGAGGGGACTCACCGCTCTTCCATTCGGGGTGGCACATCTTGAGGTCGCGGCAGGTGCGGGCGGGGTTCTTCTTGGTACCGTCGGGGCTGCGGATGTTCTCGATCTGCTGGCTCAGGCTCTTCAGGGTGGAGTCCACCTCCAGGTCGCGATCGCGCATCACATTGGCGTCGTCGGCGCGGAACATGCGGAAGGGATCGGGGGCCTTCTCCTGGGCGGGCTGGGAGATGAAGCCCATGTCGAATCCGCCGCCGGGGGGGCCGGGAGGTCCTGGGGGTCCAGGGGGGCCGGTGGGTCCCTGGGCGGAGGAGACATGGGGTTAAGCCGAGACAAAAAGTGGGACAGGAAGTGAAGGAATTCTCAGACGTAAAGAAAACCTCGAATCGTAGACGGAGGGAGAGAAGTGAAGGAAGGAGTGTGAGGAGAAGCAGGGTTTTCAGAGAGGAGGAGGAGGTGGAACGGGGGCTTACGGCAGGTCCCATCTCTCCGCTGCGACCACGGGGTCCTGGGGGTCCGGTTGGGCCGGGAAGACCGCTCATTCCATCCTTACCGCCGGCTCCAGCAGAACCAGAAGGTCCCTGGTGATGGAGAACAACAGGTTAGCATACCCGGGTCTGAACCTCTCTTGGGCAGGGTGTGTTTGCTCCTAGGGGTTGTGACTGTGGCGATGAAGCTGCGGGTGACTCACTCTGGGTCCAGCAGGGCCGGAGGATCCAGCGGGTCCTTGCTCTCCGGAGGATCCCTAGAGGCACAAAAGCACCAGAGCACGGCTCAGTCACGGGCTGAAGACACGGAGGCTGTCGTGAGTGTGTTTGTGTGTGTGTGAGAATGTGTGTGTGTGTGTGTGGAGACGCGGCGTTCCTAAGCGACGCTTCCGGAACCTTGGAGAACTCACAGCGGGTCCGGGTGGTCCCTGCATGCCGGTGAATCCACGGTGTCCCTTCATGCCTCTCTCTCCAGCCTCGCCGGTCTCTCCCTTGTCTCCACGGGCTCCAGAAGATCCCTAGGCCACACAGGGACAGCGGTCAACTCTGCAGTCCTCACACACATGCTCAGACAGGATACCTGGGAAGATCCTCAACATGCTACACCAGGCCGTCTATGACCTGCACTAGGACAGGCACACTGAACCAAGACTACAGGTATGATTTTGACATCATGGAGTGTGCTTCTCTCCCTGTTTAGGGTGACAGGCTGCTGGTGTGTCGCTGCCTGGGGACAGTGGTAGTGGGAGTAGGGTAACAGAGATGGGAAACTTACGGCAGGGCCACGAGGACCAGCAGGGCCAGCGATGCCAGCAGGGCCGGCAGGACCCTGGAGAGAGAGGGAGGAGAGAGGGAGGGGGAGAGAGAGAGAGAGAGAGGGACGTGTCAGTCGATTACATCAGTACTCACAGCTTTATGGCACTTTATTGGACGTCAGCTTGACTGTGTTTGAGGTCCACGTGAGGCTGGACCAGACAGGGGCTCCTGTGGGCCTCACAGCCCGCGTGTGGAGGACCGCGGCAGGCTGAGTTAGACCGGGGTACTCACAGACTCTCCACGGTCACCAGACTTTCCAGCGGGGCCAACGGGGCCGGGGGCACCAGGGGGTCCGGGGGCACCGGAAGCACCAGCAACGCCACTCTCACCACGGTCTCCCTACACATACACACACAGAGACAAAAGATCAGCCAGATATATATTTAGGGAACCCTTAAATGAATTGAGTACCATGTATTAGTAGTGTGGGGGTGTCATCTTTAAGAGTGCCATGGATTGGCTGTGGAAAGTGATCTGTGACGCTGAGGGCGTCGGCGGAGCAGGGTGGCGGTTCGACCGCTCGTCCTTCTCACCTTGGGTCCAGCAGCACCATCGCGACCAGAAGGTCCCTCATTACCAGGGCTTCCCTAGAAAACACAAACACCGGCCGTCAGTCACAGGCGCTGCCATGGCAACCCTCCGACCCGCACCATCGGGCGGCACCCGTCAAAGGTTCCACAAAGTGACGAGGCGGTGATCAGCCGTCACACACACACACACACGGCACAGCTCCAGTCTGTCCCGGAGGAGATACCGGAGGTGTGTGACTGACGGCGTCTCTGTCTGGGAGACGCTGCGCGGTGAGAGGGTCGGTCTTACCTCGCGACCCGCCTCTCCGGGGGCTCCGCCCAGTCCAGGGGGTCCCATGGGGCCTGGGGGTCCACGCTCACCAGATGGGCCTCCGGGTCCCTGCTTGCCTGGCTCTCCCTATGGGAGGGGGGGGGGGTGCAGAGCAGAGCTGGATTAGACCCTGGTCTAGTTTGCATGGGATTAGAATGCTCGATCGTTACTGGATGTAAGGGCCTAAGCAGGTCAGATGTGACTCTTGGGGTTGAACTCACGGAAACTCCGGCGAGGCCTGGGAATCCACGCTCTCCTCTCTGTCCGGGCAGACCAACAATACCACGCTGGCCGGCGATACCGTGTGGGCCGGGGATACCAGAGGAACCCTGCAGGGGGAGACACAGGTCAGTAACTCTGCCCCAAGATGCACTCAAGACACATAGAAACCTGGGGGCTGTGAGCAGAGACCCTGCTCTACCAGGGGGCTGTGAGTACTTACAGGAGCACCCTCTCCTCCGGGGTTACCCTTCTCTCCCTGGGCGCCTGGGGGTCCAGCAGCTCCAAGCTCACCGGGGCGGCCGGCGGGACCGGTCTCTCCACGGTTACCCTTCTGGCCCTCCTTGCCGGAGGGGCCTGCGGGTCCTGGGGCTCCGTTGTTGCCCTGGGGGGAGGGAGGGAGAGAAGAGGTTAGAGAATCCCCCAGTACGATGTGGGGTCGGGGGGTGACGTTGTTGAGGTAACACGGATTGTTGCGTCTGTGTGCCAGGTGCATGATGGGTAGGGTCCGGTGTGTATGCGATGGCACGGCAGGAAGTAGGTGTGGGGGACACAGGAAGTACTCACAGATGGGCCGGGAGGTCCAACTCTGCCAGCAGCACCAGGGAAACCAGTTGCACCCTGACCGGGAGGAGAGAGAGAGACAAACACTGGTCAGAATACTGACCTTGTCTCTGATAAGATAACATCGGCCACACTCGATAAAAGTACTGCGTTAGATCCCCTGATGTGTGTTGAAAGGGATATGCTGTCCCTTAACCGTGGACTGCTTTGGCCACACTGGCTCAACCTTAACATTCGTGCCAATAAAGCTTTTGGAATTTGAATTCGATACTCACAGGGGGTCCGGCGGCACCGCGTGCTCCCTTGGCTCCGGTGTTTCCAACGGGTCCCTGCGAGGAAACACAGTCTACAGTCAGGGACCAGAACTCTGGAACCAAACCTCACCGGAAACGCCAGCGTCGAGGATGTGTGGCGTTTGGTATTGAGAGAGAGGGCCGAGAGGGCGGCTATGGTTGGGGTCAGGTCGTGGTTGTGGTTTACCTGGGGTCCAGCGGCTCCAGTAGCACCAGCGGGGCCGGGGGCCCCAGTCTCGCCCTTAGCACCGTTATCTCCGCTCTCTCCCTTGCCACCAGGCTGGCCGTCAGCGCCCTGGAGGAGGGGGAGAGGACAGGCCGATTAGTCAACTGCAGAGTGTTCTATAGACTAGTGTAAATCTTAGATGAAAGGTGTGTGTGTGTGTGTACTCACGGGTGGTCCAGCGAACCCAGCGGGTCCAGAAGCACCGGACTCACCACGCTCACCCTGGGGGAGGAAGGAGAACGAGGGGTCAGTTGGGAGGGCTGTGGTCAGACAGCTCATAGCAGCACCGTGGGAACAAACCGACTGAACTTTCCAGAAGGTCATCCTTTCAACCCCAAGTTGTGGATTTTGCTATTCTGTCTGTTCTGATGCGTGACTTTTCCATGGTGTGTGCTGCGGCCAGTCAGGGTGTCTTAGTGTATGTGGTAGGTGTAGGGGTAGGGCTAGTAGTGTTTGAGGTTGTTTCCTGTCCCTAGCATGTCTGGGTACAGTATCTGAGGTCATTTCCTCTCCTGGGGGATTCTGGGTACAGTATCTGAGGTCATTTCCTCTCCTGGGGGATTCTGGGTACAGTATCTGAGGTCATTTCCTCTCCTGGGGTTTTCTGGGTACAGTATCTGAGGTCATTTCCTCTCCTGGGGGATTCTGGGTACAATATCTGAGGTCATTTCCTCTCCCGGGGGAGTCTGGGTACAGTATCTGAGGTCATTTCCTCTCCCGGGGGAGTCTGGGTACAGTATCTGAGGTCATTTCCTCTCCCGGGGGAGTCTGGGTACAGTGTGGTGTTGAGGTACTTACAGGGGCACCACGAGCACCAGTAGGTCCAACTGCTCCGGCAGGGCCGCCCTCTCCCTTGTCTCCTGGAGCTCCACCAGGACCGGGGGGTCCGATGGGGCCGGTCATGCCTCGGATGCCATCCTTACCAAGGGCACCATCAGCACCCTTGCCTCCTTGGTCTCCCTGGAAACGAGAGAGGATGAGAGGAATCGTTTAGGAGTCGTCCTCCTGGACCAGAGGGCGCTGAGAGGAGCTGAGGACAAGTGTTTGTTTGCGCCAGGCTTCAGTGAGTGTAGTAACTGTGTGTGTGTCTGTAGTGACAGGGTGTGTGTGTGTGTCTGTAGTGACATGCTGTGTGTGTGTGGTGACCAGGTCCGTGCCAGGTACTCACTCTGTCTCCCTTGAGTCCGGGCAGGCCAGCGGCTCCGCGTTCTCCAGGCATGCCCTGCAGACCAGGGGGTCCCTGGGCTCCGGGAGCACCACCAGCACCAGCCTCGCCCTGGGGGGAGGGGGCGGGGAGGGGAGGGGGCGAGGGGGGTGGGGGGAGGAGAGAGAGCGGTACATCAGCGTGTGTATGGAGGGAGCAGTGGGGCCGAGCCTGCGTGGGTGCGGCGGTCTCCGTGTGGACGGGGTTCGTCCTCCTCACCTTGGCTCCGTCGTTACCGCCAGAGCCAGGGGATCCGCGAGCACCGGCGGGTCCAACTGGGCCAGGGGCTCCACGCTCACCGGGGAAACCTCTGTCACCCTGGGGGAGGGTGGTTGGGGAGAGGAGAGGGGGAGAGGGAGGGAGCAGCCAGTTAGCACCACGGCACAACAGGAAGTAGTCATGTGTCTTCTGTTGACTGAGTGTGTGTCCCTTTGGCTGAACGCTGGGACCAGACTTCCAGCACAGCCAGGGGGGGTGGTACTCACTCTGGATCCGGCAGGTCCGGGGGCACCACCCTCACCGGGCAGACCCTGCAGAGAGACAAGACATCGGCCAGCGTTAGAGGGAACTCACGCCGTCACGTTACAAACATGCATCAAAAGCTGCGGCCATCCCATGATACTGGCCTCTATAAACACCCTGGAAACATTTATCTTTAAGAAGAAGCTCCATGTTCTCACCTGCTCTCCGGGCTTTCCAGTCTCTCCGAGGGCTCCTTGGGGTCCAGGGAGTACCCTGTTAGGAAAGACACACAGACAGAAAGGGGTGTCATTGCTCCTGAAGGGAACAAAGAAGGCTTGGGATTGGTGGGATTCGGATAGGTCCTTGGTTTGGGATTGGCCTACCTGGAATCCGGCGGGGCCACCAGCTCCCTGCTCTCCTCTCTCTCCAGCGGGTCCCTGAGGGCCAAACGGGGAACTCAAGTTAGAGGCTGCAGGTCAGGTGTCCAGGTGTGTGTGTGGGGGGGGGGGGAGTACAGGTGAAGTGTCCGTGTGTGTGTGTGTGTGGACTACAGGTGAAATGTCTCGGTGTGTGGGCTACAGGAGATATGTACATGTGTATGTGGACTACAGAAGATAATGTCCATGTGTGTGTGTGCTACCGAAGAGATGTGCGCGTGTGGGGGATGTGATGCTGGGGAGTCGTTGGGAGAACAGTGAGAGTGTTGCATTGTGGGATGCTGGAGGGTGGTGAGCTACGTACAGCAGGTCCGGAGGCACCAGGAGCGCCGACGTCACCGTCTTTCCCGGGGGCACCCTGGAAGAAGCAGGGTCAGGTTTACCATCAACACAACTACACAACTTACAGTACTTCCTGTTCCTTGGATGCGATTGGACGCTTTGTGAATGTGTCTTGGCCTGGCGTGGGCTTGCAGGGAGGGGTACTTACGACGGCGCCGGTGGGTCCCATCACTCCTCTCTCTCCAGGCTTGCCTCCCTCACCCTATGGGGTACAAGAACAGGGACAGGGGTTAGGCTCGGAGCCGCAGGGGGGGGGAGCAGCTGAGGTTCACAGCCCTGCTGAGGAGCAGCGGGGCGGGGGAGCAGCTGAGGTTCACAGCCCTGCTGAGGAGCAGCGGGGCGGGGCGTCGTACTCACAGCGGTTCCCTTGGGTCCGGGGAATCCCATGACTCCGGGCTGGCCTCTGGCTCCGAGTGGGCCTGGGGGTCCGGGGCGGCCATCTTGACCAGATGAACCCTGTCAGAGGAGAGAGGGGGAGGAGGAGGAGAAGAGGGGAGGAGGGACAGAGAGAGGGAGAGGAGAGGGTCAGGGCTCTGGTAGCAGAGAATGCCACAGGGGTATATACCGTATGCGCTGTTTGTGCTGGTGTTATCTAAGCAGAGCTGGGTGTGGTACTTACAACAGGTCCAGTCTTGCCATCGGGTCCAGGGCTGCCAGGGCTACCAGTCATACCCTGGAGGGCACGGGAGAGAGAGGGCAAAGGTCAGCCATGGCAAATACAGGAAGACACTCTCACAACTGTAAGAGCTTCTAATAAAGCTGGGACACAGAGAGAGAGATTCAGAGAGACCGAGATAGACAGAGAGGTAGAGAGAGAGAGAGAGAGAGGAGAGAGAGAGAGAGAGAGAGGCAGGCAGACAGACAGAGAGACATTGAGATAGACAGGGAGAGATGGAGGCAGGCAGGACCGTGACTCACCTTAGATCCAGGCATGCCAGCCTCTCCGTTGCGACCAGGCTCACCAGTAGAGCCCTTGGCTCCAACCACGCCGGGAGATCCACGCTCACCAGTGGCGCCCTGACACAGAGAGAAAGGACTGTGAACTCTAGAAGTGTTTGTGTGTATATATGTGTGTGTGTGTGTGTGTGTGTGTAAAACTCACTTTGGGGCCACCAGCTCCATCAGCACCAGGGAAACCACGGCTACCAGGGGCACCCTAAAGGAAGACAACACGTGTTAGACCGGTAACACACTCACTCCGACACACTCAGTCCGACCAGGAAATAAACCGTACCAGGAAGGAACAAAGATGTACTGAGGAAAGTCGACAGTTATTCTTGAAGAAGATGTCTACTGAATGTTGTTGCTACAGTGAGATATAGGCTTGTGTCCATGAATGGGAAACTGGGCCATCACCTAAGTTGTTTCCCAGTCACTGGGGCGTATAATAGCTGCCCTCTTGTGGTCAGAGAAGACACAGCACCAGGAAGTGGACTTTGGGCTGCAGTCTCATACAGCTTGATGATAAGCCATGAGGGTTATTATCTGGATAACAGGCTCAGAACAGCTCAGCACATAATCTCTCCATAAAACTATGATCTAATTAGAGATGTGTCAGTTGGGAGTTGAGACAAATGTTGCATGTTGTTGTTGTTGTTGTGTCTACACAACACTGGTACTGGTAGCTGTGGAGATGCTTGGTGTAAAGGAGGGTGTTGTGTTCAACAGGAGGGGAGAGAGAGCTGGTTCTGAGAGACACCTTAGATGACCTTTAGAGTGGTAGGATTCAGAGAACTGGTGAATACTGGTGGTCCTTTTGGGGGGGTGGGGGGGCACGTATTGGGGTGGTGGGGAAAAAACACCGAAAGGTGGGCGTGAGGGGCAGACAGATGGCAGGGGGGACAGAGAGAGGGTGTGTGAGAGAGACAGAGAGAGAGAGAGAGAGAGAGACAGAGAGAGAGACAGAGAGAGCGACAGAGGAAGCTCAGTGACTGGGCTCTCCCTCTCTCCTCTCCGGGGGGGTGGGCGTGTCGGGCAGACTCACGCGCTCTCCGGGGGCTCCTCGGCCACCAGCACCGCCGGGCTCTCCACGGGAACCTCTCTTGCCCTCCTCTCCTGCAGAGCCGGGGGGTCCCTGCACTCCTGGGGCACCCTGGGAGACAGACACACACTTCAGTTCTCCAGGCTCTCAGGTCCAGTTCGGCGGTGAAGACCAGGTGAAGGCCAGGTGAAGGCCAGGTATACTTACAGCCTCTCCCTTGGCACCAGCCTCACCCTTGGCACCGGGGGCACCAACCTCACCCTGGGAACAACAAAAAACACGACATCAGATGAGGGAGACGGGATCCATGCCCACCTCGCCTGAACCAGTATCGCTTGTGTCTCGTATACCGTAACATCATCTCATCCCTTATTCTGGATTGAAGATTCAAGACTATGGAACTAGTCATCCCAAACTCTGGTTAGGCTCCTTAACCTGAGTCCAACTGTTTATTTACTGTGTGTTAAGCAACAGTCCCACTCCCCCCCATCTACTGTGTGGTGTCTGTAGAGAGGCAGGTGTGTGGTCCAGGTGTGTGTGTGTGTACAGGTGTGTGGTCCAGGTGTGTGGTCCAGGTGTGTGGTCCAGGTGTGTGTAGTCAGGTGTGTGTCTACAGGTGTGTGGTCCAGGTGTGTGGTGTGTGTAGAGAGGCAGGTGTGTGGTCCAGGTGTGTTTAGAGAGGCAGGGTTTGGTCCAAGGTGTGTGGTGAGGAGGTGAGGAGGACTCACAGTGTTTCCCTTGGGGCAGGTGTGTGGTGTTTAGAGAGGCAGGTGAGTTAGGACTCAGTGTTGCCCTTTGGTCAGGTGTGTTTAGAGAGGCAGGTGAGGAGGACTCACAGTGTTTCCCTTGGGGCCGGGGGCTCCTCCTGCTCCTGATGCTCCGGGGGGGCCACGGGGGCCGGGGAATCCGGGTGCTCCAGCAATACCAGCAGCACCCTGTAGGGGGCAGCACACACAACACGCATGGTCAGACACGCAACAAGCGCTAACATCTCAAACTAAACAGAAAAAACAGCAAATAACTTTACTAGGATTTGTCTCAATTATTAAGAGGCTTGTAGCAGAGAGTAAGACAACCATTAAAGTTGGTAAGAATTGATAATAGTCCATGACTAACATGACTTGAGCAATCATATGTTTGCCAGAAGAAATCCTAGGCAGCCATCATGGCTGGATGGGTGAGGGAGAGATATGTAAGGGGTCTACTTGCAGGGGCACAGCCATCATGGCTGGATGGGTGAGGGAAAGATACAGTTTGTGGGGGGTCTACTTACAGGGGCACCCTTCCCACCAGGATTTCCATCGGCTCCGTTGTTACCCTGTTAAAAGGCAGACAAATCAGACAGGTTAGGAGGATGACAACTTCCCATAGATCCGGTGTTCTAGAAGCTTCTCTGGGTTCTCCTCCAAGGTCTAAGAAGGGTTCTGGAGGGAACACTCACGGAAGGTCCAGCAGCGCCAGCAGGTCCGGGGTTTCCAGCCTCTCCACGAGATCCCTGGGGTCCCTCGGGGCCACGGGCTCCCTGGGCACCAAGCTCTCCCTGTGGGGGCCCAAACACAAACCCGTCAGCAGAGTTGGAAACAAGAGTTTGCTGAGGTCATGCCCAGGAGAGGTGGAGGAGGGGAGGAGGGAGGGAGGTGTGTGTGAGGGAGAGGAGAGGGGAGGGGAAGTGGATGTGAGGGCAGGTGTGAGGGAGGGGAGAGGGGAGGAGAGAGGGCCTTACCTTGGATCCGGGGCCTCCTGGGAATCCAGCGGGACCTGCAGGACCAGTGGGGCCCTGGGGAATACAACAGGACATTAGAACATGGACGGGACCGCCATTAGATACACGTGGATGGGATAAACCGACACGATCCCAAATGTGAACAATGTGACTGGTATCTGGTAGGACAGCATGCAGCGGGGTGTGTATCTGAATGTGGATGTCTGAAGAATGGATGTAACGCAGTGGGCATTGAGGCATTGAGCGTTTGCAGGTGTATCATGGTGAAGTGATTGGACAGGTGATTGGACAGGTGATTGGACAGGTGTCTGGGTTGGTACTTACAGGGGGTCCGGCAGCACCAGCAGCACCATCGTTACCACGGGCACCCTGCAGGAGAGAGAGGGGGGGGGGGAGAACCTGGGTCAGAGCCAACTACAGATCCCATAATCCTCGGCCCTGGAGACTGGCCATCTGATTGGCCCACAGATCCTTACAGATTGCACATAGTCAGGCCTAATGCCCGACCAAGCCGAACTTACAGGGAGGGCGTTTCATTCAGCGCAAAACAGGTGTAGTGGAATGAGTGGTTGACAGTACTCTGTCTTGATGCAGGGTATAATTTACTTAGTATGTTTATGTCTAGCACTGTGTGTATTTGGGTGATGGGGTTGGGCTGTATGAGGGTTGGGGTGGGGCTTAGGGTGTGGTCAGGGTTCTGGGGGGGGGACAGTGTTGTCTGTGGGGGTGATGGTGTTGGGCTGGGTGAGGGTTGGGGCGTAGGGTGTGGTCAGGGTTCTGGGGGGGGGGGGGGGGGGACAGTGTTGTCTGTGGGGGTGATGGTGTTGGGCTGGGTGAGGGTTGGGACCGAGGGCGTGGTCATGGTTCTGGGGGGGTCAGTGTTTCTGCGGGGGGACTCACAGCAGCTCCGTTGGGACCGGCACGGCCTCTCTCACCAGGCAGACCACGGGGACCCTGCAGGATGGAGAGAAAGAAGGAAGAGAGAGAAAGAAAGGCAGAGAAAGAAAACGCGGGTTAGCCAGTGCACAGGTCACACACCTGGGCTACGGCCTCACAGAAAAGTACTCAGTTCTTTCTGACTGCTGGTTGACTGACACGGCCACTTCAAGACTGCTGGACTGCTAACTAGTAGGCCAATCATCATTTTCCAAAGATATTTCTGCAGGTAGGTTTCACTCACCATGGCTCCAGGAGTTCCATTCTCACCGGGTGAACCTCCCTCTCCCTGGGGACAGAGGGACAGGTGAGCGCATGGAGGGGTGACGAAAGAAGAGAGGATGCGTGTCTTTCGTCTGTCAGGAGACGAAGGAAGAGAAGAGGGGTCTTACCTTAGGACCGGCAGGGCCACCATCTCCCTTGGCTCCATCCAGACCGCTGAATCCCTGGAGGAGGAGAGGAGGAGGTGGAGGGTGGAGAGAGGGGAGGATGGGGTGGAGAGAGGAGAGGGTGGAGGGTGGAGAGAGGGAGACCGTACGGTGTGGTTAGAAGAGGGGGCGCGGTGGAGTGTGTCTCCGCTGCGTTCTCAATGTTGATCGTGAGGGAGGCGGCCATTTTGGGGATTGCGACTCACTCTGTGTCCCTTGATGCCGGGCAGACCGGGGGTTCCGGGGAATCCACGAGCTCCCTGGAGAAGGCGACGCGAAGAGAGAGAGAGAGAATAGAGAGAGAGACACACAAAGAGAGAACGAGAGAGCATGTGAAAAAACTGCGAGAGGGTTGACTACCAGAGGGATGAATTCCTGTTGCTGGTTAGCTGTGTGTCACAGCAAGGCAGGGACCTGGACACTCACCTGAGGGCCGGAGGGTCCGCGCTCGCCTCCACGACCAGGCTTGCCAGACTCACCCTGCAGGGAGGGGAAGTCAGGAGAGGGAGAAAGAAAGGAGGAGAGGAGAGGAGGAAGACAAAAACACACGTTATTTCTGCTTCCACTGAGAATGAAAAGTAAACAGGAGGGAACTTGCTGGTTGCACCTAAAAACAACAGGGCAGACTCCCGGAATCCTTCTCCCAGACTTCTGTATATAGTATACTTTGTAAGGACTGTGGGCTAACTCACAACAGCAGATCTAACTGGGGTAACAGTCTAACCACTAATTATAGCTTTCTTTACAGGCTAAAAAAGAACATCATTGGTTGACTGGCTGACAGGAAGCTGAGTGGAGTATGGCGGGGGGGTTGAGAGGGTTTGTTTCCAAGGATACTATTCTGGAGTGTGTGGAAGGTAGGACTCTTGATTGCTTTGTTTTTAAACTCTTATGCGTAAGGAGGAAGTGGTCATGGGGTGAGGAGGAAGGGAGGAGGAAGTGGTCATGGGGTGAGGAGGAAGTGGTCATATGTTGAGGAGTTTGTCAGGCGGGTGGACTTACATCCTCTCCGTTCTTCCCTGGTGGTCCAGCAGCTCCACGAGGACCCATGGGACCCTGTAGAAGACAAACCACAGGCTCAGTGTGTGTGGGTGTGTGTGTGGGTGTGTGTCTGTGTGTGTGTGTGTGGGGGTGTGTGTGTGGGTGTGGGTGTGTGTCTGTGTGTGTGTGTGGGTGTGTGTGTGTGTGGGGGGGTCTGTGTGTGTGTGTGTGTGGGGTGTGTGTGGGTGTCTGTGTGTGTGTGTGTGTGTGGGGGGGGGGGGGTGTCTGTGTGTGTGTGCTACACGATTTGGATGGTGGATTGGCCAAAAATATGAAAATACTAGGCCAGTGAGCCAAAGAATGTGATGACTGTTGTCTGTAAATATCTGAACTGTGTGTGACCTACATCGACGACCCCGTGAACTTTGGGTCTTGATTAACACCGTGTGTATTGTCAACTCCATTTCCCAGGAGGCGTAAACCTCCTTTTGGCATGGCAGATGTTTGTTAATGACATGTCAGTATCAGTGTGTTGTCAGGCAGCATTAATGTGTGATACTTACAGAAGCACCAGCCTCTCCAGGCTCACCAGGGGGACCAGTGAAACCCTGAGGTCCCTGTAGGGGGCGACAGAGAGACCAGGTCAGTACATTGTGGTGCGTTCATATAGGGGAGGTTTACATGTGCTAGTGTCCATTATGGGATAAGGTATTTGGGTCAGACAATATCTAGATTATGAGCCTTATACCTAATAAAATGACATGATTAAAGTCAAACAATTACTTTTCAAGGAGACATAGTTCTCCAAATGTATTTTAAAATGTAGAAAGTTTAGCTAATATTAATCTAAGTATATTCATGTAATTCATCTGAAAAGATGTTGAAATATGACAACTACTGAAAATACATGCATACAACCATATATAAATTTAGAACGTCAATTTGACAACAAACCTTTCAACTTTTCATTTCCTTTTTAACTCATCTTATGTTTATCATGTAAATATGTGAGGAATAAGTGGTCATGTGATCAGGAGGAAGTGATTATGTGGTAAAGAGGAAGTGAAGAGGAAGTGGTCAAGAGTTAAGAAAGAAGTGAGGAGGAAGTGTTCAGGAGGTCATGAAAAAGTGAGAATTATGTGAGCATGATGTAAGGAGGAAGTGGTCATGAGGTAAGGAGGAAGTGAAGAGGAAGTGGTCATCAGGTAAAGAGGAAGTGAGGAGGAAGAGGTTATGGGGTCAGAAAAAAGTGAGAGGTAACTGCTCATGAGGTAAGGAGGAAGGGAAGAGGAAGTGGTCATAGAGTAAGGAGGAAGGAAGGAGGAAGTGGTCATGGAGTAAGGAGGAAGTGGAAGAATACTCACGCTAGCACCAGGAGATCCAGGAGGGCCACGGGGACCCAGGGGACCCTGTCAATCAAAATGCAAAAGGGGAGGAGTCAAAATAGGTGATAACTCACAAAATACCACAGAGAAAGCCAGAAATACAAATGCGGACACGACAATGTCTGATGAGTTGAGAGCAGTGAATCCCTTCTCATTCACGCCATGTATTACATCTACTTGAGTCAGAATCCTTGAGATTAGGGTTCGGGCAAGGGGAGGGGCTAAGAAGGGAAAATGCCCTGTGCACAGCACAGTGGCTGTAGTTAAATGAAGGACAATGTGCTTCTCGATCCCTATGTTGCAGTCGCTACCTTGGACAGTGTGATTCGTATGGCGACACGGTATGTAGCATAGCATGGTATGTAGCATAGCATGGTATGTAGCATAGCATAGGGTGACTGGCATTACTGCATGGGATCCTGTGTGGGGTGTGGGTTTCGTACCATGGGGCCTGGCACAGGCATGGCTCCAGACTTCTCATCAAAACCACCAGACATCTGAGGAGAAAAGTTCTGTAGGAGAGAGAGACACACGCACAGAGACAGAGAGAAGTGAGAGAGGGAGGGAGAGAGAGAGACAGAGAGAGAGACAGAGAGAGAGAGAGAGAGAGAGAGAGAGAGAGAGAGAGAGAGAGAGAGAGAGGGAGGGGGGAAGGTTAATTATCAGTCAGATACTTCATTTCCATGGCTACATTTCTGTAAGTTTTACTCATTCTCCTGTCTCTACAAGAATGTTCCAAGCAAGACAAAGCAGTGTAATATTATCCTGGTTTCAGAGCTCTGCACTTCTGTCACCACCTGGCTGACTGCAGTCCACTTTCTCTGGTGATGCACTGCACGCTAATCAGGACAGTATTAGCTCCTGTCCTACATTATTTAGAAATCAGCTTCATATCATAAACAGACATTTGCTGTGCTGGAAAGATTTTGGAGTATTTCATTTTTTTTTTAATAGAGATCAGCAAGTTTCCCGTTAGACTGGAAACACTATCAATCAAACCATCAGCTTGGCTCTGATACGCTTCCAGTTTTTTTTCCCTCTCTCTTTTTTGGCTAAGATACAGATCTCTGACTTTGAACCCCTGAACTTTTGAACTTGAGACTGATCTGGGACCTGTGTCAAGTGGCCCCATACATGTATTTCCATGGACCTTAAATATGCACTGATCTAAACTCAGCTCCCCAGCCTTGTAAATGTGTAAATCAGACCCAGGGGCCTGATTTAACCCACCCAGGTTTGAAATACTTGCCAACCTCAAATTACCAACCCTTTAACTCAAGTCCAAACTGACAGCAGGTCAGTGTTTAGAGTCAAACATGCCCGTTAGCACTGAGAGCATTTCTGATCCAGCACATAGGCTGATCCTCATCAGGCCTATCAGTGTTCACAGCGGAACACAGATAACTCCTGGTTTAGGGTGAGTAGAACCCTCTCTCTTCCTGCTCTACGTGGCTCCAGACCAGGATGTGTCCGGTCAGGCATACTTACTCCGCCAAGGCCTGGGGGGCCAGGGGGGCCTGGGGGTCCAGGCAGACCGGGCTGGCCGGGGATTCCATCGTTACCGGGCAAACCGGGAAGACCCTGTGGACAGGAGGGAAGACATGGAACAGTCAGCTGGGAGTCATCAGGAGGAGTCATCTCCCAGACAGTCTGCATGCACTGTGGGTTCAGGAACCACTGGACCACTGCACCACTGGACCACTGCACTTGGGACTTGAGTTCTTTTCTGACCATGAACTCTGATCGACTGAATCTCAGAACACAAAGTGAGTCTGCAGTTGTGACCACGAGACGTGAAGGAGTCAGACGGATGAAGCTGATGAAGCGTGGTCCAGGAGAGGCTGAAACAGGCCCCTGTGGTCCCCACACTAGAGTCCCTACAGTACAAGAGCTCCAACTGGGTATGTCAATGACTTGATGCTAAGCCGTTTCATTGCAGTCAGTTTCAAATGTCAGTTTACATTTTGATAAAAAAACACCAAGATTGTAGCCACTGAAAAGCCTAAATAATGTCTTAACAGTACTCAAAACAACAACTAACCAGGGGAAGTTATGAGCTACATTAACTCTGATATCATATCAAGATATGATATCCAACTCTTGCCAGAAAGAAAGGCTAATTCTTAATACTGTGACTAACCGACAGTTACCAAACTGTCCACAGATAGTTCTACTTCTGGAGTTCTGATACAAAACTTTGATTTGCCGGTCTCTAAGCAGTACCAACAGCTAAAGTATTCAGGACCAGAGGCCTATGTTCCAGATGTTGAGCTACGGCTCTCTACCCCACAAAGAAAACGTAGCAAGTAGCGTAACACTTTGGGGTTATCAGCGACCAATCACCACCTGATTTGTAAAAACATCACAAGCATGAGCTGGTGGAGAACAAGGAAGTAAACATACTTTGTCTCCCTTGGCTCCACGGTCTCCCTTGGGTCCCTGGAAGAAACAGAATATTGGCATTAGGTCAGAACTGGGAATTCAATTCATTATGCATTACACATACTATAAAAACTGTCAAAAATAACGCCAATGGCATAGTAAAGAAAAGAGCATGTGCATATGTAAAGTATTTTGACTGATATCTCCTGATTATGTTTAGGCTGTTGGAAACCTTTTTGACAAAATTAAAAAAATTAAAAAAAACATTTACCTCAACTTGTCCTTGCTCCTCGAAGCCTACAGATGACAACAGGAAAGTAAACTGTTAAAATCTTTTAAATTACTTATCACTTAACAGTCTCAAACTAAATTGTATTTAGCCCAATCTTAAATCTTAAAAGTGTTAGCCTACAATTAGCAACTTTCCAGGGCAGGTCATGATTATAATTATATATTATTGGGGAGAATCATTTAGCTTCCAAATGCTTGGTATGGGATTATGTTCATATGAATATCCATAAAATAAATCATACCTAGGTTTTTCTAGGTCTGCAATTTAGAAATAAATCTAATTTGGAAGATAATAAGGTGTGAAACACAAGACTGCATCTATGTCAAAATGAGCCCAACTAGTTTGAGTTGGGGTCAATGCCTCTTATTCATTTCTCCGTTATTTTTGTTTTGAAAATGTAATCACTTTTCATCACTTCCTGAATTTAAACTGAATTGACCCCAATTCTGTTGTAAATATTCCGTCCAATTTCAGGAAAATTCAAAAAATGATGACTGGATTGAAAATAAATCCAAGTTTGTTCCATGATTACAATCCAGGTGATGCTCTCGAACACCCTCTGAAGCACAGAGGTTTAAGATTAGTTGAGGCCTAAAGCGCAGTCCATGCAGAGGCCGTTGACTCATAGCCGGAATTAAACCGTCGTACCATCGTCGGGGCAGATGGGGCAGCATTCGTCGTGGGGGATCACTGGATTGGGGCAGTCAGACGTGTCCTCGCAGATAACCTCGTCGCACATGACGGTGCCGCTGTCGCAAACGCAGATTTGGCATGGCTCTGGTTTCCAGACATCTCTATCGTTGTAGACCTGACCGTCCAACGTACAGCTGCCGCCGGCGCCTAGTGGGAGGGCAGAATATGAGAGGTCAATGTAAGTAAATATCAGTAATTTGGTGATCACACAAACTCAAATTTAAAATCAGGACAAGGCATATGCTGAACTAATTGGAACCCAATTCATGATTAGGCCTACCACTGCTGAAATTGCCACGTTGTTTAAAATTAGACAGTAGCCTATAAAGTCAAAGAATCCCCAATGCCAACATCTCACAGTGGCTAAGTGGAAAACTTCCACGTCGCCTTTTCTCTTCTTCAGATTCTACAATAATTGAAAACTGTCGGCTTGGCAAGGACTGCCATTTTTCCCTCAGTGGAAAGTTCGCGAAGTCCGCATGTGTTTTCAATTATCATTAAAAAAAGTGTGTAGTGAGGGGAGGGGGCGATCGTCAACCAGCCAGATGTGGAACTTTCTAAGGGTGACCACAGGGCGGCGCTGCAAGACCACTGGACGCTGTGAACATCTGGACGCCCAGAGGCACATAATGAATTTGACAAAACATTTTGGAAAACATCATCTGTGATTCCTTATCGTCTACATTTTGTTATACCCATCTTTCCTTTATCAAAGTTAAATACCATTCACAAACAAACCTATATTTTTGGTCAATGAATGGATCTGTTGGCATTTACATATCGTCTAGCTTACGTTTAGGTCACCATGTATCTTAAAACTGTCAGAAACAAAGCAACATTTTTTAAATTATTATTTTAAAGTAATTGGATTTAATTATGCCCTGGGTAAAGGGAGCGGATGGAAAACTCAAGGTCAACTGTTTTCATGGGGAAAGAATGAGCCTGCGGCTCAACTTGGCCAACTCACATTTGGCCTCAAGCAAGGACTGGCAGTGTCATAACTCACAATACCTTCAATGTCAGTAAGCAGGCAATGTATGTTTTACAACTAGTGCATGTTATTCCCATCCATAGATGGGAGATTGGTGGCTATTCTTGATGGGAATACCGTTCACTATAGCATCATTCAGTACACCTCAGTCAAAGCTTCCCGCTGCTCAAATATGCAGCTTCGGGACATCAGTTCAGAGCTGAGAAAAAGCGAGGCGCGTGTATCAACTCGTTCCACAGGCACGCGCGCATGGGAGTGAAGGCCCACAAGTCAACGATGTGCAGCTCGAGCTGCAAGAGCTTTCCTTTGTGAATAGTTTGTCGGAAAGCATGTCAAAGTAAACTAAATAACAATTTACCACATCAAGGTGAGTAGGCCTAGACTATCCTAAATAAAAGACCTCGCTGCAGCCCACATCAAACTCTGTTAGACCCGTTCTCTCTAAGCATCTCATTGCATGCCTTTCCACATAGCATCGCCAGACGATACAAGAAAACACCCTAAAAAAGTGTCACTTACGATCGTCCTCGCCTTGTCCTCTTGCCACGAGCACTGTTGCGCCGAGCAACAGCGCTAACCGAATATCCACAAAGCTGAACATGTCTAAATATTAGACATGTAGACTCTTTGAGGCAAGGGAAAGTTCTTTGTTTTCCTTTAGACTCCAATCATACAAGGTAGGGTCCGGTCTTCTGTATCTCCAATCCAGACCCCAAGCAGAAAACTCCCTACTGCCTACAGAAAGTTTTTGCCCAGGCTTATATATGCCTAAATTGTGGGGAGGTGCTGGGCGCACCAGCAAACTCCAACATGCTCACGTTCATGCAGATGTTCCCTCCTTCCATCAGCGCGAGGGGCTGGATTAGACCCTTTTTTTTCATCCAAATCGCAGGAAACATGATCTTTCCAGCACAAAAAAAGGTGAAGGTTTAGTCTATCCTGTTTCAGATGGACGAAAGACCATAACGTCTCCAATAGGCTTATGCGTTGGCAAGGAGAGGCGGATTGCTCAGCAGATAGGCTACTTCAGGGTTATAATTAAACCTAAACGGCAGGAGCTCAGGGGAGAGAGTTTAATTGCGTTTATTTCGTTTAAGTGTCATTGATGTGCACAGATACGGATGTTACGCTTTAGGCCCATGTCTCTGCAAAAGGCTTATTGTTCTGGCGCGTGGTCTTTGGGCGTAAATGACACCACCAACCGTACACAACTTGCGTGCGTTGCATGTAACTTGCGTGTGTTTATGCATTAAGCTTGGTTTTATATGATTTATATGACGGGACGACTACCCGCAGGATGTAGGTCTGTATGGTTATTAACGCCACGGCGTCATTTATGGCACCGTCATACCATTCATTGGGCAAGGCATATAGGCATACGTTTTTCTGTGTTATTTGTACGGTTAGGCTATATTAGTTTATGGAAACGCTATTGCGCAGCGTTGGAGAAGTTATTGTGAAGGTTCGGGAAATTGATGGCCTCATTATTGCCAGTTTAACTTTTTTCCTGGAACTAGTCCACTGCAGGTCGCCTGAGGATAACGCTGTCAGTGAAGGCTTCTATGACCTGGTTAAAAAAGTTATCTCCGATTCAGTCCGTGGAATCAACCGTATATTTGGGTATCATGGATTTGTGCTTTGCCTACTGTACAGCCAAAGAAACGCTTAAACGTGTCAGATGACAAAACCAGATGTGAGTTTTCACAACGATTGGATGGATTCGTTTCCGTTGTTAAATATTTCGTTGTCCCTATACTTGCTGTCAACTTAGCATCTTAAATATCCCGTGCAAAATGTCAATCATAAATAAAGTCGGACCCGAATTTTACCATAGCACACCCACCCTCCAGCAGGTGCTAGTATATAATTAAGCAGTAGACGTCCTTGAATAGACGTGCCTGCGTCTCTCTCCAGAAAAAGAGGATTTTGGCATCACTTCAGTCTCCCTTTCCACCGCAGACACGTTGCAGGCTATGAGGGAGACAGTCCAATCCCTGCTCCAATCTGAAGCTTCCACATTATTCTAGAAATGCGTGTGGCTCCTCTGAGAGGAGGATGATGAAATGGGATCTTCGAGTCGCATGCCACCTCACCAGGTGCTAGCACGATTGCACAGGTGCAGTTAAAGTGTCCGTTATTCAGTGTTTCTTTGGTGCTTGAAATATTTGTTCTTTCTTGTTTGGATGTCTTGAGCTCTGCAGGATAGGATCATTTATTGGACACAGAGAAAACGTTTTGAGTGGCCACAGTTGTAATTGAAGACTAAGATAAATGATTGAAACTAAAGCAACACAGTTCACTGTGCACTGAACTGCAGTTACACACGCACTGCAAAGGGATTCATCTGGTCTATAACATGAGGTGGTGCCGATTAACTTGTGTGCAGTAAAGGTTTCTATTTTAAAGGGCTGCACTGTGGTGTACATTGGCATGTCAACAGAAATAGTTAGTTTGAAAGCCCCATATTCTGTGCACTTGATGAAACCCTATCTCACACGTGATCAAGCCTGGTTGACATTTTCTTAATTTCATGGTTGAGCATCTCATCCAATGACTTTACTTTGCGGTTAATAGATTCAAACCAGCTACCAGCTCTGTCAGGTAGAGGGGTTTCAAACTCATGACATTCTGGCTACTTTTGTTGTCAAATCTAAGACATTACCCAGAAGCTAGATCTGACAGAATAGTTAATTCATTTAATGTTTCCTCTTTCATAAGTCATGATACTGTACCATGCCATGATTTGACCTTTGCTTTTGATATTGACCTTTCTCTGTGATCTATCAAACCAAACCGCGCGCATTGACGTGCAGAACGGCATGCGTGTGCACTATGTGAGTCGAGTGGGTGTTTTGTTGAGTGGGTGTTTCGTTGAGTGGGTGTTTCGTTGAGTGGGTGTTTCGTTGAGTGGATGTTTCGTTGAGTGGATGTTTCGTGGAGTGGGTGTTTCGTTGAGTGGGTGTTTCGTTGAGTGGGTGTTTCGTTGAGTGGATGTTTCGTGGAGTGGATGTTTCGTGGAGTGGGTGTTTCGTTGAGTGGGTGTTTCGTTGAGTGGGTGTTTCGTTGAGTGGATGTTTCGTGGAGTGGGTGTTTCGTGGAGTGGGTGTTTCGTTGAGTGGATGTTTCGTTGAGTGGGTGTTTCGTGGAGTGGGTGTTTCGTTGAGTGGGTGTTTCTCAGGAGTAACATGTCACATCCATCAGAATACTGTTTGAACCTTTTTAAGAGGGACAAATTACAGTGGTTTTGTCATTCTTTGTGGTTACATTCAAAATGTCTGCCCTCGTGTTCGCGCTGGACCTGGGTCTCCAAACCTAGAGACCGAGTGTTGCTGCGCCCTCCTAGCACCGCTGCCAGGGATGTTTTTACCGGAGCGTGGAGATCCACGGAGAGCCATCCAACCCAGACCCGGGCCTGCTCCTCCAGCCACAGGTTTGGGCAGAGAGGCCGAGATGGATGGGCGGGTGTCAGTCTTCTCCAAACAGGTGTTGGGGACCTCCTCTGGTCTTTCAACAGGCCCCCGGGGGGGGGGAGCGCCTGCCAAAGCACCAGCTTGGTGCAGCATGCCGCTCGCCTCACAGCTGTTTCCTGCTGGGAATGGGCTCATCCTATTTGGGGCCACGTCATAAAAAATACAACCAAAAAAAAACTCTGAAAGCGATTAGGAATTTGTGCGGACCTGAAGGGGAGGATAGGTATGCAGGAGGTAGAACTGGATGGATCCCGGAGCGGAGAGATGGAGGCAGAAGACCCCAATTATCATCGATAAATCAATGGAGGATATGTAGCCCAGTGGGGGAAATGGAAAACCATTGGTTGCTCGCAGGTATACGGTCTACTGATGGATTTGTAACCCCGCTGATGGCTGATGGTCAATCGAAAGGTTTTCAATGTTTTGGAAGCAAAATAAAGAGAAGGAAATGGCTCGAAAAAGAATGTATATGAATGACTACATCTATGGTCCTCCAACATCAATCAGGGGACTGTGACTGGGCCTCTTGGCGTTGGAGAGCCATTGATTCACTGTGAGAGAAAGTTGCTTTGAGGTTTTTGTTTCGGTTTCGCTAATAGGGGCTCTTCATCCCAAGCCTCTAAATATGTAACTCCTTTCTAAGTTTCGTAAAGCCTACGCCAAACCATCCAGGGTCTAAAACAGCACAATGTGCTTCAACTAATAAACACATTTGACTTCAGAGGCATGTTGGGAATAACTGAGTGGTAGGCATCACACGTTCAGGTCCATGTGATCAAGCCCTCTGCAAGGCCATGCAGAGCTTGGATAGGTTCAGGTCCATGTGATCAAGCCCTCTGCAAGGCCATGCAGAGCTTGGATAGGTTCAGGTCCATGTGATCAAGCCCTCTGCAAGGCCATGCAGAGCTTGGATAGGTTCAGGTCCATGTGATCAAGCCCTCTGCAAGGCCATGCAGAGCTTGGATAGGTTCAGGTCCATGTGATCAAGCCCTCTGCAAGGCCATGCAGAGCTTGAATAGGTTCAGGTCCATGTGATCAAGCCCTCTGCAAGGCCATGCAGAGCTTGGATAGGTTATGTCGATCCAGGATTGGATTTTGGGACGTATAGATTTCAACCTGCCATGATGATTTGTCTGATGGGGGTCAGATGGCTGAGCGGTTAGGGAGTCGGGCTATTACTCAGAAGGTTTCTGGTTCGATTCCCGGCCATGCAAAAGACATTGTGTCCTTGGGCAAGGCACTTCACCCTACTTGCCTCTGGGGGAATGTCCCTGTACTTACTGTAAGTCGCTCAGGGTAAGAGCGTCTGCTAAATGACTAAATGTAAAATGTAAATTTGTTCATACACATATAGCTTGATTTGAACCAGATATACACTGATGAGCCAAACCAAGATGATGTGTGAAGTGTAAATGTGGGTCATCTTCAGACAAGACTGAAGTAGACGTGATTGTGACAACATCTGGGTAGATTAGATGGTAAGCGAAAAATCCGTTCTCAAAGTCAGTCGACGTGTTGGGTGCAGGAGAAACGGTCACGAGCAAAGACCCGTGTGGCTCTTCTGAGAGGAGGGTGATGAAATGGGATCTTCGAGTCGCGTGCCGCCTCACCAGGTGCTAGCACGACTGCCCAGCTGCAGCAGAGTGTCCGTTATTCAGTGTTTCTTAGGTGCTTGAAATGTTTTGTCTTTTTACTTGTATGGTTGTCTTGAACTCTGCAGGATAGGATCACTCATTGGACATGATTAAAGACCTGAGTGACATTGACGGGGGCCAAACTGCCCTGGCCAGATGATTGGGTCAGAGCTGGAGGCTTGTGGACGATCCTGGTCAGAAGGGGGTGAGGACCCATCGACGTATCCGAGGAACTAACCACACACCGATGACTCATCCATGCACGAGGGCAGCCAAAGCTCTCCTCTCTGGCGCGAAGCGACAGCAGGTGTACCGTGGCACGAATCAGACTGTGAGGCGTAAAACAGGGTCAGAAACAACTCTCACCAAATCTGCTCTCTCCTGCCGAGCATATTAGTCTGGCAAGACACCTTCAGGAGGGTGCAAACCACCGATACTAATGATAGGGACTTTGTTCTGCATGGACCAAAACAGGAATCGGAGCGATGCTACAGCTCGTTATAGCGTGAGGCTGTCTAGTATCTCCTTATCCTGTGGCTCAGTACCACACACAGTATAATCTGACAGAGACTATAATTTGTATCGATGTGCTTTGCTCCATTCTGTCATTATGGGACTAACACTCTATTCTGTTCCAGGTCAAATGTATAATTTTCCTAACAAAGAGTAAGAAAATCACGAAACAAAGAATTGGAAAATGTCCCTCCTATATAGAACTGATGATATGCCATGTCATTACTCAGTATTCATTGAGACAAATTGATGCTTATGACGAGATGCAACGTCGAAGGGTTTAATGGCGTCTTGATAGGAGGGCTGGTTGAAATCAGCGAAGATAAACTTTCAGTTTCTGCCAGAGATCTGACGGCTGTGCTGGAATGGAACCCAGATTCCAAACGCTAGCTTGAGAAGACGAGATAAAAAGGTTCCATTCATCTTCATTTTTTGTAATTTTTTTTGCTTTGTCAGGTTTTATCGCTACCCATGGAGCGATATTGTCATTCAGAGCTTGTTGGGATGTTGCTCGACGCTAAGTTTGAAATAAATAAAAACCACAAAGCGTTGTTCCAACAATTGTGTGTACATGTGTGTACGTGTGTGTACATGTGTGTATACGTGTGTGTGTGTGTCCCAACCTCCACCTCATCACCCGACACCCGGCTAGCGATATGTCCAGCTCCTGCCAGTCTTGACCTCAGTGACTGGTGGTTGGTGTGAGGGATCCTGGGAGCTCTGCTCTCCACGGTGACCAGAGGGCAGCTTCTGAAATAGAAACATGGCGTTTACAGGGCGCTTTGTGATCTATGATTCTGTGGTGAGTGGCTCGGAGTGTTCAGACTGGCGGTTTAGGGTGGAGTAACGCTGGACCGACTCACAGCCGACCTGGCAAAGAGCGTTGGAGGGAGAGAGAGAATGAGGGTGAGATCGAGAGGGAGATGGAGAGAGGGAGGAGAGGGAGCGAAGGGGAGGGAGCGAAGGGGAGGGAGGCAGGGAGGGAGGGAGGGAGGGAGGGAGGGAGATATAGATAATAGATATATATAGAGAGAAAGAAAGGGGGATATGTGGAGAAGTGTAAGAATGAACGTATGAAGGTGGATAATCAGAAAAAAGATGGAAGGCAGACATAGAAATATGAATGTGACAGATAAAAGAGAGAGAGAAAGAGAGAGAGAGACACAGAGAGACAGAGAAAGAGAGAGGGAGAAAGGGAGAGAGAGAGAAACTCCACACAATGGAATGTGTTTTTTGCATAACGAGGAGGCTCAGTTCCTGCACATGTCACCAGACTGTAATGGAGCTAGCAGATGTCCAGTATATCTGGGACTCAGTGTATTGGAAAGTAACAAAGCTTAGATGTGATTGCATAACGATAGAGGTACACATCTAAAACAGCACTACATCTTCACTTAAGAAAGACACACGGTTTTTGTTATGGTCGAGGAGGAAAACGAGGTGCAGAAAGCGAATACGATGTTGATTGACGTGTGAACACAGGTCAGACAGTTACAGGCCAGTTGAGGCCAGAATCCGAGGATCTGGGTTCGTCATGTGAGGCTGCTGGGTCGTTTGTTGTGAGGGTTGCAGTTTGAAAATAGCACATATTCATACACAAAACTGTTTCTTCCCATCTGCTGTTGGCCTCTTCAACAAGGCCAAGAGCTCACACTGACTTTACCACTTATCACTTTATCTGCACAATGACACCTTGCCATATTGTATTTTTATATTGTATATTATAGCTATTTTATATTTTATTCTAAATTTGTACATACTTAACCCCTTAGTATTAGTTAGACTTTGTACCTTTAGTATAGTTAGACTTGTACACTACTTATTTAAGATTTAAGATACCTATATGTTGAATGTATGCACCTTCCTGCCAAAGTAAATTCCTTGTCTGTGCAAACTTTCATGGCGAATACAACCCTTTCTGATTCTGATTCACCCAGGTTCCCATCTACTGTCCTTGAAGACCCAAGCTTTGCTCAGTAGACTACTTCTAATGCAATGCAATGATGCAGGGCCAAATCACCCACTCAGATCAGGAGGGGACATAGAAAGAGTATTTTTACGAACAATTTCTTGAAGTAAAATTGAACCGTGCCTGTTATAAATCGAGAAGTATAGTATGCTCTTTTTGGGTGGATTGAAAAGCTTTGTCTAAAAGGCAGTATGGTACAGTACATGGTACAGTACCAGTTGAGGTGTAAACGTGTAACAGAGTTCTTTAACTATGACAGCCTTTAGGTTGTGTTTTGCAACACAGCTTGACGTGGTGCAGCCCTGCTGTTCTAGTCTGTCTGTTTTGCATTTCAGATCAGCTTGAGCTACTGTTCAGTAAGACCCTTTCATCAGTCGTATTTATTGCGTTCCGTTTTCCACCAGGGAGACCAAAGCCTTGCAGGAGGGTCACCAGCTAGCCAGCCAGCAAAAAAGTTAGCCAGCCAACCAGCCAGCCAGCAAACAAGCCAGCCAGCCAGCAAACAAGCCAGCCAACCAGCCAGCCAGTCAGCAAACAAGCCAGCCAGCCACAGCAAACAGCCAGCAAACAAGCCAGCCAACCAGCCAGCAAACAAGCCAGCCAACCAGCCAGCAAACAAGCCAAGCCAGCCACAGCCAGCAAACAAGCCAGCCAGCCAACCAGCCAGTCAGCAAACAAGCCAGCCAGCCAGAAAACAGGCCAACCAGCCAGTCAACCAGCCAGCCAGCCAACCAGAGCCAGGCAGCCAGCTAACCAGCCAGCCAACCAGAGCCAGGCAGCCAGCTAACCAGCCCAGGCAACCAGATAACCAGTCAGCCAACCAGTCACCCAGGCAGGCAGGCTAAGCGATGAAAAGGCAACTACTGCTTTCTCATTACCTCCATAAGAGGCCCTCTAATGAATACACTGAGCTCCCTCAGCACCTTCCACCTGAAGGTGCCTCTCCTAAAAGCCCTGTGTTTTTATGAACGGAAGACAGTCGTTTGAAGTTTAGCAGGAGCCACATGTTTGCCAAGAGCAGTGAGTGGATGTTAGGAAAGGAGCGGGGGGGGAGGAAGGGGGGAGGAAGGGGGGGTGCACTGGGGGGGTGTAGAGACACGTTACAGGGGGCCTAATAATCATATATTTAAACGCACAACATGTAGTTTACGAACATCTGCAAGACAGGAACTGGGCACCAGTAAATTGGCCATTTTGTGTCTGTTGGAGGAGCCTGGTTTAACTAGCTGCACCTCACCTGAGGGTTTGGGGCTGGGCTCTGCTTCTGCGTGGAGGCCTGGAGGCTCAGGAGGAGCCCTCGAGATCGGTCAAAATGACCACATCAGCTCCTTTTCAGCAACCAAGTTTGTCATTAGCGTGATTATTCGAGTTGGCCTGGCAGTACATAAAGTCATCCAGGACCCCCACTCTGAGTCACGTATTGTGTCTGGGTAGCAGCTGCCTGAACGAGCTTTATTTCCACTGGTCAGTCTTGGAAGGAGAGTATGAATTTGGAACAGGCACCTTGTACCCAGGTCATTGCATGGGAGTATTTCTGGTAAAAGTGTGCAATGTTGGGTCTGGTAAAAGTGTGCAATGTTGGGTCTGGTAAAAGTGTGCAATGTTAGCTCACTGGATAAGTGTGTGTAGGTTGAGGCCTTATCGTAGCGGCCTGGGTTCGAATCCGGCCTGGGCCCTTTGCTGCATGACTTCCCCTCTCTCTCTCTCCCTTCATTTCCTGTCACACTCCACAGTGAAACTTCCCAATGAAGCCTGAAAAATGCCCCCAAAAAAGACCCCTTTCAAACAGTGTGTGATGACATTCAGAGTGTCAGCCTTCGTTGGTGCTGGGCTTCCACCTGTTCATCCCCTCACCTCGGCCAGATGTCATCCACCTAGACAAGCCTCCATCATGTTCCCTCTGTACATTTACATTTAGTCACAGAACATGTGAGCGCAGGGCCTGATGGGAAATGGAGTTTAGTACAGCAGGCCCCTCAGACATTTACATTTACATTTAGTCATTTAGCAGACGCTCTTATCCAGAGCGACTTACAGTAAGTACAGGGACATTCCCCCCGAAGGCAAGTAGGGTGAAGTGCCTTGCCCAAGGACACAACGTCATTTGGCCACAGCTGGGAATCAAACTGGCAACCTTCAGATTACTAGCCCGACTCCCTCACCGCTCAGCCATCTGACTCCCTACAACAGGCCCATCACTGGTGTCCT
>CM042862.1:19566034-19751034 GCA_023658055.1 Thaleichthys pacificus | reverse complement strand
GCAGGGTTAGGATTGTTTGAAACATTGGAAGAGAGAGTCTTGCGAAAGATAGGGCAGCTATGAGAAAACGTGGCCACTGCAGTATAAAAAGTCCAGATCTGGGTCAGACCAATACTTTGTGCAGTGGGGGGGGGGGGGGGGGGGGGGGGGGGGTGTAATGGAACATTCTTGACTGAATCCAAAAAAGGGAAAACGGATGATGATGATGATGATATTAAAATGTGGAGGTATTTTTATTTTTCCAAATCTAATTCATGTGTCCTCGTACACACTCATCCTAGGTGTTCAGCCATATTGACTCTAGTGGTTTGTGGTTGTAGATATTATAAATAAATATTTCTGTGTGATGGTAAAGGTATATTACAGAGATTGTCATCCAAATGCAGTATTTGTATTATATATTTGTGCTTAGGTTCATCTTGTAGGCTACATGTCTGGGCATCCTCCGAGTGAAGATTGAGGCCAAATAAACTCAGTGATATGATCCCACTCATCCCTTATCTAGTCACGAGTGGCTAGCTAGCCTAGCATTGATCCCACACTCACATACTTGGCCCCTCATCCACATCAACCTTCCTCAACAACTAACTCTGCCAGCCATGAATCATGAACCTAGCGAGACACATTTGGATAAAATGTCTCGATGGTTAGTCTCACGTTCCTGGACAAATTAGACAATACCTAACGAGTGACAGGTTACAGGGTTTAGTTTGTCTGACACCAACACTAAAGCCAGCATTCCGTGAGGAGTTTCCTCCTCTTTTAATTACAGTGTTGAGTTCATTTGGGTGATTTTTCAGACTTTAAGGGGAAAGTCTGTCTCGTGACCTCAGACTCGTTCGCAGGCGGGTTAAAACGAGCGAAGACCTGAGGGCAAAACCGCTGAGTACAACTAAATCACGACAGCATGCACGCAAGCACAACACACAACACTTTTTTCACGCATGAATCGTGTCCCTCAACAGTCAAAAGTCTTAATGACGTGTACGGAAGGAATTACAGTTTTCACACTGCAGAAAGTATGATGTGGATAAAACGTTTCGACTATGAATACCCTGTTAGAGGAAAACATAGAAAACAGAACTAAGAGAATTCCCTCAGTTTGTAGCTTTCGAATATCACTCTGTCTAGAAGACCTTCTCCAGCAGCTGTGTTCAAAAAAAGACTTTGTCCAGACCTGCGCTGCTCTGGAAAAACAGCTCGCTGAGCAGAGTAGTCGTTCCCTCTCCCCTTCTCCCCCCACCCCGCCCCGCGTCCGACCAGAGCCCCAGTATTGGAAAATGAGTCAGAGTCAAAGTGAGCTCAGCTGGCTGCCTGTCTGCAGACTACATTAACTGTGTATGTTCAGGCCTGGGCTGCTTCACTTAGAAATACTGTATACCGAAGAAGAGAGAGAGACAGAGAGAGACAGAGATAGACAGAGAGAAACAGAGAGAGTATTAAGAGAGATAGAAGGGAAAGAAGGAGAAAGAGAACGATCAAAAATAGGGAGAGATCAGGAAAGAGACACTTATTTGCAGTTTGTTCAAGGAAGCTATCACGCGGCCCAGAATTGGATGTAGCGCTAAGTTCTTCCAAGAACTGTCTTCTAGGCCTTCATTAACTCCTGCGGGATCTGTAAATGTGCATGCATTGGAAAGATGAGTCACATCAAAGTTATTATAAACAAAGTCTTCTCTCTTAGACTTCACTAAACTTCTCTAGGCTGAAAGGGGGGTCAGGGAGAAGAGGAACACCCAAAGAAACACTAACACCTCCGCACCTGCACACACACACACACAATCAGACAAGCCCCCCTGCAATGGAAGCAAAATGGCAACCTTGACTCGAACGTTGGTGATGTCTGGATGATGTCACGGGGAAACTATTCTGTCAGTATTTGGCACTGTTCCAATCACCACTCCCTTACTGGAGGCAGAGGCAGCGCAGCACCTTCCAAGCAGCACTGTGTAAACATCAGTTTCCCTCTTCATCACTCACGCACTCAGCAACCTATTAGATCTCCCTTGCACTCACCCTCGCAAAGCATCATGGGTAGGGAGAGGAGTTCTCACATGACGAGCTGTATGGGGCTTCCTGAAGAGGGAGCAATCTCTGTCGACGTTTCACGAGAACTTCCAAGAGCCTGGGCTTTGACAGAAGTTTACTATATCCTCATTAAAGAAGAGGAAACCAATGTTATTGGGACATTTGGCCATGAATCCAAGCCTCCATGGTTTGGCTGGAGTGGAGAGTTTATTTGTGTCACGTGTGAAAGTTCTAGAGGTTAACGGTGGGCGATAACAGCATCTCGTAACCAACACCCGTCCTTGATTTCCTGTGTGGTAAAGCGCCTCTTCTGCCTGGTTCACGTTTCACTAGAGGTCCAGTGTGAACACTGGACCACATAAAACCCTGTAACGATGAAAGCACTTTCCTTGATGGTCACGCTGTTAAGTCCAGATCCCTCTACACAATACTGAACCAAGCCTGGCTGAACCAAACCTGGCTGAACCAAACCTGGCTGAACCAAACCTGGCTGAACCAAGCCTGGCTGAACCAAGCCTGGCTGAACCAAGCCTGGCTGAACCAAGCCTGGCTGAACCAAGCCTGGCTGTGGGAGGGTCTTGGAGCCTTGCTAACCCCTCGCGGGTTTGTTTGCTTTGGCTGCTCGCCAGCTTTGACAGTAACACTGGAGACAGCAGAACATTAACCATATACATAGTATGTAACCCTTTATCAAGATGTTGTGGTGAATATAGTGGGATACAAGTCTTATCAAATAATTACAGATGATAACAATTGATACAGTAGTAGGAGGAGACTGTGGAAGGTAGTTGCGGAATCCTGTAACTGAATCTGTTCAAGTGTGGCTTCTGGATGCTTCTGTCAGATGTATGCAAAATAAATGTTGAAGTGAATGGATGACCAGCTTATCGAGTTACTGAAACAAACGTATTCAACCTCCTGTAGTCTTAGTTGTGTTTTAAACCTCCCTACACATTTCAGCAACAAACTCGCTCTGTTTTAATGCGCCTGCATTGTCCGACATCTGTTAGCATTTAGTACTGCGTTTCTGTGTTGATGTCTCTGGCAGACGACGGTGTGAATGTCAACCTTGCCATACAGAACATGTGAGCGCAGGGCCTGATGGGAAATGGAGTTTAGTACAGCAGGCCCCTCAGACATTTACATTTAGTCATTTATCAGACGCTCTTATCCAGAGCGACTTACAGTAAGTACAGGGACATTCCCCCCCGAGGCAAGTAGGGTGAAGTGCCTTGCCCAAGGACACAACGTCATTTTTCACGGCCGGGAATCGAACTGGCAACCTTCTTATTACTAGCCCGCTTCCCTAACCGCTCAGCCACCTGACTCTAAGGAAGGGTTGTCACGACAGTCTCTTTGGTTCAAAAGTTTGATTTATCACGCAAACAAACAGGGGAAAAAGGGAACCAGCACCAAAGAAAAGTAAACAATCAAAGAGTCCCTTACACACCTTTCTGTCTTTGCTGGATGCAGACGTGAGGTCAAAGGTTAGAGGTGAACGTTCAGGGGGGTCCAACAGTTGGAGAGAGGGAAAGGTGCAGTTGTCCAGTCACTGCCGACCACTTTGAAAACGCCAACAGCGTCCGATTGTAAAACCGAAACCAAAGATCAGACGTGGTAGGGTTTTGTCAAGCAGCAAGCCTCATCAGACAAGATCAACACACCTCTCACCAACCTACACTTTACACACACTGCAATTCTCTGTGTCGGCAGTTGGCACTTTTGTCGTTCAGAGTACTGAAGAATTTCATTTGGTGAAAGTGTGTTTGAGCAAGGTCATGGTATGGATGCCATCTCACCTAGAGGTCATGTTGACTTTCCCTGGAGGACATGTGTGTTCCTCATCAGCATCACAGAGCCCTGTTAACTGTGGGATGACAGCTTCCACTGTGGGGCGAACCTTGTTGAAGCCAGGTCTCATGTAGCTGGACACCATGAGAACATTTGAAAGGTTTTTTACACATTGGTTAAAAACTAGTATACAGTTTGGAGGCCTGTCGTGCCTCTTTGTAGAAACCAAATTATCTCGTCCAGCTGTCATCAATCCTTATCCGTTTAGACATCATGCCACCAAAACCCCATAGCACAGCTATGGTTCTGTAGGTAAGCATTTAAAAACCAACCCACATTGAATGCCCAAATAAACATCAGTTTGGCATGGCTTACCCCTACATGAAAGTAAACCGAACCATAGCTATTGAGGATATCTGGCTAGCTTTAAGACCACCTATGGCTGTGGACGACAACTTAACTACGGTTAGGTCAGCTGACCCAACAGCCCATGAACAGTTTTGGTCAGAAACAGTTTTGACATGGCCAAGAATTGTTGCTGAACTCGGAATGAAATTCTTTCCCTGATGTATGTTTAGCTTTTCAAATGTTCAGGTTCTGGATCATTAGCATCCTCCTTGTTAGCATAGTCTCTGACTAAAAGTAGACAAAGAAAGTTAGAAACCCAAGTAGTCTTTAATAGAATTGTTGCTTACGTTTGTAGCAAATGTAAGAGGTCAATTAACCTAAGCCCAATTCCATGAACCAACCGCAGAAATTCAAGAAAGGCTCTCTTAAGAACTATCACCGTCATTGCCACTGCCCCGCTCTCTCTCCCCCTCTCTAATTCTTTCTCTCTTTTCCTCAAATAAGTCTAGTCAGAAAAAGCAGGGGAAATGGTGTGAAGAAGCACCCTCCAGGGACATTTCCACCCATCCCCTCCTCCTCTCTCGCGACGAACACAGAGTTTAAAGCTGCTTTTGAATGAGATTACGTGAGAAAATGAATGGAAAAAAGACAACTCGTCATCCCTTAAAACGTTTTCTGCACTTAATTCTTTTATTTTGATAAGCTGAAGAAAACCGGCTTTGAACTGTACTTTCAAAACACTCCAGACAGTAGAGCCTGAGCTGGAGGAAGATCCTCCATCTTCCAGCAGAAGTCTCCTATAAGCTCCGTGTCTCATAGTGTGAGCATCATAGAGCAAGATGGCTGACCCCAGGATCTACGGGTCAGCACACTTTGTCAATAAATCACCAGAAATGTGCCAAAATAACACAGAACACACTCAATGTTAAAAGCCAGACCTGCAAGCAGACACAGCGAGCTAGCATTGAGGATGTTGGATCTGAATTCAACTGGGTTGGTAAATTACAGGCTGTAGATTTCTTTGTGTGATTCCGTTTGTTTTCTCTGGCAGATTTTCTGGGCATGGATGGAGAAATGGATGGCGGGATTGGAAGAGGGGAGAGAAAGCGAGCGGAGAGCGTTCCGACGTGGCAGTGTGACGCTGTGAACACAGAAGACAATCCCAACCCTGCCTTAAGACAAAGCAGAGGGAGGACGTGGAGGGAGGGAGGAGGGAGGAGGGAGGGAGGAGGGAGGGAGGGAGGGAGGGAGGGAGGAGGGAGGAGGGAGGAGGGAGGGAGGGAGGGAGGGAGGGAGGGAGGAGGGAGGAGGGAGGAGGGAGGAGGGAGGAGGGAGGAGGGAGGAGGGAGGGAGGACGTGGAGGAAGGGAGGAGGGAGGGAGGAGGGAGGGAGGGAGGGAGGGAGGAGGGAGGAGGGAGGAGGGAGGAGGGAGGGAGGGAGGAGGGAGGGAGGAGGGAAAGAGGGAAAGAGGAGACGTGGGAGGCTGGGATGAAGAGAAAAACAGAAAGAGAGGGAGAAAGTATGTCGAAAAAGGGAAAAGATCAGAAAGGAAAAATAGCATTCTCTCCTCTCTACAGAGGAGAGTTACCGAAGGCACACATTGCTTGAATTAAACGGCCGAGGAGGGAGGGAAGAGGGAGAGAGAGAGAGAGGGAGAGAGAGAGAGAGAGAGAGGCTTTGCATTCTTTTCCATTGAGGTCAGTGCTTTACTGCCTCTGACCACTTTGCAGGGCCTTCAAGCCTGGTCCTTGCCACCTCCCCCATCTGCTGCCGTGACCTGCTCTTCTCCGGCTGGAACATACACTCATATTTCTAACAGTCTGTTTATGAAAAATCACACATTCACACACTCACTGATGCATCTGAGTTACCTCCACGAGGGGAGGCATGGTCCAGGAGACGTCAGCAGAGTTGTTGTACGTGGTCGTGTTGTACAGACGGGAGATTGAAGACATTTTACATTACATGTAGTCATTTAGCAGACGCTCTTATCCAGAGCGACTTACAGTAAGTACAGGGACATTCTCCCCATTTTACATTTACATTTTTAGTCATTTAGCAGACGCTTTTATCCAGAGCGACTTACAGTAAATACAGGGACATTCCCCCCGAGGCAAGTAGGGTGAAGTGCCTTGCCCCAAGGACACAACGTCATTTGGCACGGCTGGGAATCGAACTGGCAACCTTCAGATTACTAGCCCGACTCCCTCACTGCTCCGCCACCCGTGATGTCATCACGTCCCAGTGCAGGGTGGACACGCGTCTGCACCGGGACGTGATGTCATCACGTCCCAGTGCAGGGTGGACACGCGTCTGCACCGGACCAGGGCGGACGGTGGTTTAGTTCTCCAACCTTTGTATCTGAACCCAGATGTGTTATATTCAAAAGGGACGACAACATGTCGGATGAGATCCTGTTTATTCTTCGACTGTCGTTTTTGTGTTCCTGACGTTTTTGTAACATGTACTGCATATCGAATGCACTGGACTTTCCCATTCTTTATGGGCTAAAAGTCCAAATCTTGGATAGATAGATAGATACTGTAACAGTAGGTGGCTGAACAGAATGGTGGATTAAAGGACTGATGGACAGATCGACACCAGTCTGTATTCGGCTATGGAGGTGACACACAGGGTCAGAGGGTCGGATCAGTCAGCCATGCTCATCGCCCCTCATGACACCAGAGTCAAGCCCCACAACCCTGCAGTGAGCTGCACCCTCACAGCCCCACAACCCTGCAGTGAGCTGCACCCTCACAGCCCCACAACCCTGCAGTGAGCTGCCCCCCCCACAACCCTGCAGTGAGCTGCACCCTCGTCTGGGACCCTGCTCTTTTTTCCTTTGTCCTTTTCCTCCTCAGACTCTCCCCAACTCCGCCAACTCTCTCTCTCTGTTTCTCTCTCTCTCTGTTTCTCTATCTCTCTCTCTGTTTCCCTCCCTCTCGCTCTTTCCCCCTCTCTTTCTCTCCCTCTTTCTCTCTTTCTTTCTTTCTTTCTCTGTCTCTCTGTCTGTCTCTCTCTCCCCCCCCCCCCCTCTCTCTCTCTCTCTCTCTCTCTCTCTCTCTCCCCCCCCCCCTCTCTCTGTCTCTCTGTCTGTCTCTCTCTCCCCCCTCTCTCACTCCCTCTCTTCTTTCTCTAGCTACAGCATGAGTTTTTTCTTCCGTCGCTCCCTCTCTACCTCGCTAGACCTCTCCCTTAACTATCTCTTTTCCCCCTCTCTCTCTCCCTCTTAACTGCCGGCCCCTTTCCCAAGCTCTCTCTTCACACTAAGCCTATCCACAGACTATTTTCTCATTTTGTCTGTCCTGTTTTGCCTTTACTTGCCATTCCTACCAGACAACAGCTGTGGTCAAAAGTTTCATTTCACTTCCATTTGAACGCGTAACAGATAATCCACACAAAGATAACCCACACATCATAAACAGTTCTTTAGCAAAACATTTTCTTCCCCACTTCTCACCTCTCACGCAGAACGTGTTTTGTGCCTGCCTGTCTGCCTGTCTGTCTGCCTGCCTGCCTGCCTGCCTGCCTGCCTGTCTGTCTGTCTGTCTGCCTGTCTGCCTGTCCGCCTATCCGTCTGCCTGTCTGCCTGTCTGCCTGTCTGCCTGTCTGCCGGTCTGCCTGTCTGTCTGCCTGTCTGTCGTCTGTCTGCCTGCCTGTCTGCCTGTCTGCCTGTCTGCGTGCTCATGCATGTGTGAGTGTGATACATGTGTGTCTGTGAGTGTGATACATGTGTGTCTGTGAGTGTGTGCCATTGTCCTGCGTGAGTCAGAGACAGCATGCATCCGATCCAGGCGGCCTCTCCGAGGGTCCGCCCCCACAACATGCACCACGTGTGCTCATGCTGAGGGAGAGCTGGTCCCAGGTCAGTCAGGGCGGTGATCACTAACTGGGTCTGGTTGGACTGCGGTGGAGAGTGCTGGTCCCAGGTCAGTCAGGGCGGTGATCACTAACTGGGTCTGGTTGGACTGCGGTGGAGAGCGCTGGTTCCAGCGTTTACCCAGAGCCAGACACGCGTGTAGATGTGAGACTCCCAGAGGGATTAACTGTTTACAGACACAGAGGCAGGAACAAAGAGGCAGGGACAGAGACAGAGGCAGTAACAGACGGAGGCAATTACAGACAGAGGCAGTAACAGAGGCAGTAACAGACGGAGGCAGAAACAGACGGAGGCAGGGTCCGAGACAAAGGCAGAAACGGAGACAGGAACAGAGAGGCAGTGAGACCAAGCGACACATTTGAGAAAGAGTCAAGGACAGAAGCATGAAGTCAACCTCTGTCCCAAGGTGTGAGGTGATAGGGTTTACTACATGATACCCAGTAAATCCTTTTTTGTTTGCTTGTTTTGAAACAGATATCCTGCAATCTGCTGAGTAGTCGGAGGTAATGGGCTGTACAGGCGTAGAGAGGAGAAGGGAGGGAGTGGTTGGAGTCTCGAAGCCACCCCACAACACTAAATGTACCTAACAGACCAGCGTTGCGTTTCTGCAGAGTGAATCATGACCAAACTCACCCAGAACGAAACCTCAGGGGAGCAGGCATTCAGGAAACGGCAGAAACCCTTCGACTACGTTTCCCTCCCCCCCCCCTTTCTCTCTTCCTTCTACCCCTCCTCCTGTTTGCCTTTCCTCTCTCTGCAATACTTCAGTCTGGTCTTCCTCTTCTCATGATCTCTCTTTCATTATTCGACTCTTCTTGTCTACCAGTGGGCCATTCTTTATATCTCAGCCTCGTCTTCACACATATATTTGCCCCATTTTTATCGTCTCCCTCTTTCTTGTTTTTTAGACTATGACCTCCTCTTTCTCTTCCCTCACTGTCCCTCCCTCAACCTCTCTCCCTCTCTTCTACATCCCCCCCTCCCTTATCCTCCCTCCCTCAACTCCTCTCCCTCGTCTCCTCTCCCCCTCTTCTACCCTCTCTCCATCCTCCCTCCTTCAACCCCTCTCTCTCTCACCTCTTCTCCCCCTCTCCAACATACTGTACCCCCATCCTCCCTCGACCCCTCTCTCTCTTTTCTACATCCCCCCTCCTTTATCCTCCCTCCCCTCTCCCCCTCTCCCCCTCTCCCCCTCTCCCCCTCTCCCCCCCCTCCCCCCTCCATCCTCCCTCCCTCTGTCTCAGAGTGCTGGCAGACAGTCAGGCCTGTGGCCTGTGTGGGAAGCCGGTCCTTGTTTCCAGGGGGAAGTCATAGAGAGCAGCACCAGAGTCCGGCTCCCCAGCCCACCACTGCCCTCCTTCGCACCCCGACAGGAAGTAGCTGCCAGAGAACTGGTCAGAGAAGAAGAGCGTCGAGAAAGAGTCTGCGGTGCTGATGGATGTCGGACAACAACAGAACCGTGAGGCCTGGGAAGACCAAATCACCTAGCAACACCAGCAACTGATGATCATCAACCATCTACTTTGCAAATTCCTCAGCTTGTCAAAGCATATTTTTGTCTGTTGGCCAAATGAGAAGTTCCTCCCTATTCTTTAGAGGGTACCTTCATGGCGTCTGTTTCTGACAGCTGTGCCCGGCCTGTTTCTGCAAATATGTGACATTACAGACGAGGCAAAAATGTACTTTTTTATGCACGTTGCGTTACCATGGCGCAAGGCCTGTTATTTCCTAAGCAACCGTTGGAAGCATAATTAGAGAGGGGGGTCGTGTTCACACCAAGGGCTGTTTCCACTGGACTGGGGAGGGGGTCCGTCTTTCTACACACACAAATACACATTCACACACACGCATAAGCACACACAAATACACACACGGACGTACACACACACACAGGCCAAACACTTAAGATTAGAGTTGTGGTCCTGAACAGGAATATTTGACATTTTCACACTCACCAACCAACACGGCACGAACGCTCCTTCTAGCTCTCCGCTGGGCCAGTGTGGCTCAAGGTCAAAGGGTTCAAGGATGACGAGTAGAGAAACAACCAAAGAAATGCAAACACTCATAATTACATTCGTCAAGAATCTACATGACTATAACTTCCAGTTTTGGTTGAGTCGCATTGAACGTCATGGGTGGTGCCTGTGATGCCTGTCTGACACAGTGACGTGAGAGGAAAGGATGAAGGTGAGAGGAAAGGGTGGAGGTGAGAGGAAAGGGTGGAGGTGAGAGGAAAGGGTGGAGGTGAGAGGAAAGGGTGGAGGTGAGAGGAAAGGTTGGAGGTGAGAGGAAAGGGTGAAGGTGAAAGGAAAGGGTGAAGGTGAGAGGAAAGGGTGGAGGTGAGAGGAAAGGGTGGAGGTGAGAGGAAAGGGTGGAGGTGAGAGGAAAGGGTGGAGGTGAGAGGAAAGGGTGGAGGTGAGAGGAAAGGATGAAGGTGAGAGGAAAGGATGAAGGTGAGAGGAAAGGGTGGAGGTGAGAGGAAAGGGTGGAGGTGAGAGGAAAGGATGAAGGTGAGAGGAAAGGATGAAGGTGAGAGGAAAGGGTGGAGGTGAGAGGAAAGGGTGGAGGTGAGAGGAAAGGGTGGAGGTGAGAGGAAAGGGTGGAGGTGAGAGGAGAGGTGCCGGGTTGTGGGAGATGACGTGTCTCCGTTTGAGATCTTCCTGGTACGTGTGGGGCTGTGGGGTCAGGACAGGTGTGACAGGTGGACTATTGTGAGAACGTCATTGGTTGAAATCAACAAAACACATTGGAGAACTTCCCAAGGTAGATGGATGGAAAGGTTGGCTGATGCCCTTCTACGGCAGTGGCCACACCATGTCCCTACCTCCGTCTCTCTTTCCTCATCACCGCGTCAAAGCCAAATGATTGATTGAATGATGAACATTTCTTCCGATAGACATGCTACGCACAAACAAACACACTCACGAAGCACATGCACACACACATGCACACACACACACGCACACACACCCTCCTGTCCGCCTCTCCCCGGCTCCAGATGCTTCTGAGACTGAGGGGGGAAACATCTGCTCTGCGGAGCGGAGAGGCGTCCCGGCGTCTGCCTGAGTGAAATACCTGCATGTGTTTTTCCAGAAGCCCCTGGAGGATCTCCTCCTGTAACTGTATGGTCTCTCCTGCCCCTCCTTCCACGTCTCCCCCTGAGGGCTGGGGGGGGGGCCAGCGGGCCACGCTCCTCCTGGCACCAGGGACAGACCCGGGGACAGACCCGGGGACAGACCCGGGGACAGACCCGGGGACAGACCCGAGGACAGACCCGGGGACAGACCCAGGGACAGACCCGGGGACAGACCCAGGGACAGACCCGGGGACAGACCCGAGGACAGACCCAGGGACAGACCCGGGGACAGACCCGAGGACAGACCCAGGGACAGACCCGAGGACAGACCCGGGGACAGACCCAGGGACAGACCCGGGGACAGACCCGAGGACAGACCCAGGGACAGACCCGGGGACAGACCCAGGCCAGCTCACCACAGCACCTGGGTCACAAGCAGGGGAGCTTCTAGACCATTTCGAGAGAGAGAGAGAGAGAGAGAGAGAGAGAGAGAGAGAGAGAGAGAGACCAACCATACCTTTGTGATTTGACTGGTTGATGGATGCTTCCAGAGCTGAACTTCTTCCAATGATCCATCCTGCACGCACGCACACACACACACACACACACACACATGCACACACACATGCACACACACACATACACACTTACTGTACTGAAGTGTTTTCCCTCGTCTGAATCATTACTCCAGCACTTCTCCATGGAAAACTGGCTTTAAAAAGCTGGACACGTGAGGACTAGCAAAGGCTATTTCATTCAAAGATGACATCTTCTTGACTTAGTAACCCTAGATACATTTGATGCCTTTAGACATATTAAGATTATATAAGATTCTTCTGAAATAACAGTTGGTGAACCTACAGTAAGATACCCGTCAATTCCTTCACTTTCTTTTAATGACGTAGTGTAATAAAACAACATGAAATTCATTTCAAATGAATGTGTGTGTGTGTCAAGGATATTCGGATTTCTGTAACAATGTCATCAGACATAGAGATAGTACTGAGACAGAGCAGGAAATTGACCAATTGACCGGCCACCTGGGTCATGTCACATGGGCACACAGTCTACCTGTTACAGCTGCAGAACCTGTCACTCCAAACATCATCAATCTCCAGTGTCCATCTTGACTAACGTCACATTTTTGTTTTAACTGCGGGCTTGCCCCCTGAGCAGACAGCTGTTACTCCTGTACACACCTGGAAGGACTCCTGGGGTCTGCATGGTACTCAACACTACAGTAGCTGAAGGTTGACAAGTAGGCAGACAAGCAGACAGACAGACAGACAGACAGGCAGACAAGCAGACAGACAGACAGACAGAGAGAGAGACAGAGAGACAGAGAGACAGAGAGACAGAGAGACAGAGAGACAGAGAGACAGAGACGAGAGACAGACAGACAAGCAGACAGACAGACAGACAGGCAGGTAGGCAGACAAGCAGACAGACAAACAGACAGACAAGCAGACAGACAGACAGGCAGACAGGCAGGCAGGTAGGCCGCCACCGATGTATAGGCAGACAAGCAGGCAGTGACACAGAAAGGACAGCCAGGTAGACAGGTCGACAGGCAAGCAGGCAGGCAGACACATTGACAAGTAGACAGGCAGGTGGACAGGTCGACAGGCAAGCAGGCAGTGACACAGAAAGGACAGGCAGGTAGACAGGTCGACAGGCAAGCAGGCAGTGACACAGAAAGGACAGGCAGGTAGACAGGTCGACAGGCAAGCAGGCAGGAAAGCAGGCACTCTGCAACAACCTTTCCAAGGTCTTCTTCCTCCTGTTGGACTTGGTGTGTGGCAGACATGTTGAGGCGCCTGCTTGGTTTGAGGGTTTATGATGGAAGATTCCAGCCTGTCAGATGACAATGAACCGCAACCCTAAACCCATTAGTTGATTTCAATGTTGCCTAGTTTGTGGCACCAGGTTTGGTAAACCATTGTGATCTTCTGTGGGCAGTCAGTACAATAATCAAGAGATCCAACACACCTCATGTAAAATGCGTACAATAATTTTTTTGCCAAAAATCGATATGTGCTATATACAGTACTCTTTAAAAGGAGCATTCCATTATACATTTGGGACACATTGTGAAATTTAAAAGACCATTTTCATCCTGTGAAGAATGTAAAACGCCACATTCCACCGAAACGTTAAAGCTCTTCTCAATTACAGGGTCCCAAGATGAACCATTTCTGAAAAAGGTTTTGATCATAAAAGCGGCTTCCTTGTGCAGCAGCAGCTCTGCTAACAGACCCATATGGTTTGGAAATGACACAATGTAATTGTTGACTCCACGTTGTAGCCTGGGAGCCTGTCAGCCAGACCAGTAAAGCTCTATAAATACACGTGAAATGAGAGGCTCTGTGCAGAGTGGCCAGGCCCGTCCGGCCTGCCTCACGGCCAGATTACAGTGTGGGGCAGCACCCTGCCTCCTGACCACTGGACCGAGACAGGAGAGGAGAGCCTGGGAGGAGAGCCTGGAGACAGAGAGATGCGTGTGGAGAGAGAGAGAGGGGAGAGAGGGAGGGAGGGAGGGAGGGAGGGGGAGAGAGAGGGAGAGGGAGAGAGAGGGAGAGAAAGAGAGAGAGAGAGGGAGAGGGAGAGAGGGAGAGAGGGAGAGAGGGAGAGAGACAGAGAGAGAGACAGAGAGAGAGGGAGAGAGAGAGAGAGAGAGAGAGAGAGAGAGAGAGAGAGAGAGAGAGAGAGAGGGAGAGGGAGAGAGAGAGAGAGAGAGAGAGAGAGAGAGAGAGAGAGAGAGACAGACAGATGGAATTAGGGAAGAGATTAGATTACATTGAAGGATATTGAAGTACCAGATTTGGGAGAGATTGAAAAAAAATATTTGGAGAGTTTGAAGGGAGGAGTGTGGATTGGAGAACTGTGGTTTGGCAGTACAAAAATGATGAATGGAGGAGTCACACAAGAAAAATGTGTAACTAAAAGGAAAAATAAAGAGTCAAACAGAAATGCAACTCTCATATAATGTCATTAATAACGTTTATTGTTTTCAACTGTGATTTAGATTGAGGCAAATGCCCCCTATCTTCAGTTCAATCCCACCTAAACAGACAGTGTAGTACTGGAAATGAAATAATTGATTTGAAACTTTCCAACAAAATGCTGTATTTTCATCGTGCTGCCAGCATAGCTTGAGTCCAAACCCCCTCTGTGGTCCTGTTTGTGTGAGATGTTTCCCAACAACATCATCTCCTTCACCTGGTTCCTCATGGATCCAATCTCACTAGCAGGTGTGCAGAGGTGTGAAAACCTCCTTGTCATCTGCGTTGAGGCCGTAGCAGAGAGCTTTGCAGGTCTTTCATCTCTGCTCCGTCTCTCTCTGAAGCACGGCCTCCATTAGTCCGATTGCAAGGCAACAACAGCCTCCGTGACTCCACTGTTAGCTGTTCATCAAGACTTGTTGAAAGGTGAAAGGTCTTTCTGGGTGACGGTGCTATTTAACTACAGAGGTTTCTCAAAATGCTGTTCTGTAATCAACTCTGCGCTGGTGAGAGACATGGAAAACCCTAACAGTCCTATTTGCTCATCCAGAAGGACATACTGTACACGCGTACAATCTATATACGTTCAGTAGATGATCTAGAAGGGTGGGCCACTCAGTTCGTATATATCCTACTGTATACCCTCCATACTCAATATCATCAACACTGAATCATGTATAATCTCTCTCCATCACCCTCTCCCCCAAATCACACACAAACACCCTGTAGCTAGGATGGCTGTAGCTGATTGGCTGGCAGGCTGTGGCTGGCTGGCTGGCTGGCTGGCTGGATGGCTGTAGTTGATTGGCTGGATGGCTGGCTGGCTGGTTTGACAGGTTAGCTGGCTGGCTGGCTGACTGGCTGGATAGCTGTACCTGGTTGGCTGGGTGGCTGACTGGTTGGCTGGCAGGCTGGCCTTCAGGTGCAGGGCAGCAGCCGTGGTGAGAGGGGGGGGGGGGGGGGGGGGGGAGGGAAGGACGTCTGCTGGTCCCATCCCCAGCTCCAGAGCTGGATCGACAGGAGTGTCCAGACTCCAGACTCCAGCATTCCCAGCGCTGGCCAGAGACACGGAGGGAAAGAGCTGGGAGGAGATCCACAGATCTTTCCTTAATAGGAAAAAGTGTGTCCGGCCCAGTTTTCAAAGAATAATGTGACTCACAGGAATGTGTCAAGAAATGGAGAGGGGAGGTGACAGAGGCCTGAAATGGCCTTGCCTGTCACTGCACCAGCTCTCTCTCTTTCAATGTCCCCTTCACCACCGCATGAGCAGGGACACTGGACCGACATGTGGGATGCAGTAAATGTGCACCAGGTCAAATAAACGGGCCAGATAAGGATTCATTCAAAGTGTCTGCGGGAGCTTAATTACAGGAGGCTGTCCACACACCATCCTCCAGCACAGACACATTCGTGCTCACACATATGTACACACACACACGCACGCACACACACACACACGCACACACACACACCATCGTTCAAGCAGCGGCAGCATTCCACTGATTGTCCAACAGGAAGAGACTTGATAAGACAACATTATACCACATCACTTTCTGAAGAGAAGTATTCCAGCACAGCGCTGTGATATTTTGTGTGTGTGTGTGTGTGTGTGTGTGTGTGTGTGTGTGTGTGTGTGTGTGTGTGTGGAAGAGAGAGGATAAGCTGCAGCATCAGTGCAGTTCTGCCCAGGTTACCCGTGGGCCCCTGACCATGGTAGGGAGAAGGCCTGTAGCCTGGTCTTGGTTCCAGACTAACCCTGACAGTGCTGTTCACAGCCTCTCAGCAGGGAGGTCAGTGTTCCTACTGTGGCCCATGGCGACTGTTTTAGTAGCTGGCAGCCTGGAGGATCAAGGAGCAGAAACAGCAAGCGCACTGGGTCGCCTGGTGGGTTTACTGGGTTTCCAGGACCCAGAGTCTCTCTGATGGTGAGCCAGGGACCAGCGGGGGGGGGGGGGGAGCAGGGGGTAAGACCCTTCAACCCCCACCTCCCAACTCCCAATCTACTACTCCTCACACCCTTACCTCCACCTCCCCATCTCCTACCTCTCACCTCCACCTCCCACACCTCACCTCCCACCTCCTTCCCCTCACCTCCCGTGTGACAGATGTGTAACCGTGGCGCTGACGTTGTAGTGATGCAAATGCTTCACCACCCAAACACAGTGTCCACGTAGACCAAGGCCTCACAGCCGAGGACTCGGGTTCGATTCCAGCCCGGCCATTTCCTGCCGGTCCTCCCCTCACTCTCTCCCCTACATTTCCTGTCTCTCTACACTGTCAATGTCACAGGAAAGCTGAAAATGATACCTTTAAAAAAGACCCTGCTGGGAAACCCTCCTCCATGACATCAGAACAGGAAGTCCTAACCATAAGGATGACAAACCACACACTCACAGGCCGCTATCAAACAGTAGCGCCATCATCACTGCTTCTCCTCTCCCCGCTCCTCTTCTCTCCTCCTCCATTACCCCTCCTCTCTTACTTCTCTCCCTCTGGCTAGTAGGAAATGGACAGACGGGGCCCCCACCACCCAGGGCCCCCAAACGGCTCCTCATTACCTGGCACCAAATGGAAAGACTTCATTACCTGTCTCCAAACAGGCCTGGGCCTTTACGACCTGGGCCCACAGTGAGGCCCTCTCCCCCGGGCCCCTGGCAGGTAAGCTGGGACATCAAAGGTACCCCGGCCCACCTCGCCACCACCATCACCTCACTCAACAGCGATAGCTTCTTATAAACCCCCCCACCCCTCCCTCCCTCCCCGCGGTTACGTGCTAAGCACTAATAGATAACAGAGGGGCCAGGTAAAGAGGCCGCAAATGAGTTTCCAGGCCTGATGGAAACCGAGGGCTTTAAAAGAGGAGGAACGCGGCCAGTGGCCCCTCACCCCCAGCCGGGTGGAAACACCTAGGGGGACCCCCTTAAAAGCTGCTAGTCAGGAGGGCGGAGAACGACTCGGTCAGCATGTTTCCCTCCCAGGGCCGACGTGGCAGGCCTGGCAGGCCCTCGCTAGCGCCACACGACAGCCAACCACCTCTCCTCCCTCCGTACCTGGCCATGGGGAGCATCCCTGTTTCCAGCGGAGGACAACGTGCTATTTTGTATCCTGAAAACGGATTCCAGCGAAGGGGCAGATTTATGTGAGGCGGGTGAGTCAGGGGGTTCTGGAAGGTTTCGGAAGACAAGGGGAGAGATCGTATGAGGGAGCATGAGAGCGCTCAGGCGTGCTCAGGTACGTGTCTGCCTCTCCACGTCTGCATCTCTCTCTTCCTCCAGCTGGAGTCCCCCCAGAACACACACTCACACACACACACACATACACACACTCACATACATACACACACACTCACACACACTCACACACACTCACACACACTTACTCACACACGTACACTTACACACATACACACTTACTCACTCACACACGTACACTTACACAAACTCACACACACTCTCAGACACACACACACACACACTCACACACAGCAGCCAGAGACCCAGGCCAGAGGATAAGAGATGTCAGGCAGAATTATGTCAGCTATCAGAGCTTAGTAAGCAGATGATCAATGCTACACTGCTGTCTATGGGTAGTATGTAAACTGTGTCTTCAAGCACACACACACACACACCTACACATGCACAGAAACACACTCATGCAGGGTGGCAAGTACACACACATACACAGCAGCTATGACTAGTACTGTGCCCCCTTGGGGCTAATAGTGGTAATGTTGTGCAACCTCTGAACCCCTCAATTCTGCAGCCAGATGTGAGGGCGGGGCCTGGACAGGGAGGCGGGACTCTCCAGAGAACCCCTGATCGTCCAATTGGCTTCAAGCGCCTTGTGACATCCAGATTCTGGAATTTCAGGTTGTTGATGGGATCCACAGAAAGATCCACAAAATCAACACACGCACGCACACACACGGACACGCACATGCACACACACTATTGTGTGATGGTGGAGTTAGTGTGGAGACAAAGAGCTCTCGAATCTCTCAGTGAAGCGGCATCTCTAGCCAAGGCATTAGTCATCAGCTATGCTGACAGTGATGTGGCTCACTTTCCAGCCCTCTCTCGGGCCTCTCGCTTATTTCTTACCCCTCCCTCCCCTCCCCCCTCTCGCTCTCCCTCTGTCACTCATCCCCTTGCCCCTGTCGAGAAGCGAGGCCGACGTCTCTGCTCGAAAGAATACCGATAAGACAACAGAGAGAGAGGAGGGGAGAGCCAGATGAGAGAGAAGAGACAGTAAGAGAGAGGAGACGAGAGTGAGAGGCGAGCACAAAGAAAAGAAACGAAAAGAAACAAAGAAAGGTCAACAAAGGACAAAAGACATGGGGCTGAATAAAGAACCAGATGAGAGAGAAGAAGAGCGGGGAAATTGCAGGAGAGAGAAAGAAAAAAGAAAAGGGAGGGGGGTACATAGAAACCGAAAGAGGGAAGAGCGAAAAAACGAAAAGAGAAGCGACTAGGAGAAAAGAGAAAGATAGAGAAGCGAAGGACGAAGAATCAAGAGAAGAACATAACCTCCAAGACATCAGAAAAGACAAAGTCAAAAACGCAAACAGAAAAAGGACACTCGACACCGCCCACTCCCCAGAACAAGGGTACACACGAACACCTCTCCCCTCCCCTCCCTCCTCTCCTCTCCCTCTCCCTCTCCCCTCCCCCCTCCCCTCCCCCCTCTCCCTCTCTGGTTCCAGACCCTCCCCTCTCTGCTCTGTCTGTTTGTGTCTGTCTGCCTCCTAATCTCAACGACTGTTTACAATTTTTTCAGAGGATTTCCCTTCTCCAAAACCCCAATCCGACAGCAACTCTAACTTATCTTTGCCTTGAGTCCTGTGTGTTCAGTGTTCCAGTCGGCACTCCTCAGCCCGTCAGAGAACTACCTCTCGGACCTAGAGAACCACAGCCTCCTATCCCTGAGTGGGGATCTGGCGGCCGTGTTAGAGGGGAAAATATCCCGTGTTCAGAACCGTCACTTGCACCGTCTATAGACGCTTCAGTGAATCTCTACAGATGGGTGTTGGTGAAAGTATGATTAAACACCCATCGACGGGGTGAAGCTCCGTTGTGGTTGATTGTGGGTGTTGCCCAGACCTCGCCACAGTCCCCCTGGTGGCGGAACTGAGGAAGGACAAGCTGTCCACAAACGGTCTGAGACGGAAGAGGAGAGGCAGAGGGGGCGAGAGCTGGAAAAGTGAGGAGTGCATTTCCAGATGTGAGGGGGGATATTCAACAACAAACAGGCAGAGATCCCAGCTGCAGCATGGCAGGACACGACCTCCAACACCACTTTAACGCTGAACTCCACCGAGCAGTTTGGTCCACACAGAGATAACACCGGCACACTGGCTCTGTGAGTTCACAGAAGCCGGAACAAAATGGCGAGTCTCGTCGCTATCAGGCCGAGGCAGCGGGAGGAAGGCGCTGATCTCAGCCTCACTCCCCTGGCCTCAACCTCACTCCCCTAGCCTCACTCCCCTGGCCTCACTCCCTGGCCTCACTCCCCTGGCCTCAGCCTCACTCCCCTAGCCTCACTCCCATGGCCTCACTCCCCTGGCCTCAGCCTCACTCCCCTAGCCTCACTCCCATGGCCTCACTCCCCTGGCCTCAGCCTCACTCCCCTGGCCTCACTCCCCTAGCCTCAGCCTCACCCCCCTGGCCTCAGCCTCACTCCTTAGCCTCACTCCCCTAGCCTCACCCCCCTGGCCTCAGCCTCACCCCCTGGCCTCAGCCTCACTCCCCTGGCCTCAGCCTCACTCCCCTGGCCTCAGCCTCCACCGTCTGCATGGAAACTGAACGACTGATCCAGCGTCAGGAGAGTCTCCTCCCCCTCTTCATGCTGCCGTGGTGGCTCTGGAGTGGGTCACGTGTGGCCGTGGAAAAGACTGGGATGGGGGGGGGGGGGGAGGGGTTTGGGGGGGGGGCCAGAACTAATGGAGGAGATGGGATCTTCTGATTGGCTTGCTGAGGATAACCATATGAGTCGCTTTGAGTCGCAGGATCTCTTTTTTCTCTGTCTCTCTCCCTCTTTCTCTCTCTTTAGCCCCTCTCTCTTTTGCTTGCTCTCGATCCCCTTGGCTCTCTCTCTCTCTCTCTCTCTCTCTCTCTTTCTCTCCTTCTCTCTCGCTCATTCTCTCTCATGGAAATCTCTCTTTCTTTGTCTTTCTAATCAGTTTAGAGATGCATGTAAACAGTTTCAGAACCGGAGCTGGTTCCTCCAGGCTACAAGAATCCCATATGGACGTACATCCACGTTGGACCATATGTGTGTGGGAGAGAAAGGGAGAGAGAGAGAGAGGGAGAGAGAGAGAGAGAGAGAGAGAGAGAGAGAGAGAGAGAGAGAGAGAGAGAGAGAGAGAGAGAGAGAGAGAGGAGAACAAGAAACAGAGAGAAAGAGTCTTCTTTCTTCTGACCCCTTGAACACTATGCACATGAGTCAGTCACTCCTGCTCCATTCCTTCCTCTCTTTTGGGGAGGGAGGGAGGGATTGAAGGAGGGAGAGAGGGAGAGCGAGAAAGACATGAAGAGGGAGATAAAGGGAGGAGTATGGGTGGTGTGAAATCTTCTGCTGTCAAGCCCAATCCCAGATATCCAGCCAGGAGTTTAACTGCTGGATGGGAAGAGAGGAGAGAGAGAGAGAGAGAGAGAGAGAGAGAGAGAGAGAGAGAGAGAGAGAGAGGAGAGAGAGAGAGAGAGAGAGAGAGAGAGAGAGAGAAGGGGCGAGAGACAGCAGACAAAGACACACATGTTAAACAGCTGAGAACTGGCTCCACGTGAAAGAGCGCAGACACACACCTCAACTTGGCCCCGGGATGTTTACGTTCCACCTCTCCACAAGTTTAACCTCTTCGGACCCCTCATTATAAACCCTAACAGTTACTGCGCTGTAGCTGTGCATCTTTTTTATTAGCGTTCGTGCTGTGGCAAATACCTGTCTCTGTGTACAGGTGTAATCAGCTGGCTATATGCCCAGTCCTGTCTGTTCATTACAGACTCCACCCAGCACAACAGCACCTCCACACCCTCCTCCATTCACCTCCGCTAACAGAATTAGCGCAGGAATGCTGGCGTAAACGATTAGAAAAAACACAGAGAAACATGCCACCGGGCAGGGTCTTGTCATATTGTATGTGTGCTTTCTGGGCTATGTGTAAAGCTATTGCTAGCCTTCCTAGATTTCGCCTCCCTCAGAAGTTCACCACAGCTGTGGGGACAAAGAGACAGAGTTAAGATGAACAACTAGCATGTCAATGCGTGGATTGTTGAATTGGTTTAAAGGACACTCGTTCGATACAGTCACAGTTCTCATTTGAAATGTACTGCCTGTGATCGCATGAGACGTCCCAGAGGCATATTATTGTTTTATGAAGCCTTGATCCCTCCTTGAACGCTCCTTACAGCTCAAACACAAAGCCTGCGCTGGCTAATTCCTGTTATCAAGTGGAAGAGATAACATAGGGTTCCCCCCCCATCATCATCACCTCACTAGCACACAAAACACAATATGAGAAAGGCCATGATTACAGGCAGGCGTCTGTAACGGGCACCTCTCTAAACAGTCATTTGGGTCCTTTAAACAACTGGTGGAATACGCATGGGAAGCTTACGTTAGCTTGCTGTTTAGGGCAGAGGGAGTCCGAGGCAGCAAGAACTGAAGTTTAATGTAAACATATGTGAGTCACAGACCCAGATGATGGCAGGGCAGCACGGCCTGAGAGCTGAGGAGGGAAAGAGGGGTGGGAACCGTAGGGAGTGGAGGAGGAACACGGAAGAATGTGAGAAAAGGGGAGAGGATACCCAGACATGAGCTCGTCGAAAGAAATTAGGGAAGGAGAAATGAAAAATACAACAGAACAACAGAGAGAGAGAGAGAGAGAGAGAGAGAGAGAGAGAGAGAGAGAGAGAGAGAGAGGGAGAGAGAGAGAGAGAGAGAGAGAGGGAGAGAGAGGGAGAGAGAGGGAGAGAGAGAGAGAGAGAGAGAGAGGAGAGAGAGAGAGAGAGAGAGAGAGAGAGAGAGAGAGAGAGAGAGAGGCAGAAAGACAAAATGGCTGGAATGATCTGGACCTATGTCTACAGCAAATGAGTTTAGCAGATGGACTTTTCCCCCAGAAGAAGGAGAGGGGGAAGGGACACACACACACGCACACACACAGACACACACACACACACACTGATGAAGGTGCTTTAAACCCCGGATGACTTCACAGTCAACCAAATACAGAAGATATCGTTATTATTGTTTAGCGCTCTGCGTTTCTGCTCCATCTAGATTTATGATATGACTTTGCCCATATTGGCAGGCCCCATCTTAGTCTCAGAAACACCTTGTTTAAATAAAGATTAAATACGGAATCTTTCCCTTCTCTCTTTCTTCTTCTCTTTCCCCCTGGCTCTCTCTCTCTCTCTCTCTCTCCTGCTCCAGTTATTCATCCCCTTTTCAGCAAACCTGTCTCTGCCTGTCGCAGGCATAGCTCAAGTTTCTCTCTCTCTGGGTTAACCTCCCTCATTCCTCTCTTCACCTTCTTCACCTTCTTCTCCTTTTTTCTCCTTCTTCTTCTCGTCTCCCAGCCCCACCCCTCCCTCCCCTGCCACACCTCCCTCCCCTGCCACACCCTTCCCTAACTCTCCCTGTCCGTGTGTGTGTGTGTGTTTCTGCCGGGGTGTCTCCAAAGTGCACCGTTACCACAGCATACAGTTGCACTCGAGAAAAGGGAAAAGGGGGATTTCCTTTGGGCAGTGATTGGTAGAGACCCCACCGTGACAGACCGTTGTCTCTCCCAGGGTTAGGGTCCCACCTTGTGTGGTGCCATCCCACTTCACGGAGGCTGACCAACTGGGCGGTCCAGGTAGGTGTGTTACCCTCCGGAGGAGAGAGAGAGAGACCCACAGAGGCTTTGTCGGGGGGAAATGTCTCTCTGTATAGGAGACTCAATCAAGTGCTGAAACAGCAGAGGCACACAGAGCAGCACCAGGATCTGCCGTGACACCGATCTGCGGTATCACTCACGCTACTAAACGTCAGTAAGACGACAAAGGGGATTTTGAGAGAAACCCGAAATTATAGGGAGAGAGAGAAAGTGGGAACTAGAGTGGAAGGAAAGAAGGGGGAGGATGAGAGAGAGAGAGAGAGAGAGAGAGAGAGAGAGAGAGAGAGAGAGAGAGAGAGAGAGAGAGAGAGAGAGAGAGAGAGCGAGAGAGAGAGAGAGAGAGCGAGAGAGAGAGAGAGAATCAAATAAACGTGGATGTCCTTCAAGAACAGCTTTTCCCTGCTCCCACTGTAATACATTTAAACAAACTTTCATCCCAAAGAAAAGCAAGAGAGAGAGAGATAGTTTTAGCAGGACAGAGGAACAGAGGGAAAATAAAGGAGAGAGAGGGGGGGGGCGGACAGGCCGGACTGGCAACAGCTCAAAAAATATCATCGCGCGTCCAACCATTATTCTCAGTTTACACGTGAAAAAAAGGCGAAAATGGAAGGAGAGGGAGAGGACAGAAAGAGGAGAGTATTTCGGCTTTTTCCACTGACTGATTTTCCAGAAAAGTCGCCTTCTGAAATGTTAGAATGCGGAGGTCTGGATATTCTACGGACTGGGAGGTGAAGGAGAAGAGATTATGGGATGTATACCTTCAGAGAGAGCGAGGGAGACACCGAAAGAGAGAGAGACACAGACAGACAGATGGACCAACAGACAGGAAGAAAGGAAGGCAGACCCTACGTGGGTGGGGGGGGGGGGGGGCTCTTGAATGTGATTGGAGGAGAGGGGTGGTGTAGTGGTGTGATGTAGTGGTGTGATTGGTCGGAATGTCCTGCTGAGCTCCCCTACTGGTCAGACACGTCCGGTTTGAGCTGTAGAAACAAACCCAGCTCTGACCAATAGGAGAAGATCACACTGAAGTGCAAGTTTGCTAATCTCAAAACACAAACACACACACTCACACACACGCACACACACTCACAACCAGAAACACCTAAGCCCACACACAAACAGACAGCATACCCGCAAGCACATACACACTCTCACATTTGGTTCAAATTCAGATTTGATCACGTCACAAGTGCATGACACATGAAATGACTTCCTTGTCTGACAGTCTCCCCACAGCACGTACATGATGTACTGTACAGTGCCCGGTGAGATGTCTCCCTGGTGCTCTGCTGTCCCCTGTCCAGGCCCTAGCCTGGGCTCTGGGATTGGGGCTGCACACTGCAACATGTGGTGTTATTTATGGGCAGAGCAGCACCGGACCCAGGCTCCAGAGCCCTGGAACACTACCTGCTGACTGGGGCTGGGGCTGGGGCCGGGGCTGGGGGGCTGGGGCTGGGGCTGGGGCCGGGGCTGGGGCTGGGGCTGGGGGGCTGGGGCTGGGCTGGGCCGGGGCTGGGGGGCTGGGCTGGGGCTGGGGGGCTAGGGGGCTGGGGGGCTGAGGGGCTGGGCTGGGGCTGGGGTTGGGGGCTGGGGGCTGGGCTGGGGTTGGGGGGCTGGAGGGCTGGGCTGGGGCTGGGGTTGGGGGGCTGGGGCTGGGGCTGGGGCTGGGCTTTGTGTTTCTGTGTGTGTGTCTGTGTGCGTGTGCATAAGCGTGTGTGTGTTGTGGTGTCAAATCTAAAACAACCGTCTGGATCTCTTTCCTCTCCAGAGGGCCAACTGAGGTGAGTATTTGCTTTAGTTGTGTTCACAGACCCCTGGCCGGCGTCCGTGTAAATGGACATATTTCAACATGTTGAAACTAAATATGAATAAATAACCCAAGCATAGATATGATGTTTGGTCGAGGTTCACTTTGAGTTTAACCAATTCAAAACAATCCCATTCTGTAGGTTTTCAGTTGTATCTGAGACTGTATACGAAGTCTGTCTGTGTGTATGTGTGTGTATATGCGTGTGTTTTTCTGAATGTCCCAGACCCTGAGAGGTAACATGTTGTGCTCTCGCTCACTCTGGGCTGGTAACATGTTGTGCTCTCGCTCACTCTGGGCTGGTAACATGTTGTGCTCTCGCTCACTCTGGGCTGGACCACAGCACATATTGGAGGCAGCTGCAGGCATTTAGCCACGGCACAGCTGGGACGCTCGTCAGAGACACAGAACCAGGCAGTCTGGGCCCAGGCACACACACTCACACACACTCACACAGTTGAATTTTGCAATAGCTGACAATGACTGTCTCCCCAGACATGTGCCAGTCTGATTAGACCAGTGGTTCTCAACCCTGGTCCTCAAGTACCCCCTGTCCTGCATGTTTGAGATGTTTCCCTGCTCCAACACACCTGATTCAAATGAATGGTCGTTAACAGGCTTCTGCATACCTAGATAACGACCCATTATTTGAATCAGGTGTGTTGGAGCAGGGAAACATCTAAAACATGCAGGACAGGGGGTACTTGAGGACCAGGGTTGAGCCACTGGATTAGACAATACACACACACCTACACACCCACATTTTAAATCTAGTTGGACGTGTTTTTAGTAGTTTAGCGCTAACCGGAGTGGGAGAAATCCTTCAGTAAATTCATCATCTTGGCAATCTCATAGGGCGGAAAACCATTCAAGCTGCCATTGCTGGGTAAAGTACATTCAAGAAACTATTTCTGACCCCTTAATTATGTCCGCTTTAGGCCAGTGGATATTTTCTCTGCTCTCGTTTTCTCCCTGGCACTTGTGAGGCTCGTTTGAAAACCTAGTATTCCGAGGACGCCCTCGCAGAAACACCCGACGTCCTTCAAGGGGCTGTCTCACTCGAGCCCACCAATCACATCTGTGTGAAGAGAGCGAGAGTGAATCCTTGAGCGAATCAAACGCTCTTAATCCGCTGGCCCATGTCTTCAGTGGGGATGACAGATTGAGCGCTGGGTCTTCCACCGGTCAGATTGCGTCCTGAGAAGACGTTTCCAGGGTCAACGTCCACCAGACAGACACAAAGACTGCGAACTAAAACCATTACGCGAGGAGAGGGTGTGACGGAGAGGGCAGAGGAAGGAGGAGGGTGAGAGAGAGAGAGCGAGTGCTGCTACACTGCCTACCCCTCCAGCTCCCAGCTCTGGACAAAGGGGCTCTTTCTCCTGCCCCTGTGAACAGGGGCCAATCTGCTGCTTGTTTCCCCAGGAAATGTTCACTTAGCCCCAGGGAACTCTGGGAAGACAAGTCTTCCCACAGCACCTTTGATTTCGGGCACTGTCCAAACAGTCGCCGCGGTGACTACGCGTGTCAGGGCCGGCCCGTGGGAGGCGGGGGTCCACGTGGCCCAGGGTGCCCCGCCCCCCCCCACGTAGTCTCCCAGGTAAACAAACGGGCCGAGGCCCGGCGCTAATGAGGGGGGCCTTCACACACCTCTGGTAGATAAGCTGTTTTTATACCGCAGTGTTTTTCTAACTGTTCACACTTTCAAACCGCACTTTACATTTTCGGTCTCTCCGGAGAGAGGGAGGGTCTGTCGGCCTGCTGCTGGAAACCCAGGGCTGGAGACCTGAGGAGAGGAGGGAGGGAGGGAGGGAGGGAACTGGGGCAGGGTTAAGTGAGGCACTCCCTAACAGCTGATCAATGATTGGCTCCTTCGCAGAGATTGGAACTTTCTTACTATACTGCATGATGACTTTGGAGTAGGGTTAAGTTATGCAGTTTTGAGATTGTTTATTGTAGCTTGCAGGAGCGGGGTTATTATTTGATTTGCCTGCTACAACAAACCACGTAAACATGCTAAGAGCCAGGTCAACTTCTGAATCTCTACATACATGACACAAAGCATGGTCGAAGTCAACCAATCAGATGGGCCGTTTGCAGTGTTTAGCAGACCCCCAGGACATGAATTGAGGCACGAGGGCGGAGCCTGAGACAGGAAATGGGGGAACTGGGATGGAGGGAGGGAGGAGGTTGGGTGGAGGGGGATGCAGGGAGGGTCCCCACCGGGTGAGATCACCCTCCTCCTGTGCCACCATCTGTGTCTGAGCCCCTAAAACAAAGATAAGCACTTTTTTTCTGGGAGGCCTCAGCAGATCCAGAACCTCAGATCTCCATCCAAGTCCTCTTAACTCCTGCTGCAGGAGACCAGGCGGTTAGTGCCCACCTACACGGCCACTAATCGTTCCCAAACATCACCTTGTTGGGAAGGGCGTGTTGTCAGCAACTCCTTCCTGCAACAAACCCCTGACTGCGTTGCACAACGAGGCATTGTCACTTTCCGTGGCCCTGGAAGACCCTTGAAAACAGGGCTAGGAAAGGCTTCACGTATGCCGTTGCCCTCCGACTCAATTCAAACCTGGGAAGCGAGCGCTCACGGCAGCGTGCCGTGGCGGCCTGCAGGGGGAGCCTGGGAGCAGCGTTCTCTCCAGGCTGCAGAGCAGACGGCTGGGAGAGCTACTCGGTCAGACCAGACCTGCCACATCCCCAGGTCTGAAGCACCAAGACGTGTTCCCACACAGCAGCGCAGCAAGAGCAGAGCTCACACACACACGCGTACACACACACGCACGCACACACACGCAGGGTTACGTGCATACAAATGCAAGCACACACCCACACACTTTTCCTGTACACAGTGTGAAGCAAATGAACAAGCTAGAATGAAAGGTTGTGAAGGGGTTGTCTTCCTTACAGCTGGGTCTGATTTGCCGAAAGCAGGACAATGAGACAGATATAACCCGTGAGATACAGATGTTCCATAACATGTACCGCTGGCATTAGGGAGTCAGGTGGCTGAGAGGTTAGGGAATCGGGGTAGTAATAAGAAGGTTGCTGGTTCGATACCCGGCCGTGCCAAATGACGTTGTGTCCTTGGGCAAGGCACTTCACCCTACTTGCCTCGGGGGGAATGTCCCTGTACTTACTGTAAGTCGCTCTGGATAAGAGCATCTGCTAAATGACTAAATGTAAACGTAAATTAGAACAAGATGATGCACAGACTGAAGTGACAGACTAGCACACAGCACCACCTAGTGAAAGCGGCCTGTAACAACAGCCAGAGAGGGCAAACCTCGCTAGAACATTCTATTTGGCATGTCCTGTCATTCTGCTGTGCTCTTTGAATCTTTTTTTATCTGTCTTTATCCTTGGGTAACACTTGTGTGTATTTGTGTGTGATTGGGGACCGGAGGAAAGACAGATCTTGTTCCACCTTGATTGGATCAGAGTCTGATTGGGAATCAGGGTATAAATGAGATTAGGAGTGGTCGGCCGACAGCCCAGATGGAAACCCTCTGTGGTGTTATTAAAGGGGCTCTTACATCCATTCACAGCTCCTTAAAGACCTACTGCATTACCCAGGACTTAGCACAGGCTCAATCAGGCCTCTTGGCATCATGTCGCTGTTCTTGGTTCCCTGGTTTCCAGTGCTGGGATTTTCGCCCGCTCGTACAACGTCGATTCAAATCGAAATAGAAGAATTGAGGAGAAGAATCAATAAAAATTTTGAGATGGAATTTGATCGAGTCGTGTGGTGTTTTGATCCGCAACCATCCCCCACGGTTTGACTTCTCGCGACTTCTATGTGCCCCAGAGAACACAGAGATAACTCAACAACGACGCAGAACAAAACAGGCTTTATTTACATGAAAAAACCCCGGTCATTCAATCTCTCGGAACTTTCCGGAACCAAAAAGTGTGAAAGATAGGTGTGTGAGGTGTCAAACATAACTACAGGAATGTAAGTTGTGCTGGTTGAGCTAGAAACAGAGTAGAAACTAGGTTGGCTGTATTCAGAGCTGTGCTGAAGGCTGAACACGGGATAGTCCTGGTGTTAGGTTGGTGTCTGTTCTTCTGGTCCAGGGACTGACCAGAGCCACCCTGGGCTAGGTGATGACGCAGCCACCCTTGTCCTTGAAGGGATTCTTGTCGTCGGGTACTCCCTTCATCAGAGGGTCGTCACCAGACAGGCCCTCTACGTAGTCAATCAGCTCCTTCGCGGTCTTGGAGATCTGGAACAGGGAGGGTCGGGGGTCGGAGGTCAGTTTGTCTATCCCAGGCTGTCGTCTTACTTCTTTGTGTCCCCACTGATCTCTCTTGTCTCTCTCTCCCCCGTCATCTCCTCTCTCTCTCTGGTACTCACATCACTGTCCCCCCTGATCTCTGCTCTCTCTCTCTCTCTCTGCTCTCTCTCTCTCTCTCTCTCTGGATACTCACAGGCTCTCGTGGGGTGGAGACCTCCTTTTTCAGTTGGTCCAGCTCCATTTTCAGGATCTCCTTGTCGGACATGTCCCGAGCCATCTTGCCCTGAGGAGGAGGAGGAGGAGGAGGGGGGAGATGGAGGAGGGGAGAGATGGAGGAGGTCGAGGAAGAGGGGAACGGTTTCAACACAGGACAAAAAGGGGTGGAAATCCAAGCTGTAAGATCAGGTACATGAACGACCAACAGATCCACAAGAGAAAAAAAGACTTCATTCTTATTTTAGTGTAGTCATTGGTTGCTTTCGAGAGCATTCTTGTTTGGTATTAGTGTTCATAAGAACTGTTTAGTGGGTAAGTCCCTGATCCTCAAGTCTTAATGTTCCCCTTTCAAATCCCTATAATCCCCCCCTTCTTAGAAATCTCATGCTGTGATGGACTGTCCTTTTGCCCCGATAGAGGGAATCCTCTCGCTATGAAAGGACAGGATGTGTAGAAGGAGCACTCAGCTATGTCACAACAAGCTTGTGGGATTAGCCAATCAGAGCGTGCGCTGGTATTTGCGTTTGCATAGAATGCCACAGAACAGGATGAGTAGATCAGTAGGTTGAATAACAAGAACACAACATGGTTGTGTCACATTGGTGTCAAGAAGCTTTTTTTGGGGGGGTCACAGTTTCAGTTTTCCACAAGGACATCCAGGAGAGCGAATATATTTCAACGGTATTCCTTGACAGTGTGTCTACAGAAGTCATAACCACTTTGAAACATTAGTGAAAAGGTGACAACCACCCAGATTGCCCTTACAGAAAGTGACTGCCTTTCATGAATGCATCTTAACAGTATGCACTCAGAATATAAGGATGTAGAGCACCAAACAGACCCATAAAATAGACGCGATACCTAGAATTAAGCGCCTAAAATAAACAAATATCAAGCTTGTAATCTATATGTAAACTAGTTACAGTACGTTAAAGGGTTAGCTCATTGGTTGAAACAAAAACCTAAGTGTTACTCTCTCAAAACCGAAATAGTTGTAGGTAACTCTAAAAACTCTATTATCAATAGTTAAAAGAATCAATACTTGGAGCTGCTATCTCAGGATAAAGATGTGTCATGTGACATGTGTTCTTCCTATCTCAGGATAAAGATGTGTCATGTGACATGTGTTCTTCCTCCCCTGTTTCTACACAGGCCTGCAGGTTTACATTTGGCTGTGAAAACTATAAGAGTTTACAGAAATCGCAATAAATGACTGTGATCTTTACATCCAACTGTCCGTCATTGATATGAGTCATTCTAAGACCTAAGACACTTTCTGAGCACCAAAAAAAAAGAAGTTTTTTTTTTATAAAACCAACAAAAATAATCCAGATTTGAATCAAGAGTTTCTAACTGTGTTATAAAAGATGTAGACACTGATGTCCCTCCATGGTGGAACAGCAGGCTACTCACCGATTGGTTGGGGGGCAGCTGCTGCAGGGAAGTTGTTGTCTCTCGTCCTCTAGAGGAGGGTGTGATGGACCCGCCACCCTGAGTCCAACTGGCCGCTGTGTTCCAGGCACCTTCCTCTTCAGCAGGGTGTCCAAAGGGGCGGAGTCGAACCCCAAACAGGAACCCACAACCCCACTGTGGCCCCTCCCATTCCCTCTGATCAGATTAAGCAATCGGACTAATTAGCCAAGCCAAATGTCAAGCTGGTCTGAGATCAGCTTGGCCAGGATGTCACAGAAGCCATGGCAGAGAACCAGGAGGGAAGCCCCCTGCCTAGACGCCGATCGTGACCTTAGTAAATGAGGTTGCGACCTCTAGCTCTTTGTTGTACTGAAGTTTAGCTCCTCTCGCTGGCAAAAGCTGTGACCTCTGACCCCAGGGTATGGGTCTAAGCCCGGTCAAACATCAAAGTCACACAGGAAAACAAACACAACTGCATGTTCAATATGTCCATGTCTTGCACTTTTTGAGTTTCATGTTGTTTAATTGTAACTTGTTTAACTTTCATGCTCTTATGGTTCTTCCCTTTGGCACTTATTTGGTTTTTCACAATGTATGCTTCATGTTTTGGCTGCTCGCAATGTTTGGGGCTATCTCGTTGTTATGATCAGTGACCTATGCTCTTTTGTAAAGCTCTCTCCTCGAAGTCGGTTTGGATAAAAGCGTCTGCTAAATGCATAAATGTAAATGTCCATGTGTTCAATGTGTCCATGTGACACACACTCTACCTGGTGAGACACACATTAGGGTTCTAGTTCCGCCGTGCAATTTTCTTTTTCATAAACTGTCCAGCCCCACGTGTAGCGTCGGATGTTTCACGTTTCGGAAGGGAAAGTGATTATGACAGCATTAGCTTGTGACCTTTATACAGTAAATAGGACACGGCAGAAACAGAAGCTACACAAACCTCAACAGAACAGTCTGCTAGTGTTCTCCTGGTTTCTCTCCACTGGTATACACAATGGCTGTGAAATGCGATAGTTATTAAGTCATTAGAGTAGTCGAGAGAATGCGTAAACTGGAATATTCCTTCATATCCTACTAAAACCACTGCCACTAACAGGATATACTGCCATCTTCAGGCAACAGCTGGTCCTGCGGGTAATTACATGTTGTACCGACTGACCATGCCAGTATGTGCAGTAATTGGGTTAGTTAGGTAAACATCATTCCAAGCCATTGAGCTCCACATTGACCTACACTTCCCTACTCACAACAGCCTCTCTCTGTCCTGTCTGCATCCACACTTGCCCACGGACACGATCGCTAAGCCCATCACAAAAGCTGTAATTATTCAATCAGTGTATGTGTCCAAGGGGTCATCGTTGTAGTTGATGATTTGAACGAGAGCCTAACCCTCTCAGCCTACGCGCCGCCATCTGACAGAGAGACACAATACAAGAAGAACCATGACGAACCCAACTGCCGCTAACCACCCTCGGTATCTTACACCTGGCTGGGGGTCCGGTTTAGTTAGGGTTAGGGGACCCCTCTAATTCCATTAGCAACATTACATTTTACATTTAGTCATTTAGCAGACGCTTTTATCCAGAGCGACTTACAGTAAGTACAGGGACATTCCCCCCGAGGCAAGTAGGGTGAAGTGCCTTGCCCAAGGACACAACGTCATTTGACACAGCCAGGAATCGAACTGGCAACCTTCAGATTACTAGCCCGATTCCCTAACCGCTCAGCCCAACAATCATTTGTTTCTACAACAGGTCAGTGTTGGAAAGTATTTTATTGTTACCAGAAGACAAACCTTTTTCGCAACCCCAGTTTAACTACTCCATGTCCGAACAACTCAACCCCACCACAGATAGATGTGTGATAGGAGTCACTAGTTAACATACAGACACACCTTATCAAGTTGGTACAGCCCTTTACAATCAGATATTTAAGAGATTCAAAGGGTGTAATCTACATGTCTAAAGGCAGGCGATCTGTCGTGTTCCGTGAGGCCTGCTGGGCAGGGCTGGGTGTGACCTTGTCTTGATGCTGGTGCCTTATCGGGCCAGATGTCCGATCGTGACTCCTTGACCGACCCTCAGATTACCTCAGATGAGAGCTGTTAGCATGAGAGCTGTTAGCATGCTTCCAAGCCCATTCCTGGCAGGTCCTCCTAAACTGATCCCGGGGTCTAATCCGTGAGATGAATGAAGACATTCTGTCACTCATTCATGACCTGCTTGCTGGAGTCTCCGCACAGATTCGATCGAGGACATTCCCAGCATACATGCTAATGTTTTCCCACTGGCTCAATTCTTCCCTGACAGCCTGTTCGTGTTGCTCCTTCACGTTACGTGTTAGACTTGTGCTTTGATGTGGGTGTTAAGTGTGTCAGGTGGCTGAGCGGTTAGGGAGTCGGGCTAGTAATCTGAAGGTTACCGGTTCGATTCCCGGCCGTGCCAAATTACAGTTGTGTCCCTGGGCATGGCACTTCACCCTACTTGCCTCGGGGGGAATGTCCCTGTACTTACTGTAAGTCCCTCTGGATAAGAGCGTCTGCTAAATGTAATAACTGTTTTGTTTAGAATCCTTGTTTTAGATAGCACACAATCAACACCAATAGAAAGGGAACATGACTTTTCAAGAAAAGATTTGTTTAATCAAAACCATTGTGGAAATGTTGCATCCTCTACAGTGTATGTACTGTACATGTAAACAGTGGTGTACCCCCCAGCACAGCTCCTGGGAATAAGGCCTCAAATTTCCCAAGTAATAATAAGTCATTATTATTATTATAAGTATTAAGTAGTTACTGTTATATGTAATAGTAAGTCATTGAAACAGGTGTGCTACCGCAAACTATCCACTGCACATCCACGCTTTCTCTTCAGACGCTGCTTTGAACAAATCTGCGTTAGTGAGAGTGCGAGAATGTCTTATGCGAACCTGAGACTTCTACTGGCTCTCCAAATGAATACTGTACTACAGGCTGTCACGAGGGTCAACTTCACATCAAGAGGCAGTGTAAATGCCCAAATCATTCTTTGCAAAACTCCCTACTAATCCAAAAGGGAGTGAAATGCAATTCCAAAATATCTATCGAGACCATCCAAAGTTCGGCAGCACCCTTTCGGTCGTTTCAGTCTCACCTCTGAAAACCTCAGCCCAGCACATTAACTTGAACTGATTGCAGGGTTCAAGTAAACAAATTCTTGTTAATTTCAAGTGACTTGCCGTAGCCTTAAGACAAGAGCAGCAATAGATAAATAATCATGGTATCCACTCCTTAAATCCCGCATCTGCAGGGTTGGCAGAATTCCAGAAATGTGCAGTGTATACATCACAAACTATCAACCCCGTAACACACTACTCCAAAAACAGTTTATGAAAGGATCGAACTGCTCTGCTCGTCTAAAAACCTTGTGGTGTAACAGAACGTGGGTCTCGGGAGCGTGTTAGGAGTAGGCGCTGTCAGGAGGGGATTCAGGATTGGAGGGGTGGGGTCTGGGGGGCGGCTCCTCCTCCTCCGACCGGCTCGTAGAAGGAGTCGGGAACCCGCTTGGCGTACTCCACCAGCTCGTACGAGTCCCTGATGTCGGTCAGGCCGAACCAGAACACGGTCCAGCTGCCGTTGGCGAAGCTTCCGTCACAGTGTTTGAAGTACCTTGGGATAGGTGGACAAGGTTGATTTATAAAGCGCATTTTAAACCAAGAAATGTTCTAACCAAAGTGCTGTACAGCAGAAATATAAAAATACGTCATAATAGCAGAAGTGTGCAGAGGTAGGACCTACAGGATATCCTCCAGGAATTTGGACACTTGTGCTCGAGTACCTATATCATTGACAAATATTAAACAGGTGTAGTGTATGTGTATCACTGATAGATTATCGTTTACTCCTACAGCTTTCTCCTCCACAAGCTAAACACAGACAGCCCAGGCTAGGTAGCGTAGCGTAGCATAGCGTAGCGTAGCGGCTGCTCCTAGCCTGGACCCGTTCAGCAGCTTGGGGTCTCACCAGGGGTTGATGCGGTTGGAGCCGCGGGACCTCCAGAAGAGGCGCCCCAGGTCCTGGCGGATGCACTGCCAGAGGATCTGGCTGGTGCCCTGGCCCTGCTTGCTGCTGCTCACCACAAACTTGTCCAGGTAGGGAGTGGCACTGCCCACTGGTTCCTTGGTGATGATGGCCGCCGCGCTGTAGCTAGAGGTCACGAGTCAAGGTCAGAGGTCAAGGTCATTGGGTTTCGTGAGGTGTCGTCCCTGTTCCGCTGGTGCGGCCTCTCAGCCCTGGTCCTCGGGACCCGCTGCCCTGCATGCGGTCGAGGTTTCTCTCTTCCAACACCTGGTTCAGATGAACAGGTCCTTATCGGGGCTTCTGCCGAGCTCGGTTTACGACCCGTCCATTTGAACCAGGTGTGTTGGAGGAGGGAAACATCTTAGACGTGCAGGGGAAGCGGGGCGCCCCGGTAGCTCCCCAGATAAACCAGGGTACCATGTCGGCTGGGGCCTTACCGCAGGGGCCTGGGTTCGAATCCCACTCTTTCTCTCCCTGCTTTTCCTGTCACACTTCACTTACAAACTATCCAGCACTCATAAAGACTTATCTGAAAGGAACAACACAGAGCACAGGGCAGGGGAACCCGAGGACCAAGTACTGAGAGAGTTGGGAGACCAAACGTGGGCTGTCCCCAGGCCTGGCCCGCTCACCCTTTGGAGAGGTAGATGGAGTGGAGGCGTCCCTTCAGAGACTCGATGTAGTCTTCCTTCAGGGTCTTGTCAAACGACTTGTTTATCAGAGCCAGCAGGCGCTCCAAGTCGATGCCTTCTAACGAGGTGTACCTGGACACACGGGGAGAGGGGAGGTCAGTCGTCGACCCTGGCACTTCCTGGCCTATTCACGATTAGCTCGGTCTACGCTGTCGCCCGTGCAAAGTCAGCTTTACGTTCATCGAGTCATTTAGTATTAGTACTGCTCCGTTTTGATTCGTTCCAGGACGAATTAAGACTTGAAAACAGGTTGATAGTCTTACCGGTGAATGGGGTCTCCGTTTTTAAACAGGGTTCCTGACCCTGTAACAAGAGAGGGACAAGGGGAAAGTGAGGACGGGAGACATGGACTAACTGGTGCACTGTTGCTTGAACACAGGTTAGGTCTGCTTCTGTAGTGTCCCATAACCCAAAGAACTTCCATGGCATCGGACACGTACATCCAGACTGGTAATAAGGATCCTTTAGTTCGGCCTGGGTCGTTTGTATTAAGAGTTATGACATGCCGAAACGTTCCAAAAGGGAATTGTACACGAAGCAAGACCGATTAAAACGCCACATACTTCCAGCTCATCGTAAAACGTTCATTTAAGCCGTGCATGAACCCAGAATACAGAGAAACTTCCTGACTTCTAGTACTCAGGAAGAGAGCTAAGGCAAGAGGGCCATCTATAGGTCAACAGCTATATGTTTTGTTACCAGGCTGCCCATGTGGGAATCTGAGCGGTCTTCTCAGATGACAAACTTTTCCAAACATAGCCCAGTCTTCGATTACACACATCCTCTCTTGGAGTAACACGTGCGTGACATGCACACGGCGACACTGGCTCACGCATGATGCGCATGCCAGCATATAGATCACCCAAATAGAGTTGACAATGTCCTGAAATTTCTACTTTTCAATCCCTTCAAATCGGTATATTCCCCAACCACTCGATTTGACCCACAGGAGCCCAGGAGTTGACGGGGGGCAGGGGGGGGGGGGGGGGGGGTGGCAGAGTCCTTGTCCTCAGAGGCACGTGGAGTGGAGGGTTGGGGGTCATCACATTGAGGTTAGTATGTGAGGGGTTAGGTACACTGCCTGTCCCTAACCCAGCACATTAGGTAGGGAGAAAGAGGGGGAGCGAGGGAGGGAGAGGGGGGAGGGAGGGAGGGAGGGAGGGAGGGGGGGATGGGGGGGGGAGGGAGGGAGAGATGGGGGGAGGGAGGGAGAGGGAGGGAGGGATGGGGGAAGGCGAGGGGGAGAGGGAGGCAGCGAGGGAGACACTGAGGCCTCTGGCCAGCCTGACCTTTGTGACTGAAGAGCTCGGTGAGCAGGGTGTTGCCGGAGGTGATGACGGCGGACGACTCGCAGGGCAGCTGGTTGAGGAGCTGGGCGATGGTGGCCACCCGCTGGCACTCTGCCAGGCTCAGCCACGACGCACTGGTTAGGCCCGGCAGATCCCCGGGCAGAGACACGGAACCCAAGACCTGGAGGAGGGGAGGGGCAGAGGACAGGAGGGCGAGGATGGGATGGGCGGAGGGAGAAAGGGGCAGGAGAAGGAGGCGTAGGAAAGTACTAAAATCAAATAAATAAAAGATTACAACTGAACACTATTTATACTTCAGTGACCCAACCCGAGACCAGGTTTTAAAACAACCTATCCACCCACACTGGGATTCTGACGTGGGATTTCTAGCCTAAAAAAAAAGAAGTAAAGTAAGACTACTTATAACCGGACAAAAACACTGCATAACAACCAAAATATTGTAGGTAAACATCTGATCCACTGACTTCCTGACAACCTGAATGTACAACAGTACACTCTGAGGCCCTTCATTCTTTTACCAACCCCTTCACACACACACACACACACACCTTGTGGTCCTGGTTGCGTAGACCACCCCGGCTGTTGAGGAACATGACCTTGAGGGGTTTTAGGACCCTGGAGATGGCTGCAGTCACATTGACCGAGTCCAGCGCTACTGAACACCCGGTGGTGTTCCTCCCCACGGGGCACACCAGGGGGATAGCGCCACAGTCCAGGCTCCACTGCAGGAGACCGCTGTCCACGGATATAGGCCCTTCACCACTGCCGACGGGGACACGGAAAGAAGGGTGATCAGATTGACTGTCAGGTGGCTGAGCGGTGAGGGAGTCGGGCTAGTAATCTGAAGGTTGCCAGTTCGATTCCCGGGCCCTGCCAAATGACGTTGTGTCCTTGGGCAAGGCACTTCGCCCTACTTGCCTCGGGGGGAATGTCCCTGTACTTACTGTAAGTCGCTCTGGATAAGAGCGTATGCTAAATGACTAAATGTACTGTGCTGCGTGCGCAGGGATATAGGTTGATCTTCCCTGCAGTGATGAGCTGCATGAAGAGACCCTACCGGAGATGTTCCAGATTTGATTTGCTCAGCTTGGGAGTGAAAGCAGAATGTTTGAGGCCGAGCTGTAATATAGCCTGTGTTTTTGGAAAGGAATGAGGTGTAATGGCGTGTTTGACCACTGAGACTGTACTGTTGTTGTTTTGTAAGCCCATGAGGGTTGGGAATTTGGGGTAAAATAAAATATAATCCATTAAATATAATCCATTAATCAAGCAGGACAGACGCCAAAGCCTGTCCTACAGGTTGTTATTTCTCAACAAACGTATTATTTACAAACGTACACTGCTCAACAACTTCTTACATGTCTCCTTGGATAGAGGGGTCTGCTAAATGAAGGAACTAATTGAATGAACTAAATTAATACAACGGCAAAAATGATTCATTTGTGCTCGAAAGTAATGAGGAAAAACTGAGAAGAGTCCAGCTGTGTTGTCTACTTTGTGTTGTAATGGTGACTGTACGTAGGCTGACCTGCTTCCGTTAGGGGGGTCCTGCTGCAGAAGCAGTGCTTCGGCACTAAAGAAAGGTATGACCGTGGCCGAGTGTTGCTGCAGTAACTCCGTCAGAGCCTGGCTTCGCTCAACTAGGTTCGCCCTGATGTTGGACGTGGACTCCGCCAACACCTCCTCCTCCACCTCTGCCCGAGAGAGCCCCATCACCACCACTGGCTTCATGTCCATCCGCTGCAGGAAGGAGAGCCCGAAGGCCAAGCTCTGCAGCATGTCGCTGCTCTGAAACACGGACTTATCCACCTGACGTCAGAGATAAACATGTTACAATCATTAAAACATGATATCTGCACATTCCGCCTGCCCCCTCGACCACCCCAAAAAACCGAACACTATTTGAGCAAGTGAGATTTTGAATGATTATGAAAGACAAAGTGTATTTTACAAAATAGAAATAGAAAATCATAACGGAGGTTTCGGCTGAGCTTTTAAAGTAGTAAGAGAAAGGCTGAACTTTTTGTGATGCGCTAAACACAGATGTTTCCCAACGTCTGCACAGTTGCCGATCAGTAGGTATAGCACAAACATTTGAAGCACTCGAGTGGATCCAACTTATGCCAACAGATGCGTAAAAATACACAATCGTGTGAAACAGGCGTAACGCAAATACGACAACGTCTGTAGGCTCTGTTTTTCGTTTACATACTCGAATGGTGACTAAAATAACTAGCTAATACTATAAACACCGGGGAGAACAAGTTAACTCTTGACGTCTGTTAGCACTAGATCAGCATGAACACATAAAACATGAGTTGTCATGCGAACGTAGCTAGACTAGTTAGTCTACGTCGCTGTTGAAAATGACCAACTAATAATTGGCTAGGCTAATACTCGTCCATATGAGCAAAAATAAAAAATACAGACGTTGTCAAATTTGCGTAAAATGTATTTCATTAACAGGAGTACCACCCATTTGTAGCACTAGACTACCCTTTTCGTGGTGTGGCTTAAAGTAATAGGCAGCGTAAACAGCAACCCCGTGTTCACGAATTTAGCAGCTAACTAGCCTTTGCTAACTGTAGCCTCACACTGCACACTTACTTCTATAACTGCAAATGCAGGGGCTTGTGACAAACTCGCTCTCTGGAACTGGGTTAGCCAGTATCGGGCTTCTCTGGGGTCTCCACCAATTTCATTGAGAAAAGCCTTGACATCGCGATATATTAGAGTGCGGGTTGACAACACATGACGGTCAGAGGCTGAGAAAGAGATGGGGAAATCTTGATGTCCCAGAGCCGGGATTTTGCTCCCGTGGCCGGCCGCGTTTGAACTCGCTAAACGGCGCTGAAGTTTCAACATCCTTCGGTGACCGGTGCTTTGGGAGAGCACCGGTGATGGATTCGATAGGTATTTGCCAGCCATTACCATGGCCCAACTGGAAGTGCTACTGTTTACTTTTGCCATGTTGCCTGTTTTGGAGAAAAAAAGATGATCACGCCCTTGAAGTGGTCTGGATACCTCTTCGTGTGAAGGGGTAGGCAAAACAGGCAGTCTCGTCTGTCAGCACTTTCCCAAACGTGGGCAGTTCAGATTTCAATGGGAGGAGGGATTTCACTAACCTGCGCTTTTGGGAGGTGGTTGCCAAGGATACATACAGACAGAATCTCTTGATATCCCGATTTGATTTGTATTCCACTTGTTGGTGTACAGTATTCACACACTTATTTTGTATACGATAAAGCCTAGCCTTTTAGGGCAAACCTAATTTCAGCCTTAGCAGGTGAAGAGCTATAGGGAATTGGGAAGTCAGGCTAGTTGTCGCTATTATTCAATTTAATAGCCTTTTCCATTAAATGTGGTATGGTCAGACTGTTATATTTTAAATAGCCTATATCTCCGTGTGTGCGTGCAAGTTATGAGTGTGTGTGTGGGCTGTATGGTAGATGTTAGGCTATGTGTGTTCACATATAGGACTAGGCCAGGGTATATGAAATATGAATTCCTTAACTTTGACATGAAGCAATCTTAGTTGTCTGTAGCTCTGACTAGTTAGAACAATAGATCACATTACCCAAAGTTGTTGTGAACATTTTGCACTTCACACAAGGTGGACTACTAGTAGGGGTCTTTGAATTCGAAGATCAGTCGTTGGATAGATAGACTGAGAAAACTGATTATAGAAAACTGATAACAATAGAAAACAGGATGACATATAAACTGATTCAATAGAAAACTGATAACATCCTAATAAAAGTATTCTGCATTCCAATTCCCTTCTTATTATTGAGATTAATTACAATTCGGGATTGTATTCAAGGTAGCAAAGTCAACACTACTGCATTCCAGTATCAGTTTATAGGTTATGTAAATGGGGCGTCCTGAACAGGTTGTTGTGAGTGTGCTTGTGTGTACAAAAACAGAAACACTGAAACAAAGGAAGGAAGGGATGGATGGAAGGTGTTTCCAATCATTCATTCTTCAGATTGTTATGATCTATGTCACTCCAGCTGCAGGTTACATTGTTTTTGTGACAATAAGTGCCACAAAACTCAGTTCTGGCCATTCCAGTTCAGCTACATACTGCATTCATAGTGAACTTGGAACAGGGTTATTGGGTAAGATGTCACTGGGGACTCTATCACATGTGGGTCTATGGCCTACGTGTTTAGGCTATAACGTGTTGGAGGTATTTGAAAACAATTACATGTGTAACTTACATGTACAACTGGATCAATAACCTGCTTCGTCTCAATACTGATCGTTTAATGACAGTAGCCTACAGAGTTTGTAGCAGGGGTGAATCTAGGTTACCCCGTTGCCTTCTGGCAGGCGTTACCGCAGCATCCGGTCGCGCACACGCAGACTGAACAACAGTTTCTACCCAAGGGCCATCAGGCTTCTGAATGGACACTGATATGGACATTGATTTACTGCACACTAGTCACTTATACACTGTCACTTTCAGCTACTGGTTGCACTATCAGTAACATTGCACTACTGTACCTCACTGTACCTCGCCACTAGGCTCCTGTATGGTCATTGACTTAGTCACTGATCTGCAAATTTGCACTATTGTACTGTACTCCACTTAGGTTAGAATAGGTTATAGGGTTGAAACAGGTTTTATGTGCATTTAGGGTTAGTATAGTACACTATTTATTGTTATCTGTAATTTAGGAAGTTTTAGTATTAGGGTTAGTATAGTCGATTATTTATTGCTATCTGTATATTTAGGAAGTTTCACTTATTTAAGCTCAGCATAGATGTAAATTATGTTCCGTGTACTTATATGTTATGTCATGCCAGGTGCTTGCGTTGTCTTGTCTTAAGAATTTCAGTGCCCAGTCTAACCTTGTGTTGTTCTGTGTACCTGACAAATAAAAGACTTGAACTTGAACTTGAGGTTCCCACTTTTGGGGGGGCTAAGCCCCTAGATAAAACCTATTATTTTTCCTGTGACCCAGCAAAACTAGGGGGGTCTGGAGGCATGTTCCCCCAGAAGAAATTTTTGAAAAGATCTTTTTTAATAGTGTCCTCTAGTGGGTTTTAGGAAGAGAAATTAACAAATTTAGATTTAAAATATGAAAAAAAGGGGGGGGCTAATGAAACTTTCCACACACACCCCAAAATAGGGCTAGATACGCCCATGGTTTGTAGTACTACATAGCCTAGGTCATCACCCATCGGAGGTGTGAAATAGCGGGCAAAGTATGCTAATTTCGGGCGAGAAACTTAAAGGAAAAATTGAGTAGTATGAGCGTCTTCATAGCTAAATGTAAATAAGTTACAGGTATGGGTCGGCTTGTAAGACAGTGGGTGTGCGAGCCTTGTTTTAACTTTATTAGGTTATGGATGAAACTGGAGCCTTTCTGTGTTGGCACACCTACCTGCATCACCTGCAAACGACGATTGAGTGACGTAGTGTACATGCTATGTAAAAAATGGGAGGAAACGGTTTGGGAAGTCAGTTGTCGAGTGATTTCAGGTCAGACGGTTCTCGTGTTGCAAATTTGGATTATTCAAGTTTCAGGTAAGGAGATTCTTTTATAGCCTACAGTCAAACTGACTTTGAATGTATTTTTTTTGCATCGAACTCGTTTGGTTGAAATTGCAATTTGATTTTATTCTAACTTCTTTTCGATAAATGTTTGATTTTGTTTGACTGCGTTTTCCATCTGAGAACTATTAGCCTAGTCTACTAACCACCAAAATACATTTGATCTGATCTGTTTTAGGCAATCCCTATACTCCTAGTTGGCAAGCAAACGTTCAAATATTGTTACATTGCGCTTTGTAACATTACAAGTTGTTGTACTATTGCCGCATGTGCATGTTTTAAGAATGACGCCCTACTTTTAAAACTGACTTTAGTCTTCTACGGTGTTTTTATCCAACGCGCATGTGCAACACCCACAAGCTCTCATTTTTAGCCAAGTCTAAAATGTATCTGTCCCCATTAAACAATGCGTTTAGACAAGTTCTTAAACTACCCCTTCCTATTCCCAACTTTGATATTACAATTTCGATTATTCAGACAATTTCTTTACTTGAAGTTAACTTGCAGGTGGTGTTTTGCCTTGAACAACGCTTTATAAGGCCTCCTATTTATGGGACACTACCCGCTAGGTTTTTTCTTCCGTAGTCCATCTGTAAGGATGGGTTGTGTGGTTTCTGAATACTACCCTCCTGTACATTACTCCTACTTGATTAACATGGTCAAGGACTTAAGGAGTCAGCCAGACAAGTATATGACTCCTGCAACCAGACAGAGACTCCTGTGTGTGCGTGTGTGTGTGTGTCTGTGCGCTGCATGTGGTTCAGGCACATTCTTGGGGGAGAGCAGAAACCAGTCCGGTAACCCTCCACCTCGTCTCCCGCAATCCCAGCAGTCTTAGCGGCTGGGATGGTGCAGAAACCTGGTTATGTAGTTGTTTTAGGAGGTTTTAGTCTCCTCAATCTAAAACGTAAATAGCACACAGCCTTCCTGGACCATAGAGGGGATTCTTGATCAGGGGAGATCTTATCAAATTAGTTGGTTATGAATCCTGCTGTTTTGTGGATCAAAAACAGCTGGTTGAGTATCTTGATACTTGCATATCATCCAGCCCTCAGTCTCCGCTCAGAAGAAGCACTCTCTTACTAGTGTCGGTGTTTCAAGACCATATTTTGAAAACCACACAAGCAAAGACAATAATTTGGTGACCCGGAGGCGGTGTTTTGTTTTGGTAAGTCCCCATGTCACCGTACTTGTTAGACAGCATATTCAAAATTGTGATTGTTTGAGTCATTCCACTAAGTCATCATCCAGTCCAATTACGACTTTTCATAAACCGTGTTATTCTACGTTGTCTAGGAACCATAGGATAAAGAATCCCATCGTTAGATGGATATACTTGACTGCATATTTATAAACGCTCCAATCCTTTTAGTAAACCTTGGGGACAGTTGCTGCCGACTTCTGTATTTACTGATAGGAAATGAAAATAGGGGGGACCTCAGTTGTTAGTAACGTTAAGATAGGAATTCGGAATTGGCCTGAGTTACAGGGAACGGAAACTTCCATTTGTCACCGTTGTGGCCAAGTAGGTCTACAGTGTTCACACTGTCTATCTTGTCTTAAAAGTGCACTGATGCATTTTTGTCATACGGTTTGCGTTTTCAGTTTTGGCCTGAAAATGGAAGAGAAAGTGTGTTTTTAAATCATCAACATATGTATCATCTTGATAATAGGATGTTTTGTACACGCAGGGTGGTGACTTGGCTGCAAAGCACGTAGGGAATGTTGGATTCCGGTTCTGATATCTGTGCTTTGGTGATGCAAATACCCTTTCGCCCGAGATACTTTTTGGATTGTCTGATTACTGGGCTCCAATGCTATGTGTCATGGAATGTCAACTTGACAACTTGACAATGACAATGTGCTTGTCAACTTGGGGGCATGCCTTTTTGATTGCTTGTCACCTGAAGTGATTCATACTGTTGTTGTGACTATCGGGGTGTGTGTGTGCGTGTGTGTGTGTGTGTGTGTGTTACCTTCTTTCAGTCTAAGCCACACCCAGAAACCAGCCCATTTCAAATGCAACAGATGGGTTCGGTAAAACCCTGGCGTGATACCAGAGGCACGATATCTTTCTTTCAATGAAATGACACAAAATACAATCTTGTCTCTGAGCATGGACTCCAGTTTCCCCAGTCAACAAGCAGATATCGCCTTGTATTCATTGCCTGTCCATGGCTTCAGGTAAAACGCTAGTTTCACCAAAAACAGATGACGATGACCGATAAGTTCATGTTCAAGATTCGATCAAGGTTTAGGGACATGTTGATGGCCATTTAGTGCTGTGGCTTGCTGAGTGACATTTTAATGAAGGTTGTCTCACTACATTCCTTTGGAGACTCTGTACACGTAAGCCTTTCAAAACTTCTCCCCGAGAGGCAACATTGCTTTCTTCTCCTGAACAGTTTGGAATAAGGCAGTTATCAACTTTTTGTAATACTTTAAAACCAACAATTCAGCCTTTAATTTTATTTGTAATCAATGTTACTGTGACGTACCTCTTTATTGGTATGAGCTTGTGAATAATTATGGGTAGCTCGTTATTTACTTAAACACACCTACATCACCAACTGAGGTTTTCGTTTTCGTTTATTGTGATTTTAAATGTCGTTTTATTCCACAGTACGGTGAATCCTACCATGAGAGCGAGCCTTGCCTGAAGCCACGTTGACTTTGTTGCCTTGTTCATCCAATCCCGACGATGGACCATCACGAGTTCACGCCCCCTCTCAATAGCAGCCAATCCGTGATGAGTGGGATGGACAGGTCCCCTGCTGTGGTGTTCAAACCTGGCCACTCACGGAGCGGCAGTTCTGGCTCCTCCCGACACTCTCGCCAGGTAAGGCATGTGAACCGGTCAGGGTAATGTGAACCGGTCAGGATTATGTGAACCGGTCAGGGTAATGTGAACCGGTCAGGGTAAAGTGAACCGGTCAGGATTATGTGAACCGGTCAGGATTATGTATGTATGTACTGTCTGGGGCATACGTTCAGGTCTGTGGTGTGGATGATGTTTCCAGTAAGTGCTTGTTGCTCAACTTGTGAGATGAAAGGTCGGCTCCCAGTGGAATGCTGTGCCTTACCCCCCCCATAACTAGGTGTACACACCGCAAAGACTGCAATTAGGGGATGAACCTCCATCTTTTGGGGTAGCGCGGCTGTTTAGGAACGGGCTCTAGGCCGTAAACCTCACTTCCTGGTTCCTCCTCCTAACCCCTCTCCTTCAAATCCAATCTAGCTTTTATTTGTGGTCCAAGCAAAGTCACCCAGGGCTTCGCCCACCACGCCGTCATAGACCTTCTTCATTCTCCTTCCTCTGTAGACGTCTCGTAACTGGGAGGTGATGGAGGACCTCCAGGTGGACGTGGCCCAGGGGCCAAGCACGGGGCTGGACCTCAGCATCCCTGGCATCTGTGAGGGCTTCCTCATGAAGAAGAGGAAGTACCCGATGAAGGGCTGGCACAAGGTAACAAGGACCCTTCCGTACTGGGAGCCATTTGCAGCCATGTCACCTGTAACCTCTGCCCGGATGAAAACTTACTGTTTTTATTTCTTTTTTTTTAGAGGTACTTCCATTTGGAGAAGGGGATCCTCAAGTATTCCAAAACGCAGCACGATGTATGTATGCTCCACTACACACACGTATACTCACACACACTTACTACTCTGGAACTAATGACTTGGAGGCTTGGCTTGACCAGCCTGCGAGCTAGGAAACGCTGATTGTGACCTTCTGGAATGTTCCTCCAGATCCTGAAAGGGAAGCTCCATGGCTCCCTGGACATCAGTCTGGCCGTCATGTCCATCAACAAGAAGTCCAAGCGGATTGATCTGGACGCCGGAGACAGCTTGTACCACATGAAGGTAAGAGGGGCTATAACCGATGCTTGCCTTTCCTACAGTTATTGTGATGGGTAATACTCTTGTTGAAGCCTGTTTTTGGATGAACCGGTTCAGTGTGCTGTCGCAGCCTTGCAAGGCATTACAAATGGCGGCACGATATTTCAGGTTTTTCATGGTATGTTTGTGATGGTTCAGGATGCCGTTTCTTTTCATCCCCGACTGCGAGCTCTCCCGAAAGTCGATCTTCCGTCTCTCCTGCTCGGCCAGTTTCGGTCTCGTCTCATTAGGTTTCTGTCTCAGCCTATGTCTGTTTCCTCCTCCTCCTCCTACCAGGCCAAGAGCCACGACATGTTCTACATCTGGCTGACCAAGCTCTGCGCCCACCGCAGCTTCAAGAAGAACGAGGCCATGAGCGTCCACCACGGCGTGCTTCACGCTCTGTCTCTAGGCAACGGCTCCCTGCCGGCCATGGGCAGCCTGGCCCAGAGGAACAGGGCCGTGCCCAGCATGGTGAGTGGATAACAGACCAGGGCTAGAACTTACACCAACTCGCTGATGTGACAAGTCATTTGGAGTCCCCAGCCCCACCCCCCACCCCCACCCCCCCAGCGTGTGGTAGGAAGCGATGTTCCTGCTTATTGACCTGGTGTCAGTGGGCGTGTCTGTGTTCTTGTCTGGTCTCGGTGCAGGCTCAGTACGCCAGCTCCATGTCGGTGTACCAGGCTGAGGTGGAGACGCCGGCCCCGGCTGCTCCTGGGGTGAACAGCAAGGTGTCCGCCTGGCTGCAGCAGACGCACGATACGGACGCCTGCTCTCAGGGTAAGACAGTGGGGCCTCACACCTGCATGGTGACACTCTCCTGCATGGTGACACTCTCCTGCATGGTGACTCTCTCTCTCTCCTGCATGGTGACACTCTCTCTCTCCTGCATGGTGACACTCTCTCTCTCCTGCATGGTGACACTCTCTCTCCTGCATGGTGACTCTCTCTCTCTCCTGCATGGTGACACTCTCTCTCTCCTGCATGGTGACACTCTCTCTCTCCTGCATGGTGACACTCTCTCTCTCCTGCATGGTGACACTCTCTCTCTCCTGCATGGTGACACTCTCTCTCTCCTGCATGGTGACACTCTCTCTCTCTCCTGCGTGGTGACACACTCACCTGCGTGGTGACACTCTCTCCTGCATGGTGACACTCTCTCCTCTCCTGCATGGTGACACTCTCCTGCATGGTGACACTCTCTCCTGCATGGTGACACTCTCACCTGCGTGGTGACACTCTCTCTCCTGCGTGGTGACACTCTCTCTCCTGCGTGGTGACACTCTCTCTCCTGCGTGGTGACACTCTCTCTCCTGCGTGGTGACACTCTCTCTCCTGCGTGGTGACACTCTCTCTCCTGCGTGGTGACACTCTCTCTCCTGCATGGTGACACTCTCTCCTGCGTGGTGACACTCTCTCTCCTGCATGGTGACACTCTCTCTCCTGCGTGGTGACACCGTCTGACTGTTGTTTCCTCCAGAGCTGGCTCGCTGTCAGCTGGACCTGACAGAGCTGGCCCAGCTCAGCCAGAGGCTGCAGTGGCTGGAGGGAGACCTGCCCATCACCGACACAGACCTGGAGCGGCGGATTAGCATGCAGGTACTGCCTTCTGGTCTCTTTCAGAATATCTTACTCAACACGCTGCCTTCTGGTCTCTTTCAGAATATCTTACTCAACACGCTGCCTTCTGGTCTCTTTCAGAATATCTTACTCAACACGCTGCCTTCTGGTCTCTTTAGAATATCTTACTCAACACGCTGCCTTCTGGTCTCTTTCAGAATATCTTACTCAACACGCTGCCTTCTGGTCTCTTTTAGAATATCTTACTCAACACGCTGCCTTCTGGTCTCTTTAGAATATCTTACTCAACACGCTGCCTTCTGGTCTCTTTTAGAAGATCTTACTCAACACGCTGCCTTCTGGTCTCTTTCAGAATATCTTACTCAACACGCTGCCTTGTCTCTTTTTAGAAGATCTTACTCAACACGCTGCCTTCTGGGCTCTTTTAGAATATCTTACTCAACACGCTGCCTTGTCTCGTTTTAGAAGATCTTACTCAACACGCTGCCTTCTGGTCTCTTTTAGAATATCTTACTGGAGAAGCCCGAGAAGCCGAAGAAGCCCAAGGCAGGCAAGATGTTTGGTCACTCGCGCACCCTGTCGAGAGGGGAGAATCTTGGCATGGTAAGCGAGGCCGGGGTTGACTCTCTCTCCCCCGGCAAATCTTTTGGATTTGTCACGTGAAACATTACCGGATTGGGGACAAGAAGTATCCCGGGAGTTGTAGAACAAGGCCGGTTGGCCCCTCCTCTCCCCCCCCCCCCCCCCCCCACCCGCTGACTTCCCTTCTCCCCCCTCAGCTATCCACAAACAATCTGAGCGTCTCCACTGGCAACAACCTGGGGAGGTCCATGCAGTCCATCCCTGACTACGTGTTCACCCAGCTCGCCAAGCCTCCTGTTACCTCCCCAGAGGCCAAGAAACTGCAGCAGGACATCTGCGTTGTGTCCCAGAGAAGTACGATTATGATCCAAATGTTGGGGGAAGGGGGGGGGGGGGGGAGGGAGGAGTATTTTCTAAACTAATGAAAAGGGTTTTGTATTGTGAACACTTGGTGTTAAATTGTGTAAATATCCTTTTGTTGTAGTTCGGTTTAGGGTTGGACAGGCTAGGGTGGTGAGTAACGTTTCTCTCTCTCTCTTTGTTCCTCTCTTTGTCTCTCTCTCTCTCCACAGTCCACGCCTCGCTGAAGTCTGTTCACGAGGCTCTGACTCTGGAGCGAGAGAGGGTCCGTCAGGCGTGGACTGGACCAGACCTGCGCCAGTCCACCTCCCAGCAGATGGCCACGCTCTGCAGCACTATGTCTGAGGTGAGACACACACACACACACACTCAGTCAGTCACTCACACACTCAGTCCAACGCTCATTGGACACAGGCTGTTTTAAAGAAACCCGTTTTGGTTGGAAGTGGACGTTCCCATTGAGTCAGTTTTATTAGTGAGAGAAAGAACTAGAAAAGGTCTGTCATGGCACATGGTTTAACTGTTCCTCGCTGTGTTCAACGGCTCCAGGTAGAGGCCTAGCTGAGGCACACCTGCATTTGAGTGGCCCACAAGAGTAGTCTGAAGACTCTGCTGAAGTTTCTGTCGACCACACCTCTATCTCTCGATCTGTTGCTGTCTCTCTTTCAGTGTCTCTCTCTCAAATCTCCCTTCTAGCCTGTTGGTACTCCTGTGGGGAACTAGTCAGAACAGGTTTGGCTTGTTCTGGAGTAGTGTGGGCCTGGAAGTTTGCGTTACTGTCAGTCATGGGCGGGTCTGGTCTAGTAGGAAGCCAGCCAGGTACTGACACGATGGAATAACACAAGCATGTTTCAAACAGACACGTAGAAAGACACACACAGATGACTTGGTCTCTCCCTCCAACTGAAAATTCATTGGACAATACCTGTCTTTCACGTTACTTTGTTTACCTGTGTGGGTGTGCACTCACAACATGGGAACTTTTGGGATATCATTTTTGTATGCCTGCTTTCCCCTTAGACACAGAACTCTGAGCTTGTCTTAAGCCTCTTCTGTGTGTCTGGGGTTGAAATGTGCCTGTATATTTGTGTGTGTATCTAGCTTGAGGTGCAGTCTCGTCTGACCAAAGTGCACACCCTCTCCTTGTCCTCTGATTCCACTGAGGAGTCCTCCTGTACCGTTCGTCAGGACCAGGTGTGTGTGTGTTGTTCCACATGTGACTGTGTGCATGCCGACACTGTCCTAGTCGCTGGCCCGTTTCTGTTCTCAAGACCACCCCTCACCCCCTGCTGTGACGGTTTGTGTCTGTGCTGCCTCTCGTTCGAAACGCCCTCCCGTCTTCACGGTCTCCCCTCCTCTGTCCTCTCCCAGACGACGCCCTCCGTGGACCGCCACCCGCACCGCGCCCCCTCCGTGGCCGAGTCCATGGCGGAGTACTTCGACGCCAACGAGGTCATCGTGTGCGAGACGTCGTCGGAGAACGAGGCGTCCGACGAGTCGGGCCTGAGCGACATCACCACGACCAGCACCTCGGAGCCGGAGGAGGCGCATGGTGAGACGTCGTCCGGCTGCAGTGCAGGTGACCCTGCGGCCCTGTCACGTATACCCAGCCTGCCACACTCCCGACCCTGTCACCCTGTCACTTACACCCACCCCTCCTACCCTGTCACCCTGTCACTTACACCCACCCCTCCTACCCTCTCACCCTGTCACTAATACATACCCCTCTGCCCTCCTCATCTTGTCATTAACACTCACCTTCCCCACGCTGTCACCCTGCCACCAACAGCCACCCTGCCACAGCCACCCTGCCACCAACAGCCACCCTGTCACTAACACCCACACTGTCACAGGACCTGAGTCATTTCCACAAGGCCGTAACGATGTGTACGTTTGATTTACCCAACCCTACCTGACTGACCTCTTCTCTGTACCACCAGCTACAGCCACCAACCAGTACCGCGCCAGCCTATCCAAAGCAACAGACATGCCCAGAGCCGTGCCCACCAACACATGCCGCCGGACCACCCTGGCTGCCCACTGCACGGACAACAGTCACATCGGCATCATGACCATCCTGTACAACAACATCGGCAAGGACCTGTCGCGCGTGTCCATGCCGGTCGCCCTGAACGAGCCCCTCTGCCTGTTGCAGAGGGTGAGCGAGGAGCTGGAGTACTCGGAGTTGCTGGACATCGCCAACCGCACGGACGACCCCTTCGAGAGGATGGTGAGCGGGCCAAAACTGTGTGTCTGGAACGGACAGTTTGAAGTTGATCTTGCTCCCGTTTGATCCACGTCAAGTGTGTTGTTGCTAAGATACAGAAGGACGTTCTCTGCCATTTTGTCAGGTTTTGGTGGGATTATTTTGGAAGATTAAGGTGTTTCAAGCCTGGGTGTGTGTGTCTTTCTCAGGTATTCAAGCGAGTGTTCTCTCTGGCGATACCTGGCCCTAGTTGTTTTCTAAGTGTGTGTGTGTGTGTCCATCTCAGGTGTACATGGGAGTGTTCTCCATCTCCGGCTATGCCTGGGCGTCCTGGCGTAACCGCTACAAACCCTTCAACCCTGTCCTGGGGGAGACCTACGAGAGCCACCGCGAGGAGCGCGGCTTCCGCTACGTCAGCGAGCAGGTAGCCCACTGTCACTTCTGTGTGTGTGTGTGACATTTAATTATTGGTAGCTATAGTTGCATGTATTGAGGAGTTCAGTTTATGCCGTCTGAGTTTGTAACTCTTAATCCAACCCTTTTGATGATGTGTTCTCAGGTGAGCCATCACCCTCCCATCGCTGCCTGTCACGCCCAGTCTGAGAACTTCACCTTCTGGCAAGGTAAGCTCTGCTCCTCCGCTAGGCCCCTCCGCTAGGCCCTCCGCTAGCCCCCTCCGCTAGCCTCCTCTGCTAGGCCCCTCCGCTAGGCCCCTCCGCCCCTCCGCTAGCCCCCTCCGCTAGGCCCCTCCACTAGCCTCCTCCGCTAGGCCTCTCCCCTAGGCCCCTCCGCTAGCCTCCTCCGCTAGCCTCCTCCGCTAGCCCCCTCCGCTAGGCCCCTCCGCTAGGAATGCAGGGAGTGGAATCTTCCTGCTTTTCGTGCCTCTGGTATGCTGACGACTCTGCTGTTTCTCTCCCTGTGCTTGTCCCTCAGACCAGAGATGGAAGAACAAGTTCTGGGGGAAGTCCATGGAGATCATCTCCTCTGGACCTGTCAACGTTACCCTGCCCAAGTAAGGGTTCATGTTCAATTATGTATTTTGGGCAGTTTTTATGCGGTATTGGACACAAGGTGCTACGTGACTAAGGCGCTACGTGGCTAAGGCGCTACGTGGCTAAGGCGCTAGGTGGCTAAGGCGCTAGGTGGCTAAGGCGCTAGGTGGCTAAGGCGCTAGGTGGCTAAGGCGCTAGGTGGCTAAGGCGCAAGGTGGCTAAGGCGCTAGGTGGCTAAGGCGCTAGGTGGCTAAGGCGCTAGGTGGCTAAGGCGCTAGGTGGCTAAGGCGCTAGGTGGCTAAGGCGCTAAAGGCCCGTGTTGTGCTGTGTTGTGCAGGTACGGGGACCACTACGAGTGGAACAAAGTGGTGAGCTGCGTCCACAATGTGCTGAGTCAGCAGAGGTATCTGGAGCACTACGGAGAGGTGACCATCAAGAACAACAAGAGCGACGACTGCACCTGCAAGATTACCTTTGTCAAGGTGACGCACACACACACATCATTCGGTTGAAATCTGACCGTGCAAGGTGTGACATGGCTAGTCTGAAGATTTGTGTTTCAATAGGAACAATAACATATTTATCATATCATCTTCTGTGTTGGTTTCATATCTTTGTTCCCTTCATTGTCAGTCCAGCTACACACACACACACACACACACACACATAAGAACTTAGTTAAAAGCTGACAGTGAATAGTCTGACCTGGCTAGTCCATAGATCTGTTTGTTAACAGGAACAATGAGATTAAATGCATCACATCCGCTTCCGTGTTTTGTCCTTGCTAGTCCCGCTACTGGGGTTCTGACAACAACAAGAACGAGGTCCAGGGGACGGTGCTGAACCAGGCCGGCGAGGTGGTCCATCGCTTCGGAGGCCTGTGGCACGAGGGCATGTTCTGTGACACGCTGCCCACCCCCAAGTGTATCTGGAAGCCCAGTGAGTCCCGGCGTCCTCAACTCCAGTCGGATCAAGATCTCTTACTTTTGGATACGATGAAATGAGTTTCCTGTGACGGTCCATTTTCTAATGCTGTGTCATTTCCTGTGCAGACACGCAGCCAGACGACCATGTGCACTACTACGGCTTCTCCAGCTACGCCCGGGAGCTGAACGAGCTGACCCCGGAGCTCAGGGCGGTGCTGCCCCCGACGGACACCCGCTTCAGGCCCGACCAGAGGTGACGAGGCCACCACGTGGGGTCAGGGACCTGGGGGCCTGTTCCATAAAGAGAGTTTACGGAATAAGCCAGGTTTATGTCAGGGGAAAGGAACTGGCATAAGCCTGGCTTATTTGGTCGACTCGCTTTGTGGAACAGGCCCCCCTGGTGGATGTAGGCCGTAGACTGATCAGGTCGATGCTGAAGCTCTCTTCTTCACCCCAGGCTGCTGGAGGAGGGGAGGGTACCGGAGGCGGACAAGAAGAAGGACGAGGTGGAGGAGAAGCAGAGGGAGAGGAGGAAGGAGATGGCCAAGACGGGAGAGGAGCACCAGCCTCGATTCTTCAAGTAAGTTCTCTCCTAGCAGCCCCTTACCGGGGCAACGCCTGACAGGCCACAGTTCCTTTTCGAACGAAACGTGACCCAGCCATTGAACAACTTGAAAAGCTCCAACTCTCATCTCCCCTTCTCCCTCCTCGTGTTTAGTAAAACCCTGGATGAACAGGGCAGGGAGGTGTGGGTGAACAACGGGACCTATTGGAAGATGAGGGAGCAGCCTGGCTTCCCCAACACAAAGAACCTGGACCTGTGGTAGGAGCTAGCGCTAGCCTAGCCTAGCCGCCCAGCAATTCTGAGCCCCAGACCCCAGTGCTGAGCAGCCTGGCTAGGCACGGCCACCAACACCCTGGATCCACTGCTCCAGGAACTGCTACTTATTCTGCCCACCGTGCAGGAGGGGGAGGGGAAACACAGTTTGGTCGCATGGATGAACCCCTCCAGGTGTCCATATGTGGAGGGGAGATGATGTCACCAGGGAAGATATGAGGAGTTGAGGGTCCCCCCCGTCCCCCTTTGATTCTCTGAGGTTCCCACACTGCTGCTGGGTTCTCCCTTTTAGAACCCCTCGCCTCTCACGCGCCATCAGCCCAGACTGTGGAACTGTGGGTGGAGAACGTCATTTCAGGAAGTTTAGAACACAGATCTCGGGCCAACGTGGTTGGTTTTACTGTTTTAGTTTTTGTCACCGTCTTAAATACGACAGTCTCTTTCTTTTGAGTTGACTGCATGTTTGTAAAGATGCAAGTTTTGATCCTTTTACGGTACGTTTTGTATATTTAAACACTTTTACTTATTGACTTTGACTAAGTCATTCCCGAGTATTTAATGGATAGGTATTGAAAACTCGCTTGAGAAGGGAGAGACTGTGGCTTGGAGTGTGAAACTGATGGTGTGTGGGTTCCTCAGGGTTAAAACGGCTGACCTCCCTCATAACTGGTCTCACTGTAAATTGTATATTTAGTTGCTTAAACTTACTTATCCTTGTTTTTGAATGACACAGTGGTGTTCTAAATCCCCAAATCGTTAGCTAACACATTCACTCCCGTTCTACTAGGCACAGGAGGGTCTTTGTTATGCTGGCTGTCTTTTTGTGTGTGTCCCAAATGTGCTACTTAGGTCTCAAATCTAGTCCTCTGTCCAGGGTGAGTCAGGAAGTTTAAAGTGAGTAAGGGTCATCTTTTGGATCTTGCTATCTGTTGATACTATGACATAGGTTTTTATGGATGTTTCAACGATGGATAATGAGGAGAAGAGATCTAATCTCAAATGTCTGTGTAAAACAAGTGGGGGGAAATTAGACCTCCATATCAAATGTTCTATTTTGTAGTTCCGAATAAAAATAAAATAACATTTTGTGTTTTTCATTTATTCAAAGAGCCATGCCAGGAGTGTTGCACCTTACCCATGTGATTTATGTCATCATTTTATTGAGTTGCACAGAAAACTGAAAGATGATATGAATGATAAGCTATACGTCATTACTCTACAAAACAAGGTTTGGTCTAAATAAATCCTGCATATAAGATGTTGAGATGCAACAGTCAGAGAAGAAAAAAAAAAAAAAAAAGGTTAAGCTTGATCACAACAGCCTTTTTTTCCCATTTAGTGTTCTTAAAGGTCTTGTTTCAAAGTCCCTTCTCCACCAGCATGTTTGTCTAGTTCCCAGGAGCCCACAGTCCCACTAGGAACATCTCGATTCAGGCTCTGCTGGATAGTTTGGAACACTCTGTCCTTTCATCATGTCTTTGGATCGTCTTGAATGCGATGGGAGTCGGATCAGCTGATCGTTTCCCACCAGGTGTCTGTCCAAGGTGTGTCACCGGGTCTCGAAACTTCTCTGACCGCTCCTCTACTGACCAGCACACACCGCTGCTCTACTGACCAGCACACACCGCTGCTCTACTGACCAGCACACAAGGCTGCTCTACTGACCAGCACACACGGCTGCTCTACTGACCAGCACACACCGCTGCTCTACTGACCAGCACACACCGCTGCTCTACTGACCAGCACACACCGCTGCTCTACTGACCAGCACACACCGCTCCTCTACTGACCAGCACACAAGGCTGTTCTCCTGGTCCCCCTAGTGTGAATCCCTGGATGGTTCAATCCCTGAAAGTGAATGTACAAATGAATGAACGTGAGGTATGTTATTGCCATACCAAGACCATCTCTTTTACAAGTTAGAGTAAACTCACTTCTACGGTTCAAACCAAATTCTAATTAATTATTGTCCTTGTCTACTGTATTTTTCTTACAGTTTTGAGTTTCACAAAGGGCGTGAGAAAATGCAGACGATACGATACAGAAAATTGCGTCTAGTCTGTCGTCGCCGATGTGAGAGTTGAGGTGGGGAGGATGTTAGGAGATGGGGCTAGCTGGTGTGCTGTTGTCGTGTTGACTGTGACAGAGTCTATACTGAGCGTGAAGATGGCAACCCAGAAATCTCGTTTCAAATAAACCTAGTGAGGTAAGCATGTCAAAGACGACACCTGATCACATGGGGACTTCGTGGAGTATTGCGACACAACCCCAATCACAGCCCTAAACTAGCATGGTCATGTTCACTATGGACTACTAGGCCTCGAACACGAGATTTCTCTCTTCTGCATTAAAGGTTCTGTATTGCAAAGAGGATCTGCATTTGATATTGGCTTCTGGACGTGGTTTTGTTGTAGTTCCTGCTCTGTCCAGCAGGGGTCAGCTTGCTGATCTGAGGACGGCTTTCCTGTTCCTCAAAGTTCCTCGTTTGACGGTGAGGGTGTCCAGGAAGTCTGGTTCAAGATCTGCCCTTCTGCCGCTAGATCTTGCTGTTCTCCAAGTGCGAGTCGATGTGTTTGATGAGGGCGTCGTCAGGGTAACCGGTGGGGAAGGTCAGCTGGCACAGGGGGCAGCTCCGGGCATTGTTCTCCTCGGTCTCCATCCACAACTAGAGACGAGACGACACGTTATCACCGCGTGTTCCGTCCCGACACATAAACACAAAGAAATACGGACGGAATCGGAATGTTTACAAAGCGGAGCCAGCCACTCACGTTGATGGAGGGCCAGGACTGGGCGTGGTCAGCGCTCAGGTAGGCGGGCAGGTGGCAGGTGAGCGTCGCAGGGCCCTCGGGGGAGGAGAAGGAGGGGCGGGGCGGGGCTTCCCGGGCTGACCCCGCCCCTCCCAGTGTGCGTGGCGGGCTGGTGGCCGGAGAGGGACACGCCCAGTCCTCATCCTCGTCCGAGGACTGGGGAGGGGTCACCAGGGGGGTGGGCTCCGGGGGGTCGTCAAGGCGACAGAAGTGATGCACCTGGAGGGGATGGGAGGTGGCACGGCGTCAGATGCGGTGCTTGGTGTGTTTTGGAATGTACACAAATAAAGTTTTGATTGATTAATCGACTGTGCAGTACTGTTTTATAGTGTACTACAAGCAAATAAGCATACAAATCTAAATGTTTTGATGGTATAAATGCCCAAACTGTCCCTGAGAACAGCCTGGATCTCAGACCCACCTCAGCCGACAGAGGGAAGCCCAGGTCCAGAGGACGGTGGTGGGGACTGCTGTTCAGACTGCTACCCCCTCCTCCTCCACCGCCTCCCCCTCGTCCACCTCCCGCTCCTCCCCCACCGCTGTGGGCCGAGGCCGGGCGAGCCAGCCCCACCAGGGAGCCCCTGAGGGGCCGCGAGTAGCCCCCCATCTCCCCCAGGGGCCTGGGCTTGGGCAGGGTGGACACTGGGTCCCTCAGCAGCCTGGGCGGGGGCCTCTGGTAGGCCGAGGGGTCCGCCACCTCCGAGTAGCTGCGCCGGCCCTGGAAGCGAGCCCGCAGACGGTGGCTGGCGGGCCGACAGGAGTAGGAGGCGGGGCCGGTGCTGTTGGGGGAGAGCGGGGGCGAGGGAGAGGGGCGCAGGCGGTCCGGGGAGGGCCGCTGGGAGGTGGGGGAGCGCCGCTGGAGAGCTGGAGAATGTCTGAGGACTGTGGGGTGAGAGAGAGAGAGAGAGAGAGAGAGAGAGAGAGAGAGAGAGAGAGAGAGAGAGAGAGAGAGAGACAGAGACAGAGACAGAGACAGAGACAGAGAGACATGTTTACGCACGTCACACGTCGAGACCATATGAGTCAGAGGTGACTGACTGACGGGGGGGCTTGTGATTGGCTGTCAGACTGGCCTGGTGGTATCTGCTCCTGGGAAACCTTGCTGAGGATCTCCGTCTGATTGGCTGCCAGGGTGCGGACTCTGCCCAGTTCCTCGGTGAGCTCCGTGTAGGCCAGGGCCAGGTTCACCCTGCACAACAAACACACCAGCATCATTCAGCCTTCTCTGGAGCCCACCAGATCATCCTGGGCACTTCTGAGACGAAAGAAGCATGTTTCTTCTTCATGTTCAGACAGGATGTGTCGACACCACATGGAGCCCTTATTCTTTTTGATGATGGCTAACAGGAAGCTGTCACTCACTGCTCATCTCCCGCCTTTTGATCCACGTCACGTCGCAGTGCTCACAGGGTGTGACCATCTCCTGAGAGGGGAACAGACGTCACACTACCACTATCTACTGTTGTGATTGTGTGTGTGTGTGTTTGTCCCAGTGTGTGTGTGTGTGTGTGTAACCTGTCTCTGGGCCTCCTGCTGCAGCCTCTGCAGCTCCTCCTTCAGCTCCTTCTCCCTCTGGCACGCCCCCTGCACCTGATGGAGCGCCCCCTCCAGCTCCGCCTCCAGCCTCTGCAGCTTCAGGTCCGACAGGGCGTCCAGGCTGCGGGAGCTCTGCAGGGTCGGACCACGCCCCTCCGCCCCTGGGTGGAACAGACGCGCACACATACACACGCACACACACACGCATACAGACACACACAGATATACACACACACATACAGACATTTAAACACAGATACACACACACACACACACACATACAGACACACACAGATATACACACACACACACATACAGACACACACAGATACACACACACACAGATATACACAGACACACACATACAGACACACACAGATACACACATACAGATATACACCCACACACATACAGACACACACAGATACAGACACACACAGATACACACACACACACACATACAGACACACACAGATATACACCCACACACATACAGACACACACAGATACACACGCACTTCAGATGGTGTTTTGGGAGTTGATGAGTGTGTGGGAAGCAGAAGGCGTGTTGGTCTCACCGCGGGGCACGTCCAGGCTGGCGTGGAGATGGAGGTACTGGACGTCCTTACTGCGCATCTGAGAGCTGAGCTTCTGCATGGAGCCCTCCCTCTGCCTCAGAGCCAGCTCCAGAGCCCGGATACGAGCCACGTGCTGCTCTGCTAGCGTGGTCTGGCACACACACACACACGCAGAGATACACACACACACACGCAGAGATACACACACACACACGTAGAGATGCACACAGACACACACACACACAAACAGATGCACATGCACTTGCAGACACACATAAGCACAAACACACACACATACATAGACACACATACACACATGTGAATATCGCAATAATCAGATCCCGGTCTGTGTCAGCAGTACCCCGGGCCTCCAGAGGGGGGCAGGTGTTTCTGCCAGTCTCACCATCTGGTCCAGGTCTCTCTGCACGTTGCTCTTCTCCATGTGGATCTTCTCGTACGCCTGGATCACATCCTCCAGTCTCTCCTCACGCTCCTTACTCTTCTGGAGCTGGGAGGGGAGGAGGAAGTGGGGGAGGTAAGGAGGAGGTGGGGGAGGAGGAGGTGGGGGAGGAGGAGGTGGGGGAGGAGGAGGTGGGGGAGGAGGTGGGGGAGGTGGGGGAGGAGAGAAGGAGGTGGGGGAGGTGGAGGAGGAGAGAAGGAGGTGGGGGAGGGGAGGAGGAGGTGGGGGAGGAGAGAAGGAGGTGGGGGAGGTGGAGGAGGAGAGAAGGAGGGGGGGGGAGGGGAGGAGGAGGTGGGGGAGGAGAGAAGGATTTGGGGGAGGAGGTGGGGGAGGAGGTAGGGGAGGGGAGGGAGGGAAGAGGAAGTGAAGGGGAGAGGAAAGGAGAGGAGGAAGGAGGTGGGGGAGTAAAAACAGGAAAGAACAAAGTGATGTGTCGCAGTTTTCTTTTTCTTTTTGCAGAGGCCTGAACTCACTCACACTGCTGACCTGAAAGCCAACCTAATTTCTCTCCCCCACCCTTCCTCCCCATTTCTCCTCATGTAATACCCCCCTCTCCTCCTTTCTCCTCACTCATCACTCCTTACCTGACTGTGTATAGTTTAGAGTGTGTAGTTGCCAGGTGCAACTGTATTGTGTATTGATTGGTCTTGATGTGCTTTACTGGGATAAACTGCAATATGACTCCACTAACTCCATATACTCCAAGACCAATTTCCCTTCTGGGGACGGTGGGGTTGAACGTTGTCTCGGCTGGTTGTCGTACCTCCTGAGTGAGGGAGTTGACTCTCTGCTGCAGGTTGGTGGTCTCAGACTGCAGGAGGCTGGTGTCCTTGGGGTCACAGGAGTAGCACACACTCCTGTCCTCACCAAACTCACTGATCACAGGGAACTGGGAGGGGAGGGGAGGGGAGGGAAGGAGGGAAGGAGGGAAGGAGGGAAGGAGAGGGGAGGGGAGGGGAGGGGAGGAGAGGAGGGGAGAGGAGGGGAGAGGAGAAGAAAAGAGAGGAGAGGAGAGGGGAGGGAAGGAGAGGGGAGGGGAGGGGAGGAGAGGAAAAGAGAGGAGAGGAGAAGAGAGGAAAAGGGAGGAGAGGAAATTAAGAGACAGAACGGTTGGAAAGATGAAAGAGGTATAGAAAGAAAAGAAAAAGAAGGAAGTGTGAGAGTTTGATAACATGGTGGAAATAGATGAAGAGAAGAGACATGAAAGGAGAGGATGAAAGACAACGGAAGGGGAAACGTCTTCCCGCCTGGGGATTAGGAATTGACTCGTGTCCTAGTTGAGGTGTGGGCCTTTCGCTCTAGAGGGAAGGTTCACTGTAGAGGAGTACACTAAAGAGCACAAATACTAGATACCCAGCTGGCATTAGTATTGATCAACGTTGTAGGGATTGAGAGAAATAAGGAATTGAAACCTCTGTATCAGCCGGTATGTTAGTTGGACTAGGATGGTGTCGGGGCCCATGTCTCAGTGAGGGACTCAGACTGTGGCTTTAGGATGGTGTCAGGGCCATGTCTCAGTGAGGGACAGAGGCTTCCAGCACCTACCTTGACTTCATAGTTCTTCAACTTTCTCTTGATGCTGCTGTTCTCTCGCTCCAGGCTGGCCAGCCGCGTCTTGATGTCGTGGTACGCGGCCGCCAGGGCGAAGTGGGAGGCGGGGTACATGTCGTCTTGGAGGGGCGGGGCCGACCAGACCACGCCCACTCCACAGCCCTCGTCCCTCAGCCCCTCCCCTCCGCCCAGCAGACCCAGCTCTCCTCCAAACAGAGACTCCATGTGGTCACCCCACTCAGTGGTTACCTGGGTAACAGGGAGAGAAAAACACCCCCGTCAGTGGTTACCTGGGAAACAAGGAAAGAAAAAAAAAAAACCTCAGTGGTTACCTGGGTAACAAGGAGAGAAACACACACCCCTCACTGGTTACCTGGGTAACAAGGAGATAAAAACACCCCCCTCAGTAGTTACCTGGGTAACAAGGAGAGAACCCCCCCCCCCCTCAGTGGTTACCTGGGGAACGAGGAGAGAAAAACACCCCCCTCAGTGGTTACCTGGGGAACACAGAGGCAAGGAGGGTGTAGAGACCAAAACCACCCCTTAGTACCTACAGCCTGATGGTTAAGGTCGACATCCTTGTCAGGCTCGACTGTAGTCCACAGACAGACAGGGCCACACCCTAACCCCACAGGCCCTACGAACACACGACAGTGTCACAAGGCCTCCTCTACAGTATCTCAGCGACTGACGTCACCCACCGGCGGCCATGTTGGTTCCAGCCTCTTGGACAGTGACTCTCTACTCTCTCTAATGAGTCTCAAACGGCTGAACAGCGGGGGGCTTGGCCTGGGTGACAGCCTCCGCCCACAGGAACCACTGTGTGGGACGAGCTGGGCCAACTGGCAAACGCCATCCCTGGTCATCGCGGGCGCTGCGTGGGGTGACTGTCTCTACTGGTCAGTCCATCTGCCACGTCCTTCCTGCCCACTCCTCATTGGCTGTTGCCATGGTGACAGGAAGCATCCTTGTGTAGTGTGCTGGCCCGGCGGGCACGTTTTAGAGGGACCATCAGAATTATACAGACATACATAAATGATAAGGTAATGCAATGCTCTGCTGGTCTGGTTCATCTGGCATGCATTGTAGAAGCCTGGCTGCAGGCTACTGAATCATCTCTGCAGCTCGTATCTCCACATGTACCCCCCCCCCCCCCCCCCCCCTGAGAGAGACCTCCACCAGCAGGGCTCTGCCCTCCACTTCCACAGCCGTAAGAAGTCATCATGCAAACCACACGTGATCAGTCCAACCCGCTCGCAAACATGCCGTTTCCCAGCCACTGAAACCTGAGGGAACGGTCAGCATACCGTTTCAGGTGGGCGGTGCGATTGTCTCCGAGTCCGAACCACCCACACACACCTACTCCAGGCAGACACATCGCTGTCAGCGCTAACACAACGTTTAGCGAGCCAGGCAATCGGCACTTCCTGCCAGAACTGCTCTGTTTGCCGTGTATGCCTTCTTCGCAGCCGAGGGATTGGACGGCAGCTGGTGCGAATAGGATGATGGAGGGTCGAAGAGGACAGCTCAACTACACCACATTAATATTGATGACCGGGATCTTGAAATCCCCATTAGAAAACAGCTATCGTTCAGATGGCGTTATAAAACTGATCCTGTGATGATCGTAATTGTGACCTGGTACAGGATTTCTTCCTGAGTTATGATGCAGGAAGGGTCGATGTTTCCCTCTGTTTCGCCTACAGACAGTTGATGTTGTGGCAAGATGGGTCAAGCACTTCAGTAACACCTACACAGAACCCAGACAAACCGACATGCTTTCACTCAGCACTCATTATTATCTGACAACAGCCAAACACACGTCACAAAGATGTGGCTGGACCTACGCAGCAGAAGTGTGTCTTAGCTCAGGAACACTACAGCCGTGAAATGGCAAAAAACATTCTTCTTTCCTATTTATATTTAGTCATTTTTTACATTTAGTCATTTAGCAGACGCTCTTATCCAGAGCAACTTACAGTAAGTACAGGGACATTCCCCCCGAGGCAAGTAGGGTGAAGGACACAACGTCAGTTGGCATGACCGGGAATCGAACTGGCAACCTTCGGATTACTAGCCCGATTCCCTCAGCGCTCAGCTACCTGACTCGATATTTCTGGTTGCAGAGTCTGGGGCGCCTGAGGCTACATGACATCATCGCACACAGTCACCCGTTATTTGAACCACACCCCTGAACCACAGAAAAACATTCACGGTTTCTTTGTGGGTCTCTGCAGCGCGTTGGTGGAGCGTTTGCCAGAGGGCATCGTGGGTAACGCAGTCCATTTCTGCTGATCGGAGGAACATTAATGTATGAATTAGCCATGTGACAATGACATATGGGCCTGTTCTAATGTGCTCCGGGCAGAACAGGCTTGGGCCTGCTGGAACTGCTTCACTGACCTCCTGAGAGCTCATAGTAGAGCACAGGAGGTGGGTGTGTGTATGTGTGTGTGTGTGTGTGTGTGTGTGTGTGTGTGTGTGTGTGTGTGTGTGTGTGTGTGTGTGTGTGTGTGTGTGTGCTGATACGATGTGTGTGTGATATGCTCGTATCTTTTAATTGCGTGTACAGTATAATCCGTCTTTGTTTAAAAGAAGCCTTCCCTGCGATTCGTCACACATGCTTATTTGAGGGTCTGTCTGGCATCAGCTGCGTGCCTCTGAAGACGTGCCTCCATTAGCATGACTCGGAGCACTCAGAGAGCACCTGGCAATTACTTAGACCAATAAATGGACAGATATTTTTAAAACAAGCTTCAAAACGTGTTGTGTTAACTACCAGATGGATGGATTTATATATATATGTATGTGCACTAGCTCTGTGAACAAGAGCTTAGTTCACAGAGCTCTGAGGGGTCAATACTGAGGGGGCAATACTGAGGGGGGCAATACTGAGGGGGCAATACTGAGGGGGCAATACTGAGGGGGGCAATACTGAGGGGGCAATACTGAGGGGGGCAATACTGAGGTGGCAATACTGAGGGAGGCAATACTGAGGGAGGCAATACTGAGGGAGGCAATACTGAGGGATACTGAGGGAGGCAGGGGGAAACAAAGATGGAGATGAGAAAGAAAAAGGGGGTCGAGGGAGCATGATAGAGAGAGGCAGAGAGTAACAGAGAGAGACAGAGAGAGGAAGAGACAGGGAGCGATAGAGAGAGAGGGGAAGAGAGAGAGCGATAGAGAGAGTAGCAGAGAGAGAGAGGGGAAGAGATAGCGATAGAGAGAGTAGCAGAGAGAGAGAGTGAGAGAGGGGAGAGAGAGAGGAAGAGAGAGGGGAGAGAGAGAGAGAGAGAGAGGAGAGAGAGAGAGAGAGAGAGAGGAGAGAGAGAGAGAGAGAGAGAGAGAGAGAGAGAGAGAGAGAGAGAGAGGAGAGAGCGAGGAGAAAGGAAGGCATATCCCAGAACGGTCCCAGGGGTGTCATGTGACCCACTCTACAGATTCCCTGCATGTGAGAGGCCGTTATACATCCGCGGACACAGCTGCAAAGGACACACACACACACACACACAAACACACTCAACGCACACAAACAAGCACACGCAGGTTTTGTCGTTTAACTGCAAAATCGTTTAACAGGGTGCTCACCCGTCACCATTGACCTTCAGATGTAACCTGGCCAGTAGAAAGGGGAGGATCTACCCCCCAGTCTGTAAACCCCACGGCCTGACCCAACACAAACCCATCCCAGCAAACACTCCCATTAGGGGGGGACGGGGGGGGGGGACGGTTAGACCTTCCAACGACAAAATGGAAGCGTTTCTCTGAACTCAGTGGCCTGCAGCGTGGCGCGATGGAGCCGTCGTTAGTGTTCCGTATCAAGGCCTCCGCTGCTGGGCATGAGCAGGGGGGTGTGAAGCGAGAGTGGAGGTGAGTTCCACCCACACCAGGAAGGAGTTCTTTAGGCCTGATAAACAGTTACGTAACGCTGTCCAGAATCATCACCGTGACGACTGCTAGCCTCGCACGACCGCTGCACACACAGCGGGTCTCTGCGGTGGAAGTCTTGAAACCTGGAGCGAAATCTAGGGTGATGGACAATGTAGGTAATAGAAGTAGCTAACGTTCATCTGTACAACAAGGCAGGGACTAAACCGATGCCACATCAGTCGTACTGTCTAATCCTAATCTGGGCCAGACTGGATGCTCAATCCTGGTTCTTCCCTCAGATGTATCCTCAGGCCCCCCCAGCGGAGATGAGCTGGGTGTGGGTCCAGCCTGCTGCTGTCCTCTCCCGTGTCTGGTTCAACCGGTCGATTAATGGCCGGTCTATTACTCACGGTCGCCGGCAAGGTGCGCTCTGCTGCTTGGTACAGAGGAATCCATTTATCTGATTCAACTGAATCAGCCTGTTTCTAATGAGTTCAGGGTCAGCGAGGCTGGTTCACGTTACAGATGGTTTCGGTGTCAGGTTATTGAAACAAAGACAAATCTTTTTTTGCCACTAGAGTAACTTAGTTTATAGGATGGTTGTCTAGATTCTAGAAAACCCATTTGCGTCTTCTGCTAAAATGCATGAATAGTTTTTTTATGAATCAATTTCCTGTTGGCTAAATGCGTAATACAGGTGGCTAAAATGAATTTTCAGTCCCAACATGTGGCCTACTGTTTTGATTTCTCAACCATTTTGTTCTCAAGTGATAGCTAAAGAACATCAGCTTTCAGCACCATCGGAATGTGGACGGCACAAGTTCGACAAAAGCCATTATGAGGCCAGCTATAGGTTGCTGTCCAGTGCTGTGGTGCTGATCTCAAACGTTACAACACTCCGGTTCGGTATACCGAATTAGAATCAGAATAGTCTTTATTCGCCATGTAAGTTCACACAAACAAGGAATTTTCAGTGGCAGGAAGCTGCTATATGCTATATACTATAGCATACCGACAACACACCACTGGTAAACAAGAGAATGCGTAGCTTCCACCATCCACGGCACTGAGTAATCATAGGACTTGTGTGTCTACCCGACGAGAACAAACACAGCTCATCAAGTGTCTTGCGGTAAAGACTATCCGACCGCTTCGTTTGTTGCCGTGATGTGATCTCACTGTATTGTAACCTGTACAACATGGCTGGACTGCGAGTACACCCCCGTTTCGCGCTCTGTTGCTCTCAACCAAAACATTGAGTTTAGCACCTTACGCCCAAACCTTAGATACCTCGCTGCTTTAAATCATAAACCTGACACTGAACAATCCTGCCGCGGCAAATGAATACCAATCACTGTCAGACACGAATATATGAACAAAGCTACTTACGATCCTTCCCGTGGAGATGGTAGAAAGCCATTGTGGGAAAGGGGGTCATCGCCGTTCATTTGCGGCTGACATCAGCAGTGGTTGGGTTGTGAATGCTGTCGCTAGCTACGCCCCCCCCCCCCCCCCCAACCCGTCTACCATCTCCGTTGTCTGATGTGCAAAGAAGATTTTTTTCAAGAGGATGGAGGAAAAGGCAAGGGGCTGGATCGAGAACAGCTAAAAGCATCACTACGAAGCATAAAGCCAAGAGTCCGTTTTGAAAGAAGAAGAAGAAAAAGAGAGACACATGTATGACACATGTATGACATGTTTTGTTGGTGCTAACGTGTTAAATGGACATAACTCACCTCATGGATCGTTTAGCTAGCTGGCTTGTTGCATAACTGCCAGCATCAGCACAAGAAATACACCTCTCCCCCTCTGACACAGAAAGTGATGACGTCAAACCGCAATTCAATTATTGTATAAATAGATTGAGGATTCATTTAATCTCAATTAGGGAAGAGAGCAGCGTTCACAGCCCGAGCCCAGCTGTGCCACGAGCTTAGCTCTATATTGTTGAGGTAATTTACTGTGTTATCTGTTTCATATTCATGGGATTATCAACGGCGCCGAGCTTCGTGTGGTTTTGTGTTTTTTAAGATATGACTATCAAATGAATATCCACAATCTTGCTTCCATGATCCATGATCCAAGATGGTAATTGTTTGATCAAACATGTCGAATCATGTTCAAGAGAGTTCAGAATGGCTTGTAAAACTGTAACATTGTTACAAATAGGTTACAGAATCCTGACCTTCACCCTTTTAACTCTCTCTCTCTCTCCTCTCTCTTCTCTCTCTCTCTCTCTCTCTCTTCTCTCTCTCTCTCTCTCTCTCTCTCTCTCCTCTCTCTTCTCTCTCTCTCTCTCTCCTCTCTCTTCTCTCTCCTCTCTCTTCTCTCTCTCCTCTCTCTCTCTCTCTCTCTCTCCTCTCTCTCTCTCCTCTCTCTCCTCTCTCTCTCCTCTCTTCTCTCTCTCCTCTCTCTTCTCTCTCTCTCTCTCTCTCTCTCTCTCTCTCTCTCTCTCTCTCTCTCTCTCTCCTCTCTCTTCTCTCTCTCTCTCTCTCTCCTCTCTCTTCTCTCTTCTCTCTCCTCTCTCTCTCTCTCTCTCTCCTCTCTCTCTCTCTCTTCTCACTCTCTCTTCCCATCCCAGTTTTCAATCTCTGCTGCAGGACTAAAATATGCCACTTATGCTTCCAGAGCCTGAAAGTCTTAATTTGGATCTGGAGGAGTTTCCAACCAGGTCAGCCCTGTTTACAGAGAGCCAGCTGGGTTCCTGGTCTGGGGCTGTGGACCAACTGTACTGACCACTTCGACCTGTAGGGGGAGACATTGTAACAAAACTGCAGCATGTGAGGAGCGTTTCGACAGGCTGAATAGCGAAGCACGAGTCCGGCCAACTGTCGGCTACATAGTGAAGAGTTTACAGAGTGTAAACTTGACAGCAGAGGGCGATCCTCCTCCATTCTTTTTGACATTATACAACATCATCTCTTGTACTCTAATGACTGTGCTGGACATAACACTTTTTCAACACATACTTTTTCAACTACCCTTGGTTTACTGACTGGTTGGTTGACTGACTGGTTGGTTGACTGACTGGACTCAAAACCTCTGTTGTCAAGCTGTGAATAGTTTGGTTCAGGGCAAAAGGAGATTGGAGCGCAATCGCTGGTGTACATTTACTCATTTGGCAGACGCTCTTATCCAGAGCGACTTACAGTAAGTACAGGGACATCCCCCCCGAGGCAAGTAGGGTGAAGTGCCTTGCCCAAGGACACAACGTCATTTGGTTGGCATAGCCGGGAATTGAACTAGCAACCTTCTGATTACTAGCCCGATTCCCTAACCACTCAGCCATCTGACTTCCCTGTGTAGGAAGGTAATCTGTGAGTGCAGCCATACATGTGTACAGAAGACTGTCGTGTATTATAGTCTGATTTCAGACCACCCAATAAAGTCCCTCCATGATCTTCTAACCAAGAACATGATTTGTAAATATTATTGTTTGTGTGTCTCCATGTATCGATTCAAACGTATTGAGACAAACAAGTGCATACACACACAAGCGCACACACACACACACAGACAAAAAACACACACTCACTCACGCACAGGAAACAGAACAACACATGTGTTGGCATATGGGCCTCCAATGTGATTGATATCCAGTTGACCACAACAGGTCCACAGCATGTAAACAGGCTAAATTAAGCTCTGGGCAAGATGTATGTGGGAATGTAAGGATCCAGGGGGTCTCTTTCCATACACGTGCTACCCCAGGTCAACTTTACTAGGAACGAAAGCCAATCTCAACTACATTTCTCAACCAAGATATGGTTTTACTGCACACGGCATAGAATCCCCCAGCACGCTGTCACATCCTAGCTTGTCATCGGGCATGTGCTGTCAGGGCATGCCGACATGCTGACAGAGGATGGAGAACAGGAAAAAACGTATTGCGGGAATTGGAAGCAATCATTGAGAATCACCCGGATCTGGTGTGCGTCGTCTTCCCAGCAGCGCTGGATCAACAAGTATCCGATGCTCATTGGACCGGAATCGTGGCGGCCATTGACCAATTAGCAGAAAGCTGACTCGGCCGGCCTGTCTGAGGATACGAAGGCGGATCCACCGTTCCGGGATCTGTGACGTAATCAAACCACAAAGCTACCCCCCCCCCCTCCCCTCCCCTCCCCTCCCCGCCCCCCCCCCAGCACTGTTTAGATGACCGTATGTGGAGGGTCAAGTGTCGCCCGGTTCACTGTCCATTCTACCTGCTGGGGTGTTGAACCCCCTAATATCACGATGGTGAAATCAGTCAATGATTATGTGTTCTTGAAGCGCTCCACCATTGCTGGGGCACTGCTCGGAAGGCTAACTCAACACAGCTCCAATGTTTACAGTGCACTGCTCGCCATAAACAGGCACTCTCTCTCTCATCTGCCAAGCCAATATTCTGGGTCAAATCAAGGAGGTTCAGCATGGAGTAGGCAGCACAAAACTGTCTGACCTGGTCTACAATCTTCTCTGTCATAGAACATACATACTTACACACACACACACACACACACACACACAAACACTTGAATTTGGAAGGTGACATCAGCCTAGAGTATTCCATTTGAGGTTGTTTGTTCACTATTAATAGATGCCATATTAATAGATGCCATCCTTGCGCGCTCTCTCTCTCTCTCTCTCTCTCTCTCTCTCTCTCTCTCTCTCTCTCTCTCCCTCTCTCTCTCTCTCTCTCTTGTGCTGTGATATAATCCTGTTATTGGAAACACAGTGGTCTCTCTCTCCTGTGCTTGATCCCGAGTTTGTTTTGGAGTTGGAGGTATGTCTGTGTTACTAAGCCCTGGTCAGGATCTTAAGAGACTCCTAAATGTTTAGGTTCTACCAAGCAAAACAACTTTCTCTGTATACATAGTGTTGACCAAACTCTAAAAGTCATATTCTAGTTTGCCTCTTGACTTCCATGTCCCCTGACTGAATGCATATATTAATGGTCTGTCTGATAGGCTATCGTGGTGCTCATGACGTTGGTCTAATGGTGTGTAGTGCTCATTCCATCGTTGAAGACCCAGTTGTGGGTCATTATTGGTTCATTATTGTGTATTTTAGAACTTCCATTCAAAGACCTTTACCCACATTCAAAATTCCCACTCTGTCAAGAAACCCTTCTCAAAATGTTGCCAGGATTTTGCAAAGTACACAATAACTTGCACTCTATAATGAGGCTGTCAGTAGTAAACTTATTTTCCATTCATGTCGGCAAGGACATCTTACATTTCAGCGGTGTCACGCGTTGCAGTCAACAAATTCGTTGTTGACAGTATCTTGTTTCGACTGTTTCCAAGATTTGCCCACCACGCAATCCTATTGGCCAGTTTCTCCGCAACGGGCCGCCCCATTGGCTAGGGAAGTATACTTCTAGACTTCACCGACCATCGGAATCTCCAGAAAACAAATATTGGTAGCTGTACGATTACTAAAGTGAACAGATATAGAGCTCGAAAAAGAATTGTGTTTTATTTTGATCAGCGAATTGGAAATTACCTTCACTTGCAAAATGAAGTTTGTCAGGTTTCTTATGAAGAACGCTGCTTTGGCCAATGTGCCAAAGCACATTGACCATTTCTCCAAATTCTCCCCATCGCCTTTGTCAATGAAGCAGTTTTTGGATTTCGGTGAGTAGAATATAATCTTCTCATTTGGTTAATAATTGTAGGCATGCTAATATGTACAACTGAATTGATATGGGTATAATAGATTTTACGTTTTCATCTGCAATGTTGTGGCGCACTGGGGTGAAATGTATATGAAATATGCTACACTTGCAGAATATCTATCAAGCTTTTCTGGCAATGCCTGGACACAATTTTTAATATATGGCAGCCACTAATATGTAGATTATATATTAAGTACATTCTAATGACATCTGACGACGCATATATCGGATGTTTCTGAAGCTGTATGGATGTGCTTACGTTTCTCATTAAGCGAGCACAGCACACCACAGGGTCATATATGGAACTTGTTTACCATCAAGAGGAACATGACTCTTGCATAACTTCAGTTACAATAATGTGCATATTTATCTCCTCCACTGAAGGCCATATAAAGTCATGGATGTTGACAGCAGTAATTATCCTATACACGATTGAATATGTATGATTAATAATACTAGCACGAATATGTTATTTGTCCACTTACCTGTAGCACATTGCATGTGCAGGCCTACGTGCATCACTCGACTTCAAACAGAGGCATCTAATGTAGGCTTAAGACACATGGCCAAAAAAGCCAGGAGTTTAATATTAATTATTTGTAGGTTACCAATGCATAAATACAGTTATTAACCTATTCTACACCATCTCCAGGTTCCACTAACGCCTGTGAGAAGACCTCGTTTGCCTTCCTTCGTCAAGAGCTCCCTGTCCGGTTGTCAAACATCATGAAGGAGATTAACCTTCTACCTGATCGCTTGCTAACCACACCGTCTGTACAGCTGGTCCAAAGCTGGTAAGCTACTTCAACAACTTGAACTTGAACTTACATATGCGTGTATGTATCGCAATTTGTGCCTGTATCAGGTCGTTTCATTTCGTTTTCATAGGCTGTGAATGTTTTTGGAAACGTTATCTCAAACGTGTTTATGATTTGGACACTCAGTGCCAGCTGCGTAGCCTAAATGGTTTATACAACAACCCCCCCCCCCCCCCCCCGCAGGCCAACGGCATAGTTCTCTGACCTGGTTATTACAGCACTAGTACGCAGTGAACTTTGTCCCAGTTCTCTCCTCTTGTTGTTGTACAGTGCCATGCTATGCAGTCGCGTATAGGATGTGAACGTACATTGTGTACTCTGCTGCTCTAGCGTCAAAAACAGAAATTAGATGCTGCTTTTTCGAAAGGATGTAGAAATGTGGTAGATTTTGTATTACGAACACAGTTTTTGTGAGGGAAGATTTTGCTGTCACTGTTTCAAAACTTTCCAATTTGATTGATAAAACAACACATTAAAGGCATTTTAACTGAATGTACAGTACGTGGTGCACGTGCAGGTACAGTTTCACGTGCTATGTGCGCACGCTGTTAGGAAGGCAGTTACACATCTGTTTGTGGCTGCATGGGAACATGGCGTTCCCAAAAAGGAACTGTTATTTAAGAAGAGGAAACAAATACATTAAACATACTGTCTCATTGGATTTCAGATACATTTCCATTTGGCTAAGCAAATGTCAAAGACACTATGCAATAATGAAATCTCCTGACATATCAGTATCCCTTGACAAATACCTTTGTAGGCCTACCCTAACATGATACATTATCTGTTTTCCACCTACTCCTGAACCATTTCACTTGTGGAGGAAGGAGGGGTGGGGGAGGGGCTAACGTGTTATTGGCACACTGCCCTCTGATTGGCCAAGAGGAGGGGGCTAGGGTTTAGTGTAACTGCCTGAGATGGGAGAATAGCTGTTTGTTCAGAGTCAGGTGTGATCCAAGCCCATAAAGAAAACAACAGTTGTGTCCTGGAGACATTCCAGATCTCTGGTTCCCTCCAGAGGTATCTGGAGGGAATGTGAAAGCATACGTACTGAAGGCTACCTAAGGTTTCCTAACGCTCTGGGCTAATTGAAAGTAACAAGCCTCATGTGCTCTTGGGAGAACTTGATTAGGCTCTTACATGTTAATGAGTGAGGGCCTTTCTTCGATTAGCACAGGTCCTGGTCCTTGGTATAGCCCAGAGACACATGCTGAAGGGCTGTAGAGTAGTGGTTATGACTGAGGTTGAGTTGATCTACTCTGGCACAAAGACTGCTGTCTCTAGGTCATTCCTTGCGGTTACAGGGTGTTCGGCGATCACATAAGCAGGCACACATGAAAAAGCAGAGTGACCTTGGATGTGATTTGACCAGGCATATGTAGGTGAAAGGTTACCCAGGTATCAAAGCTACGGTGTCTAGGGAGGCAGGATTAGAATAAGCAGGCTGGCACAGAGAACAGCTGGAAAAAACTCCAGTGAACCACTACAACCCATATAAACATCTATATCCTGTCCACTATCAATTGCTGATTTTCCTATGTAAATACCATTGATGCTGTGGGATGTTTTCCTAAGCAAAACAGTGCACCGGTCAATTCAAAAGGTCAAGGCAATCCCCAACAACAAATATCAGTGACACCGTAGACACATTCTGATTCGATATTTCCCCGTGTCTCTTGAAGGTACATCCAGAGTCTCATGGAGATCCTGGACTTCCTGGACAAGAGCCCCGACGACCACCGCGCCTTAGAAACGTGAGTTTATCCCGGTTACCGCTCAATCCCTCGATGCTCATTGGCCGACGGACAAGGAGGCTAACAGCAGGGTCCCTCTGTAGGTTTGGGGAGACCCTGGAGACCATCCGGAACAGGCACAATGACGTGGTGCCCACCATGGCCCAGGGCATCATCGAGTACAAAGACGCCTTCGGACAGGACCCGGTCACCAGCCAGAACATCCAGTACTTCCTGGACCGCTTCTACATGAGCCGCATCTCCATACGCATGCTCATCAACCAGCACTGTAAGCCCCGCCCCCTTCCCCACGCGCTCGCCAAATCACGGGGCAGCCGAGGCCAGCAGAATAGGAACACTCCCATGGGGAGAGGGACAAAAGTTGTTTTTTTCCGCCATCCTGAAACACAGTGACATGAATGAATTCATAGCGAGCTTGCCAGGTCGGTTGGTGGTTTGAATGGAACTGGTTGTGCCTTAAGAACTGGTAATGAACTGGTAATGCTTTAAGACAAAGACGGGTTATGCTTTCCGACGGGCTCAAATCAATCTGGCGTTGATCGTTCCGATACAAGGGAATGAGCCTTGTGCTACCATGGCAGAATTCAGCCCATCCGTTCTACCTTGGCCATGAGAGAGGGATTTACAGCTAAGATTAATGTTGACACCGTAACTTTGACAACCATCCAAGTGTTGGCTTAATTGGGTTAGCTGCAGGCTTGGTGCCCACCGTACACCTGGCACTGGTTACCCAAGGCTTGGCACGGATGCATTGGCACACATATTTGAAATGCGCTGATGTAGACTCTTTCGACCGTCTCAGAGTGGAGAGTGAGGGCGATGGAAAGAGAGAGACTTCAGTATCCTAGTGCCATAACCTCGGTCTCCCACAGTAGGACCACAATAGCAGGGTTTGAGTACGCTTGTAAACAGGTACAGGGCTGACAGGACTTGTTCTTGTTGTGAGTGAGTGTAGACTGGCCTTGGTGTGGCTCAGATAGCCAGGTCTTTACAGGTGGAAAGTCCACCACAGCGCTGCCTGGCTGCCCCTTCTGAATGTCCCCGACTTAATCTGTCAATCATTCGCCTGCACTGGCTGCAGCCTGTCCACCACATCTAACTCTCTCTCTCTCTCTCTCTCTCTCTCTCTCTCCTCTCTCTCTCTCTCTCTCTCTCTCTCCCTCTCTCTCTCTCTCTCTCTCTCTCCCTCCCCATGCCTCCTGCAGCTCTTATTTTCGACGGGAACACCAACCCAGCCCACCCCAGCACCATAGGCTGCATCGACTCCCAGTGTGATGTCACAGAGGTTGTCCGAGGTAAGCAGAGAACAGCAGCCCTGCTGGAGACGGGTCCAGCTGGAGGTCCACCGGCTGAATCTGTTTTGATTAAACACAATGGGCGATTTCCTGGGTGTCGTTTCCTAACCTGTCTTCTTGTACTTCCCCTATCTCTCCCCCTCTTCCTCCCCCTGTCTCTCCCCCTCTTCCTCCCCCTCCCCCCTCCCTCCAGACGCCTATGAGAGTGCTAAGATGATGTGTGAGCAGTACTACCTAGGCGCACCTGAGCTGGATTTGACGGAGGTCAACGGTAAGACACCCTTCCTCACACACACACACACACACAAGCACACGTACACGAGCACACACACAAAGCCAAACCACAACCAGCCCGCAGTGGTGTTCATCCTTTCTGTTGCTCTTTTCCAGCCAACTGCCTCAGAGAACCCATCCAGATCTCCTACATCCCCTCCCATCTCTACCACATGCTGTTTGAGCTCTTCAAGGTGAGGCGTCTCCATGTATGAGCGATAGTCAGGCGCGCTCGACGACTTTGGTCGTTCGACGACAACAAAAAACCAAACCCCTAACGCTCTCCCTTTCCTTCCCTAACCTCCTGAAGAATGCCATGAGAGCCACCATTGAGAACCACGAAGCCCACGGCTCTCTCCCCGCCATCAGAGTCATGGTCACCCTCGGCGGAGAGGACCTGTCAATCAAGGTGAGTGACGTCCCATCGCCATGGAGATCTTCGCAATCAGTGACCTGGTTACGGGCGCCCTGGACATAGTGCACATTGGCTTCCATCTGAGCACCTTATGACAGCACACTAAAAATAGAACCGCCAAATCTAATCTCAAACATCGTGTTTGTGTTCGTTCACTGAAAGACTCCTTGTATGTGACTGTTATTTAGGTTACGTATAGGTAACTGAGTAAATCCTTGAGCTAAGGGTTAGGGTTAGCGGTTTGCAAAAGATGGCTTTCAAAGATGGCTGCCAAATCTCAATATTCAGTTAGCCATGGCATTCACTAGGTTACATAAAGCAGCGTTGTCATCAGTCATTATTGTGTAATCACACTGAGCCCTTCTCATGTCAACGGGATTGGCTGATGTATGCAACACAACCATATTTAGAAAGGATCAACTCAGCCCACTATTGGTTGATACAGTTCACCTCTCCCCCAGTTGGAACGGCAGGGGTGGATGAGGTCATAACAGCATCAGAGCAGTACCGTTGAGGAAGGACACTAATGACTGTTCTGAATGGGGCAGTGCTCAAGCACATTCTAATCCATCACTCCAGGGTTAAGCCCGGCCAAGTCCTCTGTGCTGTGATTCATCTTAACAACCCCTGAATGCTCCCCCCCTCAACTCTGAGCCACATTCCGATCCCTGTGTGACATCACAATCAGGATCAGGTCTCACATCTCTCCCCCTCTCTCTCCCCCCTCCTCTCCCCCTCTCTCCCCCCCCCCCTCTCTCCCCTCTCTCCCTCTCTCCCTCCCTCTCTCTCTCTCTCTCTCTCTCTCTCTCTCTCCTCTCTCTCTCTCTCTCTCATCTCTCTCTCTCCTCTCTCTCTCTCTCTCTCTCTCAGATGAGTGACAGAGGTGGTGGAGTTCCCTTCCGGAAGATCGATAGGCTCTTCAGCTACATGTACTCCAACTGCTCCCAGGCCCAACTTCGGGGACCACCAGAGAGCCCCACTGGTAAGACACCCACCACACACACACACTTCATACTCTCAGTGTGACATCGCATGAAGCGTCACCCTAGATCAGGTGGCTTGTCTTTCTCTGTTTTTCATATCTCATGTCCTAGCTGGGTCAGTCTCAGACCCGGTCCATGTTGACGTTGTCCCTAACCCCTCCTCCTGCCTCTTCCTCCAGGCTGGTTTCGGCTACGGTCTCCCCATCTCGCGCCTGTACGCCCGCTACTTCCAGGGCGACCTCCAGCTCTTCTCCATGGAGGGCCACGGCACAGACGCAGTCGTCCACATGAAGGTAGGAGGCCGCACGGCGCGTCCACACCCTCCCCACCCCCACTCACACGGCCGGAAGTCCCCAGGGCTCCTCCCACACACAGCAAGGCTGCTTACACAAGACCACACCCTGATTCACCTGCTCCAATCAGAGGAGTCAGTCAACTTTGGACTCTTGACACTGCACGAATACCCAATACGAAAACAAACACACGACCTCCCCGCACTTTGCTTCCGACGGCCACGTGACAAATCTCTCGTACTACGTGATATAACGTTGTTTGTCATTCAAGGCAACGGCGCTTATCTCTAACCCTGCCCCCCCTTTGCCTCCGTCACCCCAGGCCCTGTCGACAGACTCCGTGGAGAGGCTTCCGGTGTTCAACACAACGGCGCTGCGCCACTACAAGGTGAACCTGGAGGCCGACGACTGGTGCGTCCCCAGCAAGGAGCCTCTAAACCTCGCCGTCTACCGGGCCTCCAAGTGAGGCTGCGACCTCACACACCCCCCCCGACCAAGAGGCCCGGCTCCCGCTGGGCACCATGGGACCATTCTGCCGAGGCGGCGCCGGGAGTGAACGCCACGAGTCGTGACCAATCCTGGAGGACGTCAAGATGTGATGAAAGACTCCCCCCCCCTCCCCTCCTTGATTGGACAGCTTTACCCCCCCGTGGACAGTCATGGTTTCCTGTTTCAGGGAACCTCGCTTTCTTGTCGTTGAGTTGTGTGCCAGTGAAGAGAGGTTGACAGATAGAGCCAGTACCTTAGAAGGCCCAGTCCAACGTGACATTAGAGTCAACAGCAACCCTAGCAAGTTCAAATGTGAGGCATATTGTGGGTAGTAGGATGAGGGTAGTCCAGCCAGGCCAAGGCCCAGAGCAGGAACTTCATAGCCCAGATCGAGAGGCTGGAGGTGGGCTGGGAGGTGGGCTGGGAGGCGTGGTAGGCCCAGGAAACAGTCCTGATCCTGGGGAGATGGATGGTCAGAGACATGGGGATGTAAGAAGTGCTTTCGTTTCGGATGGAAAACAGATAGACAGTGCCTAAGTTTGGAGGTTTGAAATGCAGTCCAGTCGAGAGATTGGTTTTACCCTATCTACATTTCAGCTCAGACTATTTGAGTCCTTATCAGAGTAGGAACGAAACGACTCCTACGTGCACTGTGGAATGAAGCGAGCGCTTATCAGTGTTTGTGACAAACAGCCCCTGCCCAGTCAGGGCAGATATGACAGGCTGTGACCTTTCATTAGGATGGACCTTTTACAAGGTAACAAACGATCAAAGGGTCTCCTGTTAGTTGAAAAGTTTCAGTAAGTTTAAAATGGCCCACATTTCAAGTCAGCTGTAGTTCTTAGAGTTTGTTAAGTGCCAATGCATGAAGACTAAAGATTGTACACAAATACTGTATAAGCCTATTGTGATTTTGTCAGGAAAAATATAAAACATTTCCTTAATGGACCTATTTTGGTGTGATATGGTCAGTGGTACAATATCTATGCAACTTATTTCCTTTGCTTGATAAAGAACCTGTATTTCATAAGAGACAGTTGAGAATGTATTATTTGATGTGTTTGGGATATAATTCCATGCCTTTGTCGTAACAGGCAGTGTTTTTCGTGATGCCTGCTCTATAAGAGTTAGTTACTGGGCCCACTGCAGCAACGGGTTGTCCTGTTTGTTAGAGCATAGAACACAAAATAGCTCCATGTGATCTGTGATGCAAACAGTGTATTGTTTGTGTGTGTATGTACGTGCCTTGTTGGAATTGACCTAGAAACTGTGTTTCTATCGAATGCCAAGTAGCCTACTTTTTGGGTTTATTCTGGTTCTACTATACTTCAGTGGAAAAAAATGTATATTTGGAAGGTGTTCTATTTTTTTAAATAAAGAAAGTAATTCAAAATAAACCATGTTGGATATAAAGCACTTTATGTTGTCTTGATTTGACAGAGTTCTGGTCTCGGTTAAACAGTCACAGTGTCAATGGTTAACCACCAGTCTTGTGTGCTGTTCTCAGTACCAGTGTAAGCTAAAGGGAGTCCCAAGTCGTTCCGCTGACTCAGGCTCAGTGTCAGCATTCTCTCTCAGTCACCATGAGCAGGAAGGCCGAGCGAGCTGTTCCTGGGTCAGCAGACGGCCCCTTCGAGCAGAGAGCCGTGGATGTTTGTGTGAGTCTTCGTACTGTATCCGTGTGCGATGAGGGAGAAGGGGGGTGGAGACCCTGCCCGAGGAAGCAATCAATCTCTGCTGCTGTCAGGCGGAGGCCGCCAGCCAATCACAGGGACACAGACAGTACAGTTGCATAACTGTCTTTGCGAAAGGGAACAACAAGGGTGGAGAATGGTTCTGGACGTGCAGTAATAGTAGAGATAAAGAGAAGTCAATGAGGGGGCTGTTTTATTGGTTGGACATGGATAGTTGCACATGGGGAGATGTTATACTTAAACCGACTTTACTCAGAGGTTAAATGCTAGTTTGGATATAGGTTTGATTAATTAATTCAGCATATTACAGTAGTAGCAGTGACAATGTGGTTTTGCTCGGTGCTGTTTGTTGCTGTCTATGATTTGGGTACACCAGTTACGTAACTCCCTAGAGTTTCATAAGCTTTTGATTGGTTGGTGTTTATGACCATCACTTATTTACTCCTTTACATTGTTTGTCTGTCTGCATGTATGTGTGGGAACTTCTCCTGAGGGGATTCGGTGCAGAGAGAGAGAGAGAGAGAGAGGGAGAGAGAGAGAGAGAGAGAGAGAGAGAGAGGGAGGGGAGAGAGAGAGGGGAGAGGGAGAGAGAGGGGAGAGAGAAAGAGAGAGAGAGAGAGAGAGAGAGAGAGAGAGAGGGAGGGGAGAGAGAGAGAGGGGAGAGAGGGAGGGGAGAGAGAGAGAGAGAGAGAGAGAGAGAGAGAGAGAGAGAGAGAGAGAGAGAGAGAGAGAGAGGGAGGGGAGAGAGAGGGAGGGGAGAGAGAGAGAGAGAGAGAGAGAGAGAGAGAGAGAGAGAGAGAGAGAGAGAGAGAGAGAGAGAGTATGAGTTTGTATCTGTCATTGTGTTGGTTGCTCTAATGCCAATCAGTGTGTAAAGACATTAATGAAAGAAAGTGCAACCCTGATAGTTATCAGAGTATTGATAAGACAAGTTACCATGGGTTCTTAAGAACCAAGCCTATAAAACAATATTTCATGCCATAATCAACACACACATAAAACACAAAGATCTCTCCTTGTGTAACCTCACCAAAGTCTAGTGTTTGTCAGGAGATACTTATGGACATAATGGGGACTTTGGCTTCCATAAAGGGATGTGTGTGTGTGTGTGGGTGTGTGGACTGTGGCTGCCATGAAGGTGTGTGTGTGTGTGTGTGTGTGGACTGTGGCTGCCATACTGTGTGTGTGTGAGTGCGTGTATATCTGTGTGTGGGTGTGTGGACTGTGGCTGCCATACTGTGTGTGTGTGAGTGCGTGTATATCTGTGTGTGGGTGTGTGGACTGTGGCTGCCATACTGTGTGTGTGTGAGTGCGTGTATATATGTGTGTGGGTGTGTGGACTGTGTCTGCCATGAAGGTGTGTGTGTGTTGCTCCTGTTGGTTAGTTGGGTCGGTTTTAAATTCTTGTACTCGCTGTGAAATATTTTACTGTTGACTGTTGTTTGTCTTCTTTTTTACAGGTACACTCTTGCACTTTTTGAGTTTCATGTTGTTTAATTGTAACTTGTTTAACTGCATGCTCTTATGGTTCTTCCCCTTGGCACTTATTTGGTTTTTCACAATGTATACTTCATGTTTTGGCTGCTCGCAATGTTTGGGGCTATCTCGTTGTTATGATCAGTGACCTATGCTCTTTTGTAAAGCTCTCTCTTGGAAGTCGCTTTGGATAAAAGTGTCTGCTAAATGCATAAATGTAAATGTGTGTGTGCTCAGAAAGGGACTTTGGCAGAGCAAAACAATGAACATCCCCCGGCTCTCACCTCCTCAGAGAAAAGAGGGGGGGAGGGGGGGGGGGCAGCACATAGACCTGCAGAGCAGCGATGACACACAGGGAGTCTGCATGAGGGTGGAGGTAAAGGTCGAGGACAGGGTGCGTTCCTGTCCCCCACCAGAAGGTCAGACCAACAGGCACAACAGGTTGTTCCCCAGGTCCTGGATCAGCACTGCCATGACTGGGTGCCTAGCAGGCCTCTCTCACTGTCTGGGAACCTCCCACCCCCCTCCCACCCCCCTCCCTCACTGCGACGATCCGCTCCTATGTCCTAAAACATGGGGATGATTCACTTCTGAAGTAGTGTAACCAAAGAAAATCCAAATGTTTTTCGTGTGTTTGTTTGTTTTTGAGTTGCTAGAGACTTTTCTGCTTTCAACCAGAGTGGTAGACACTCGTGTCCATCACGTTCTGTGACACAGTTGGAGACTTGAGGCATAGTGAGGTGTCACTTACACAGGTGAGGTGTCGCTAGCACACGTTGTCAAGGATACAGCAAGCAATGTCCCTCAGTGTCGAGTGTTGATGTCACGGTGCCTGGTCGAAGTGCTGAGCTTGCAACGAATAAGGGACGATCGGTCTGTCCGAACAGGTTCCCCGAATGACAAAATGAAAATCAGCAATTGTTGCCCAAGAAGGTTTTTCGAGGAATCTGCTTTGGTCTAATGATGCGCAACAATAAATATATAGAGCGAGGGCAAAAACAGGCAAGTACAAAAGTGCAAAATGCATCAGTGACAAATTAACAAGAGAAGATATGACAAAGTGGTATGAGAATCAGTGTGACTAGGATAACGGGATGGAGGTGTGTGTAGGAGTGTGTTCTCTGTTTGTTACTCTGCCAGTGTATGAATGTGACCCTGTTTGGTGTTGCTGCAATAGCTGAAGGTATCTTATCACCAAACCACACCATGTAAACCCAAGGTTTGCCCTACATTTGCTACTGTTTATAGCAGCGTAACACATGTGCACGAGGTAAATACCATTTGTTTTCAGGTTCAGAAACCAGGTCAGGTGGCTGAGCAGTGAGGGAATCGGGCTAGTAATCTGAAGGTTGCCAGTTCGATTCCCGGTCATGCCAACTGACGAAGTTGGCATGTGAAGTGCCTTGGGCAAGGCACTTCACCCTACTTGCCTCGGGGGGAATGTCCCTGTACTTACTGTAAGTCGCTCTGGATAAGAGCGTCTGCTAAATGACTAAATGTAAATGTAAACCACACTGATGACTGAATTCACTTCAAAAATGGTTCATTGAATTGGGATAATATGAATGATTGGTGTTAGATGAATTTCTGTCAGAGGATGGGCCAAGGAAAGCACCACAATGAAAAGAGTTGACTTTGTTTATTAGGTCGAGCTGCTCGGATCACGTCACCACGACAGGCAGAGTGGTTGGCATGAGTGAGAAAACATGTCTCTCAGAAGTCCTTTATATATGGCTGGACTGTACAAATATAGTAACCACCAAAACATGCTCCTTAAACGGTACACATTCCACAACTTGACGCACAGAAGAAACAACACACAGGTGATGCGGTCATCAATCATTGCTTGTACTATTCTCTGCATTTTGCTCTTAACCTAAGTTGACCAGAGCACATTCCCTGATCTATATGTGTATTGTGCAAGGCCTGCTACGTGACCTCTTGACCACTGCTACGTGACAACCTCACACATGTATAGAAAATCTGCATATCAATTGGTTATCAGGTATGTGGTACTGTGGTATCATCAAAGCTCATCGAACACCAGCGAAGGGCAGTTTTGTGTTGCTGTGTCGTTCGCCTGCTGGAGGTCGTCTTTCTCGACGAGTACCCTGAAGAAGACAACAGGTTACTATGCACCCAGGTAACTAAGGGGAAGTCAGGGAGGAGGAGTGTGAGTCAGCACTTTCGGTCACACCTCTCCAGTTGTTCAGGCCACTTGACCCTAGTGCTGAAGTGTCACTGGCTCCGCTCAGTCCAAGGTTGCTGACATCACAAACGCCTCAGAAGAGGCAGCTGATCTGTTCACGATGAGCCTAAATACACAAACCCGTTCGACTGGCCCGACCCCATTGATTTGGAAGAGTAAACAGTAAGGATCACGTCTTAGTTTGACTCGGGCAAATGGCCTTATCTCATTGGTTCACCTGCTTGTGTTTTTCCAAAGATTTTCTGGGGGCAGTTTGAGACCCATCTGACTCTCGTTCCTGCTAGCATCTTCGCTAGCTACTTTTGTTGTCGCTCAATGCTTCGTGTTACATTTACATTTAGTCATTTAGATAAGACACACTTATCCAGAGCGACTTACAGTAAGTACAGGGACATTCCCCCCGGGGCAAGTAGGGTGAAGTGCCTTGCCCAAGGACACAACATCATTTTTGCGCAGCCAGGAATCGAACCGGTAACCTTCAGATTACTAGCCCGATTCTCACCGCTCAGCCACCTGACTCCCAATAGCACAAACGTGGGTTTCATGTTCTTGTTTCCGGAACATCCCAGTTTTTGTTTTGACAGTGTTTCCTCTCAGTGCGGAGTCGGAGTGTACCATGTGACCTGGCGGGGGGGCATCCCTCCCTGCACAGCCCCGTAGAAGCACATGCTATCAGGTCAGGAGATAAGGACTGTGTCAGAGGGATGAACCTGTGCTGTTTGTCAGTAAACAGCTTGTGCGGTCATCCAACCCACAACGTCTGGGTGAACCTGAACTTCATTTCACCCTCGCGACAAAAGTAAACACCTGTCAGACAGTCCTGCAGGCTTGTGACCTAATGTGTCCTGTGGTACCTGAGACGCTGATTTGGCCGAATACTGCCAGAAGTTGGTCAAACAAATGAGACGGTCCAGTTGGTACGCTGCTTTAGGGAGACCAGGGCAGCCAGGTGGATTTCACACACATGGAGGCCTTGGCTCACCACTCTTAGCCAGGTCTGGATTCAACACGTGCTTCTCAAGAGCGTCCAAGTAGAGTACAGGGCATCGACAGATGTGCAGGGATGTCTTTTGGCAAAGCAGTGTGGGTGGTTATCAGGGACTGTTTATGTTTTTCAACCTGGCCAAGTGTGGCAGAGTTCAGATGCTGGTTATAGCAGCGGTCAGTCCTAAACAGATCAGTCTCCTGTCCAGCTTCACGTCAAGCGGTCCGGGATTGAGTTACCGTGGTGACGTCCACATGCCAGCGTTGTCCCTCTCCTCTCTGATGTCACAGCTGTACCAGGGACTGCGTTTATCACGGCCCAGAATTTGTTTTTTTATCACACAGGCACACGCTTCAATCCCCCGGCCAGCTGGAAGACACAAATCGTCCAGTCACAGTCATAGTCTGGCAGGCTGGCATAGCTCTGTAGTCAACACCTGTCAAGCGGAGGCCTTGTTTGGAGGGAGCGGAACGTCCTAGAAATACGAGGCTAGAACACAGGCTGGGTCTTTGTAGCAACAGCGGGATGTCCATCGGTGAAAATTCAGTTTTAATGACGACTCCAAGCTAGGCTGTGTGTGGGTTTCCTGCAGCCGAGGTGTGAAGCTGTCCTGGGGGCCAACCTGCAGCCGAGGTGTGAAGCTGTCCTGGGGGCCAACCTGCAGCCGAGGTGTGAAGCTGTCCTGGGGGCCAACCTGCAGCCGAGGTGTGAAGCTGTCCTGGGGGCCAACCTGCAGCCGAGGTGTGAAGCTGTCCTGGGGGCCAACCTGCAGCCGAGGTGTGAAGCTGTCCTGGGGGCCAACCTGCAGCCGAGGTGTGAAGCTGTCCTGGGGGCCAACCTGCAGCCGAGGTGTGAAGCTGTCCTGGGGGCCAACCTGCAGCCGAGGTGTGAAGCTGTCCTGGGGGCCAACCTGCAGCCGAGGTGTGAAGCTGTCCTGGGGGCCAACCTGCAGCCCGGAGCGTAGCCCAACCTCACCGGTCGAGGAAAACCACTTTCTAACATCACACACATTCTACCTTTGAATCCTCATTAAAACTCTGATCTTAACCACTGCTGAGGCTGACAAGACACTCGCTCCAGGGCCCTGAGCAGAGGCACGTAGGAGAGTAAGTTCCGGAATGACCCCGCCTGCTTCACCTGTCAGCTACAGAGGACAGGGAGGGCTTTATGACAGGTGACGTTGTACAGTATTACTGTCCCATACAGGAGCTACAAGTGGGGACACCTCGGGATCATTAATATCATCATCACTGTCATAATCATCACTATCATTGGTATCATTGTCCAACTACATAATCTGGTTTTGGCACTGGGTCTTATCACGACCTCTGACCCCAGGAACGGGAGGTCGAGCCATCCCTCAGACCAACAGTGACTGGAAACAAAACAAGCTACATCCTCCCACACAAGGTCCTGTGTTCTCAGAGGAGAGCATCCCACTGTTGCTACAAAGACCCAGCCTGTGTTCTAGTCTCGTATTTCTAGAACGTTCCGCTCCCTCCAAACAAGGCCTCCGCTTGACAGGTGTTGACTACAGAGCTATGCCAGCCTGCCAGGACGATGTGTGCCTGCGTAATGAAATACATTCTGGGCCGTGATAAACACAGTCCCTGGTACAGCTGTGACATCAGAGAGGAGAAGGACAACGCTGGCATGTGGACGTCACCACGGTAACTCAATCCCAGACCACTTCATGAGAAGCTGGTCAGGAGCCTGATCTGTTTAGGACTGACAGGTGCTATAACCAGCATTTGAACTCTGCCACACTTGGCCAGGTCGAAAAACATAAACAGTCCCTGACAATCACCCACGCTGCTTTGTCAAAAGACATCACTACACATCTGTTGATGCCCTGTTCTCGACTTGGACGCCCTGGAGAAGAATATTGATACATTAAGCATGTGATAGTACACATTCAAATATGTTATATAATATCTAAATTGGCACATGACACACGATCACACAACACTTGTTAGATACTAGAACCATCTAAATAGGGAGAAATGAACAAATAAAGAGTTGTTAAGAGTATGTAATCAATGCAGGACCTGTATGGGCCAGGAGACTGGAGTTAGAGAAGGTGGAATCTAAAAGATACCAGTATAACATTTACACAGAGTTAACTTATCTCACATGCTGTTATTTCGCTTCGTCATCTTCTTGTGATCTTCATCTTCTTCTTCGTCATTGTGATCAAACTCAGTCAGTCAATTACATGTAATTTAAACTTTTTTCTCACTCTTTGAAAGTCTGTTTATCGTTCTCTTCGGTGGCTTCTATTTAAGTTGTGATGCTGTGATTCATAGTGGAGGTACAGGAATATCCCTCTCTCTCATACTCAGTGGATAGCCAGCCTCTAGGCTGCGTGGAAACACGAGGCCTAAAAATAACAAGCTCCTTAACATGACTACTATTCAGTCATATCATGCTAGTTACAGGCAGTCGAGTGGTGTCCATGTTTTTAAATCCCAAACTGAGATATATATGCATAAGTGAGAATAGTTAATTATATAGACTCACAGTTACCGACAAGAAAACGTTGTTCTAGAGGTATTGTCGGGTTTGAATGGACATACTGCCACTCAGTGGAGTCTTGAAAGAGAATGACTCGTGCCAACACGTACAAATGAAATCAAAATGTATTTGTATAGCCCTTTTTACAAGCAATGTCACAGAGGGCTTCACATACGCCCATAGAACTGCCCCTCAACCAACTTAAACCCTCAAGGAAGACAAGGAAAAAATGGAAGAAACCTTGGGATGAGCAATTCAGTGAGGGATCCCCTCCTCCAGAGACGGTTGGTGAAAGAGAGGAGCAGAACACAGGCTTAACATAGTCATACAGCAGGGAAGTGTCAATGGGTGTTGAAACACCAAAATCCATTGTTCAACTTGGGTCAGTTGGTAAATGTCAGTTTAAGCAGAGGTAGCCACAGGACTGGGGATGTGATCGGTGCAGCATCACAGGCCGGGGGGTGAGGAAAGGGACCAGGAACTCACTGTTGTCGTCATGGAGACTGGTATCCACTTGGTGACTAGACCCAGCTTTGGCAGACTGTCACAGATCGACGTCCACTGGCGACCAGGTCCAGCGTTGGCAGACCCACGACCAGGCAGGTGCTGACAGCTCAAACCCCCCACACCACAGGGGATGTGTGGAGGGGGGACAGAGAGAGGAGAGCAGGGATTAGAGAATGCCAGGAGCAGCTAACAGTTACAGTCATATTAGAATTAGATCCCCACCGGTCAAGTGTGGACTAGTGCAGCAATTTAGCAGGGCAAAAAGGGTATTTGATGCAGCCCTAGACACTAAGATAGTGCCAGCCCCCCTCGGTTGGAACATGAAATTTGTTGGGAGTTACCGACAACAAAAACGTTGTTCTAGAGGTATTGAGTCGGGTTTGTATGGACATACTGCCACTTAGTGGAGAGTCTTGGAAGAGAATGACTCACGCCAACACGTACACCATATAGACAAAAATATTGGTACACCTACACATCACATCTACAGCTTTTATGGCATCCCAGTCTACATCCATGATATGGAGCTGGTCCCTCCCTTGTAGTGCCCAAACGAATGCTCTCGTGGCTGAATGGGCACATTCCCACAGACACACTCCAAAATCATGTAGAAATCCTTCCCTGAAGAGTGGAAGCTGTCATAGCAGCAAGTGGGGGGGGGGCGACTCCAGATGAATGCTTATGGATTTAGAAAGGGATGTCATATAAGCCCCTGTAGGGCCAATGTGTAGGCGTCCCAATACTTTGCCTATGTAGTGTACATACATGGATGTATTAGTGGCGCCCTCTAGTGGCTTATCTCAAAACAGGGAGGGGACACTGGCTGTCTGAATTGAATAACTTACAGTTTTTTCCGATTGCTTAGACACAAAAATGTCAAATAACACACAGTTAGTGAAACCTGACACTCAAGGAGCAAAACAGCCGCCCAGATCTGCACAACTATAAGCACATTCTCAGCCTCACACTATTTGCTAAATACTACACACGCTGTTTTGCAAATCACTAAACACACTTTTCTATGTTAGACACAGAAATGTAAGATGATGTCACTTAATTGCCTTTTTTAGACACCGCCTTGTAAATTGCCACACGTGAACGAATGGATCAAACACGGGCGACAGGTGTACAAGCACTAGTGCTAAACTGTAAACATACCAATCAGGTGTAAGCACTATAAAAAGGCAACAGTGTACTTGTCCTCATCAAAAATGGAAGGCAATGTTGCAGGAAGAGGGAGAGTGAGGATGAGAGGGGGAGCCCGGTGAGGAAGAGTGGTAGGGAGAAGGAGAGGTAGACCTGGAAGCCGTGGAAGAATAGGGCCAAATTCACAGTATCTAATGAAAATCGAACAACATTGGTTGACCATGCTGTGAACCATGGGGCAACATTGAGAGAGGCTGGACAGAGAGTTCAGCCCAACTTCATATGTGTCTAGTTGTGTGAATCGTGTGTTGTGTTTTAACAAAGTGAGTCAGCCTGGTGCCCAGCTGTTTACCTGTGAGGTAAACAGGCAAGACCGATCCCCGCACTCGGGCATACTCGATCATGTTTCACTACTTACTCCCCCCACTAAGAACGCTCTACTTTCCCTCTTTCCTATGTCGGGCTGTCATCTGGGTTTCAGTTCGATTAGTGCTCCCGTCAATCAATTAACGCTGTCAAATCTTCCTCGTAGCTGTCAGCCTATCACAATGATCCCGTGCCTTTAAATAGGATTCTCTCCCTGTTTAGTTTGTCTATGCTGTCAGTAGCGCAACCCTCCACGACCCTCCCCGTCGCCACCCGGTGCCTTGTCTCTGTTCTTTGACTCCTCTGGCTGGGTCGTCGACTGGCGACACCGCCACCAGTGTCTGGACTCTGTGGGGGATTCTTCTGAGGATGTTGGGCAGGAGCCCTTTGATCTATAATTCCCCATGGGGTCGAAGCTCCAAACACTTGTAGTACATTTCTCTGGGGCAGCCGTCTCCCACAGGCAGAAGAAGCTCTCCGAGGACGGTCTCCCTGCGCCCCCCTCCCTCGTCCTCTGCTCCCAGACCTGGCAGTTGTAGCCTGCCTGCTGCCTGAAAAACTTCATGAAAATGAATGACTGAATAACTGAATAAAATACTGACTTAATCTAACTCCCTTTAATGAATATATTAATCAATTAATTATTAAATGAATTAATCAATGAATAACAGGAATTCAGTTGATCTACCGTGAGGCTTTTACACCTCACAGTTTAAGTTCACCCCCAACCCATATTCTGTGATGAATAAAGATGTCACATATCCATGGATCACAGCTAGTTAACATTGCAAGCGTTCTTGTTTCGGAGATGACCCCATGTTGTCACCAGTGAGATCCACTGGCAGACATCCAATCCTGACAGCTATAGCAGAAGCCTTGTGGAACAATGAATCATCAACAAAACTTTATTGACATGAATGATTAGCACAACTTGGCGTGGTCAACTGAAGGTTGGAGAATCATAGAATCCCCCCTTAGAATACTGGACCCAGGAATTCCCTCAAGGACACAAAGACAGAGGTGTATCCCGGCAACCAACCCCCCTGTTCACATCCTAGACAAGGCCCAAAGAAAACCAAACATGAACACGTTATTAAAAGTCAGACAGTTAACAGAAAAGACAGAAACGGATTCAGACAGATCAAACACAAGGTCGCCTGTCTGACTCCGACCTCGTTAGCTCTCACATTCTCGGAGTGCCACCCTTGTAGACGATCCAGATGAGTTGACTCAACTAAGCATCGTGTGACCCTGTGACAAAGTCATCCGACGGCGCGGGCCTCCCATGCCACCCTTGAAACACACGCCGAAGCGCCATACTGACATGGCCGACTGAAGCACGATAATAGACCTCCACTCAAAGGATTGTGGGTAGATCTGCAGGGCTCTGACGGATTCATTGTGAGGCTTGTAGGTTGGAATTACTACTAAGACTCTCCTGGACACACACACACACACACACAGACGGGCATTTATCGTCGACGACGTTGGATAAACATGGAGAAGAAGTTATGCTGTGGTGATGACAGCTTTATGTAAAAGAAACATCACAGTATTTTCCCTGTAACATTTACATTTAGCAGACGCTCTTATCCAGAGCGACTTACAGTAAGTACAGGGACATTCCCCCAAGTAGGGTGAAGTGCCTTGCCCAAGGACACAACGTCATTTCGCGAGACCGGGAATCGAACCGGCAACCTTCTGATTAATAGCCCGACTCCCTAACCGCTCAGCCATCTGACTCCCTGTAAGCTCTGCTTGTTTATGTGTAGTCTGTTGGGGGTAGTCGTATGTGTTTTAAAGCAGCTAAATGAGGCATAATATTGAAGTCATTCGTCTGGTCAAGGACTTTAGATTGTAAATGAGACCTTCTCTCCTCTTCTGGCCTCTATTCGTCTGTCCTCGCCTCTCTCCTCCCCCTCCACTCCTCACCCCTACTCTCCACCCTTTCTCTCCTCTCCACTCCTCCTGTCTATCTCGAATGCGTCTCCATCCCGACCAGCCAATGGCAGCATTCCAATGCTGCCCTAACACACGCTAATCTTCCCTAATCCTAGAAAATGAGCGCTGTGGTGTTGGAACTCAAAGCCCTCTAGTCTGTCTCAGCCGTCTCAGCCCCTCAGCCCCTCGTTGATTTGTAATGGACAGACAGGAGGATTACAATTGAAAACATTAAAAGCTGACACAATACTACTATAAATAGGCCAGGTTCAAAACATTAAATCGACATATTAATTCCAAGTGGACTTGGAGCCAGATCTGAATCTCTATCCAAATATAGAGATGTGATCCAGCAGCCTGTCTCTCATAAAAGCTGTCAACGGCTTGTTATTGCGATGACAGCGGGCCACAGAGTGGTATGTCGAGGGCTAACTGTTGAGACTGAACATAATTAACAACAACCATAGAACCAGCTAGAACACTGTGAGTGTTTTGTTGCTGTCACCTACCGAAAATATCAGGACAACAAAACACTGTTTTCTACCAGGAGCTGAAACTCTTAGGTAAGAAAGCCTCAACCTGGAATTTCTCTAAAAGCAGAAAAACTTACGTATGTAGTTAAAAACAAAAAAAATCTAAAACCTGAAACTCTTTAGCAGTTTCAAACGTTTTAGATTTTTTCATCAGTCACTTTTTTAAATGGCTGATACTCTGATGGCACGTTATTTTTGTTGACTGTATATTCTGGTAAACAAAGTATACACTGTATATTGGTATATTCATAGACAAATAGGTAATATGCAAGTACAAGGTATAACAGTAGTTAATATACAGTACATACATGTACAGTGTATACTGTCCATAGATACAGTACATATTAGTGATATTTTTTCCCACGCAGGCGAGCAGGATGAGTGACACGGAGCTGGAGTTATTCGGGGTGGCGGCCCCATACCTCCGCAAGCCAGAGCGCGAGCGGATCGCAGCGCAGAACAAACCGTTTGACGCCAAGGTGGAATGCTTCGTGGCCGACCCCAAGGTCGAGTACGTCAAGGGAAAGATCAAGAGCCAGGACAGCGCCAATGTTACCGTGGAGACGGAGGATGGAAGGGTGGGTGGAGCTTGTTAGCGTTCTCGTTTCACCTGAAGCGAGTTTATCTACTGTAGGCGCGGGTTACGAGTATGTAAGTTCATGTAACACTCAAGAATGTATTTCGTTGATATCTGTAGTACTCTATCATGATCTAATTATGTATATCACTCTCCAAGTGATGTATTGCTTTTATAAAATATAACGCCTACATCAATTAGCCTAGTCAAAACATATTTCCAGCAAACTATGTTAGTTAGAACATATAACATTAGTTATTATGTCAGTTTTCCCTAAATAAATGTCAAGCTTATTCGTGATTTCTGAGTATACTTTAGCAGAAGTTCAACGCTGAGACGACCAAAAAGCCAATGGGCTAAACAAAATCAATATGACGCTAGCTTGTGATGAAAAAAGAAAGACGCGAGCTGCTAGGTGCTGCTTTGCTTCAGACCAACAACTGTGAAATAACAACCATGTATCACAGCCTGTCATGTGTTATACCTATATGATATTATATGTTATATACTGTATATAATATATATATATATGATATAACCATCATTTATTAAATGTTCTAACATATGTCCTATGGTGTGATGCTTGATGACCTTTCGACAGGTTGTCATGGTGAAACCAGATGACATCCGACCTATGAACCCTCCTAAGTTTGACAAGATCGAGGACATGGCAATGCTGACCCATCTCCATGAGCCTGCTGTGCTGTTCAACCTCAAGGACCGCTACGCAGCCTGGATGATCTATGTATAGCACACACACACACACACCAGTCACACACACCAGTCACAAACAGCTGAATACACACTGTTCACACCCAAGTCTCTCCTCGTGGTTTATTGTTATACAATACTTTCCTCCCTGATTCTCTCCTTCTTTCCTCTGCTCTCCTTTCCAATCCTCTCCACTCTCCCCCTCCTTGCCTTGCCTCTCCTCTCCCATCCACTCTCCTCCCCCTTCCCCCTCCTCTCCTTGCCTCTCCTCTCCTATACCCTCCCCTCCCCTCTCCTCTCCTCTCCTCTCCTCTTCTCTTCTCTTCTCTCCTCTCCTCTCCTCTCCTCTCCTCTCCTCTCCTCTCCCCTCCCCTCCCCTCCCCTCCCCTCCCCCTCCCCTCCCCCCTCCCCTCTCCTCCAGACCTACTCTGGTCTCTTCTGTGTGACTATGAACCCCTACAAGTGGCTTCCGGTCTACAACCCAGAGGTGGTGGCTGGATACCGGGGGAAGAAGAGACAGGAAGTCCCTCCTCACATCTTCTCCATATCAGACAATGCCTATCAGTACATGCTCACAGGTACAGTACCAGCCTATCACATCACTTCAATGTCTGCTCTAAGATGTCACCCGCGCAGTCATGCACACAAATTATTTCTGTGTGTCTCAACAGATCGTGAGAACCAGTCGATCCTGATCACGTATGTACACACATCATCCTAAAACAACATATGTGTTATCTGTTTCTGGTCTCTCATAAAGAATAAAGTCTTGAGGTTAGCATCAGTTTTTGGACATGTGACCTGTCTCCTCCCAGTGGAGAATCCGGTGCAGGAAAGACTGTGAACACCAAGCGAGTCATCCAGTACTTTGCGACAATCGCAGTGGCTGGTGGCAGTGACAAGAAGAAGGAGCCAGCAGCTGGCAGATTACAGGTGGCACATTAAGATAAGGAATCAGTCAAATCACCGTCAAGATGCATATTTTATTTGTAGTTGCAATGCAGTGAGAGATACTGAAATAAATAACGAAATAATTGTGTGGTTTCCAGGGGACGCTGGAAGATCAAATCATTTCAGCCAACCCTCTGTTGGAGGCATTTGGCAACGCCAAGACCGTGAGGAACGACAACTCCTCTCGCTTTGTGAGTAGGACTCAACCGACAGAAGTTAAGGCTTTTTTTTTGAAAGCGTAGCAAATCTACCCGCATATGAGTAAATCGTAATATATCAAGTAACTCTAACTCAATCTGATCTTCGGAAACCTCTCAGGGAAAATTCATCCGGATCCACTTTGGAACAAAGGGGAAACTGGCCTCGGCCGACATTGAGACCTGTGAGTTTGCTCAGTCACTGTTTCCAGGGCACTGATTCGTCAACGCTGATGTTAACCTTTGACCTTCGTGATCACTTCCTGCCCTCCCAGACCTGCTGGAGAAGTCCCGGGTGACGTTCCAGCTGCTCGCTGAGAGGAGCTACCACATCTTCTACCAGATCCTCTCCAACAAGAAGCCAGAGCTCATAGGTACAGAAAGAACCCTTTTATAGTGCAGATAGGGGGGTCAGGTGGAGTCGGGCTAGTAATCTGAAGGTTGCCAGTTCAATTCCCCGGCAGTGCAAAATGACTTTGTGTCCTTGGGCAAGGCACTTCACCCTACTTGCCTCGGGGGGAATGTCCCTGTACTCACTGTAAGTAAGGAAACCTGTGCGTCAACTAGTGGCAAGCCTGGTCATTTGCTGCATGTCATTATTCGTAGCTTTTGAACTGTTCTGTATCATTGCCTCATGAGAACATGTGTGAACGTCATTTCTTCTTCCCTTTGGTGGGACTGATGTGGAGGTGGTTCGGACACCCCAGGGAGTCCTGCCTCGAGCTTGCACCTCGGTCATGTTGTTTTGGTCTAATGACGGCCTCGTGGTGGATCCACGCATCATGACTCCCTCTGTGTGTGCCTATCAGATATGCTGCTCATCACCACCAACCCCTACGACTACCCCTTCATCAGCCAGGGAGAGATCACCGTGCTCAGCATCAATGACAGCGAGGAGCTCATGGCCACGGACGTGAGTATGTAGCAGAGGTGGTTCGGATCCATTCTCTCATGGTGATGGTTCTGCATGAAACTTTGATCACCCAGATGGGACCCACAGCTCACTGATTGTATCTCAGTATGGCTATCACAAGCCATGTTAGAACTTTCCCTAACAAGATGTAAGCATTTCGCAGATGCCTTTATTCAAAACAGAGATCAATTAAATAAAGCTTGGATGAAAATAACGTTTGTCAAGAGGCCATATTCAGAAAACGCTGCCCTGACGTAGAATTTGATATGTGAAGGCTTCACTATCTGTCTTCCCCAGAGTGCCATAGACATCCTGGGGTTCAACGCAGAGGAGAAGCTCGGCATCTACAAGCTGACCGGTGCAGTGATGCATCATGGGAACATGAAGTTCAAGCAGAAGCAGCGAGAGGAGCAGGCGGAGCCTGACGGCACTGAGGGTGATTGTTCTGAACTGCCCCAGTTAGTTGCCCTCCATTAGGACCTTTTACGATCTCTAAAATGTGACTTGATCCGTGACAATGACCTGTTTGGTGACGTGTCTATCCTCCAGTGGCAGACAAGGTGGCCTACCTTATGGGTCTGAACTCAGCGGACCTTCTCAAAGCTCTCTGCTACCCCAGGGTGAAGGTGGGGAATGAGTACGTGACCAAGGGGCAGACAGTCCAACAGGTGCTCTACCTCCTCTACCACTGTAACTCACCTGTTACTCTACCACTGTAACACACCTGTTACTCTACCTCTGTAACACACCTGTTATTCTACCACTGTAACACACCTGTTACTCTACCTCTGTAACACACCTGTTATTCTACCACCGTAACACACCTGTTACTCTACCACTGTAACACACCTGTTATTCTACCACTGTAACACACCTGTTATTCTACCACTGTAACACACCTGTTACTCTACCACTTTAACACATGTTACTCTACCTCAATAACACACCTGTTACTCTACCTCTGTAACACACCTGTTATTCTACCACCGTAACACACCTGTTATTCTACCACTGTAACACACCTGTTATTCTACCACTGTAACACACCTGTTATTCTACCACTGTAACACACCTGTTACTCTACCACTTTAACACATGTTACTCTACCTCAATAACACACCTGTTACTCTACCTCTGTAACACACCTGTTATTCTACCACTTTAACACATGTTACTCTACCTCAATAACACACCTGTTACTCTACCACTTTAACACATGTTACTCTACCACTGTAACACACCTGTTACTCTACCTCAATAACACACCTGTTACTCTACCACTTTAACACATGTTACTCTACCACTGTAACACACGTTACTCTACCACTGTAACACAAACGTTATTCCAACATGAGTTGAGAATGAAGTAACTGAGGTTGATTTATCCCACATCAGACAAGTGTGCTTAAATCCTCCCTCCTGCAGGTGAATAACTCCGTGGGTGCACTGTCCAAGGCAGTGTATGAGAAGCTGTTCATGTGGATGGTGATCAGGATTAACCAGCAGCTGGACACCAAACTGCCCCGGCAACACTTCATTGGAGTCCTGGACATCGCAGGGTTTGAGATCTTTGAGGTGAGTAATACAAAACAGTTTTGTAGCGAAGGGGTGTAATGTATGAACAATGAAGTAGTAAAGATACAATTGAAATGGTCAGAAGTTCATTTTAAATGAATCCCTTAGTAGAACATTGAAAACAATTAGTAGTACAATTTAAATGATTGATAGTAGTCCGAGGTGCTGCGTCTAATGTGTTATCTGCTGGTTTTATTTCATTCAACAGATGAACAGTCTGGAGCAACTCTGCATCAACTTCACTAATGAGAAGCTGCAGCAGTTCTTCAACCACCACATGTTTGTCCTGGAGCAAGAGGAGTACAAGAAGGAGGGCATCGAGTGGGAGTTCATTGACTTTGGCATGGACTTGGCTGCCTGCATTGAGCTGATTGAGAAGGTAGTGCACACCAGGAAACACTTAGTTACTCCATATTAGTAGAAACACTTAGTTACTCCATATTAGTAGAAACACTTAGTTACTCCATATTAGTAGAAACACTTAGTTACTCCATATTAGTATTACAAAGTAACGCTTCAAAGATTCCAAGTGTACAGAGACGACAAATGTAATCATACAAGATAAAACCGGACATTGTTTCTATAGTGATAAAATGAACAAAATGTAAATGATGAACCGGCAAACTATGAACCTTCCTTTACCCCTCCAGCAAATGGGCATCTTCTCCATCCTGGAGGAGGAGTGTATGTTCCCTAAGGCCACAGACACGTCCTTCAAGAACAAGCTCTACGACCAGCACCTGGGGAAGAACAGTAATTTCCAGAAGCCCAAGCCTACCAAAGGCAAGACGGAGGCCCACTTCTCCCTGGTGCATTACGCCGGCACTGTGGACTACAACATCGGCGGCTGGCTGGAGAAGAACAAGGACCCTCTGAACGACACGGTGGTGCAGCTGTACCAGAAGGCTGCTCTCAGGCTGCTGGTACAGCTGTTTGCCACATACTCCTTAGCTGATGGTGGGTCTGTGATAATGCTAATGGTGGGTCTGTGATAATGCTGATGGTGGGTCTGTGATAATGCTGATGGTGGGTCTGTGATCATGCTGATGGTGGATCTGTGATAATGCTGATGGTGGGTCTGTGATCATGCTGATGGTGGGTCTGTGATCATGCCGATGGTGGGTCTGTGATAATGCTGATGGTGGGTCTGTGATAATGCTGATGGTGGGTCTGTGATCATGCTGATGGCTGGTCTGTGATCATCACGTGGCTTATGAGGGTGTACTAATGCTTAGGATTGAACTGTTGGCCTTCATCCGTCTAGTTGTCTCTGTCTTTCTCTCCACTGTAGCTGATACAAACAAGAAGGGAGCCAAGAAGAAAGGGTCGTCTTTCCAGACCGTCTCTGCTCTCTTCAGGGTAAAACAAACCATTTAAACTCATTTAAACCCATGTCAGAGCAAGATGGAGGCCAGGCAGCCTGTTTGATGACTGGACTTCAATGAGCTTTCTCTCCACTTGTTCCTCGCCCTCCCTCAGGAGAACCTCAACAAACTGATGGCGAACCTGAGGTCCACTCACCCGCACTTTGTCAGGTGCATCATCCCCAACGAGACCAAGACACCTGGTGAGGGTTGCCGGTCGGATTCCTCCGCCTTCATTAAAGACGCGAGGTTGTGGGACATAGCAGAGGTGGTTGGGTGTGGTACCCCCTCAGAGATAGCCCGCGCGTTACAGCCCTCTCGTTCTAGTCGGGTTAGGTCTCTACATGGGAGAGACCCGGGTTCGATGCCCTGTGTTGATATTGACGTGTGTTGGCCCGTGCAGGAGTTATGGACCACTACCTGGTTCTGCACCAGCTGAGGTGTAACGGGGTGCTGGAGGGCATCAGGATCTGCAGGAAGGGCTTCCCCAGCAGGATCCTGTACGGAGACTTCAAGCAGAGGTCCTTCGAAAATACACAAATAAACATTGTTTTGTATCTGGGATCCAAACCATTTCCCAATTAAAAACCTCCGTCGTTTTCATGTCGTTCTCAAAGACAGCAGACCTCTCTTGTTACCAAGGGGCCTCTATAAACACAATGTCTTGGTGGAATGTGGACGGTTCCTGTGGCAGGTACAGGATCCTGAATGCCAGTGCGATCCCTGAGGGCCAGTTCATAGACAGCAAGAAGGCGTCGGAGAAACTCCTGTCCTCCATCGATGTGGACCACGCTCAGTACAAGTTTGGTTACACCAAGGTATTGTCAGTTCTCACACTGAAGCAAAACTAGATACGTTTAAAAGCCGATGCGAGCAAGGTACACTGAATATACTGTATAAATTTATCGTTAATATATTTCGTTTTTCTACAATTCCCACATTTTCATTCAACAACATGCAACAGATTCAAACCATCAAATGGTTCTAAATGGATTTGAACAGTTTAGGAACATTTTATTTCAATTTTAAAACTTTTACTTTGAAACATTTGCCATAGAATCAAAGTATGTCAATCCAATGATTCATATGTTTTGTAGTAAACTGTGAGTTCTCATATTTGTGAAATTGATCGAGCATATTATAAAATATTATTTTCATCTGATGACTCACATTTGAGACCGCAAGATCAACAAAACGTTCAGACCCAATTTCTTAAAAAAATGCTTTCATGGTACATGCTTCTGGTTCTGCAGGTGTTCTTCAAAGCAGGTCTGCTAGGCCTTCTGGAGGAGATGAGGGACGAACGTCTGACAGTCCTCATTACCCGTATCCAGGCGGTATCCAGGGGCTTTGTCGCCAGGCAGAAGTTCAAGGAGATGTCCCAGAAACGGTAGTAACATAAACACTTGTTTCCTGAAGTAAAAGTGACGTTCACGAGACTGACCGTGAATCTGAGTCCCTGCATGAAAAACACGGTCGCTAACTCACCAAGCTAAACTGTGTACCAGTGCCTGGTGAACAAGTGCATGTGTGCTGTATACAAAGATCATCTTCAAATGCTAAAACCACCTACATTCATCCAGAAGTGTGTGTTTGCATGTAGGGGCATCCGACTGTGGTGATGAAGGCGTTACTGGCTCCAGGGTTGTCATACAACGTACATTCACTTGTCAGGCTAGGATAAAAGGCGTGTGCCAAGGGGAATCCATTCCATCACACCATTGTCTCTCTGCGTTTCCACAGGGAATCCATCTTCATCATCCAGTACAACATCCGCTCCTTCATGAATGTGAAGAACTGGCCGTGGATGAGGCTGTTCTTCAAGATCAAGCCTCTGCTCCGAAGCGCCGAGGCCGAGAAGGAGATGCAGACCATAAAGGAGGAGTTCACTCGCCTCAAAGACGAGTTCGCCAAGTCGGAGTCCAGGAGGAAACAACTGGAGGAGAAAATGGTGGCCCTGTTTCAGGAGAAGAACGACCTCTTCCTCCAGATTCAGGCAGTAGGTCATCTGGCAATGTAACAGATGCAGTTTGTAAACATGGCCCCAGAAGTTGATCTGCTGCACTCATTTACATGACCGTTGTGTTTGAGCTCAACATCGTTCAGTTCTGTTGACGTTCAAACAGCTATGGCTCTGGTTGTTTCCTGACGACCTTGGCTTCTATGTGAGCAGGAGAGAGAGAACCTGTCTGATGCCGAGGAGAGGTGTGAGGGCTTGATCAAGAGCAAGATCCACCTGGAGGCCAAGGCGAAGGAGCTCTCGGAGAGGGTGGAGGAGGAGGAGGAGGTCAACGCCGAGCTCACCGCCAAGAAGAGGAAGCTGGAGGACGAGGGCTCGGACCTCAAACGAGACATAGACGACCTGGAGCTCACCATCGCCAAGGTGGAGAAGGAGAAATACGCCACCGAGAACAAGGTCGGCGACACGCATCGATGCATACACAGCACACTGCACGTACTGTATCTTTAAAACATGGTAAACCTCGTTAAAATCACAATCCATTGATGTTTTGGGGGGAAAAAACATCCACTCAGGTGAAGAATCTGATCGAGGAGCTGACGAGCCTTGAGGAGAATCTGATGAAGTCTTCGAAGGAGATCAAAGCCTTGCAGGAAGTGCACCAACAGACTCTAGATGACCTTCAGGCAGAGGAGGACAAAGTCAACACTCTGACCAAGACCAAAGTCAAACTGGAGCAGCAAGTGGATGACGTAAGTGTAGCAGAGGTGGTTTGGAGACACACCTGCAACTCTAACCCTGGAAAGGACTTAATCCCTTGTTGTTGTTGATGTTCATACATAGACAACTCCATGTCGGCGCACCATCTTGTCGTTTTTGCTACATGCCTTTTTTCGTTCTTGTTGTATTTCTGTGGGTCCGTTGTTGGCCCAGCTGGAAGGTTCTCTGGAGCAAGAGAAGAAGGTCCGAGCAGATCTCGAGCGATCCAAGAGGAAGCTGGAGGGAGACCTCAAACTGTCCCAGGAAAACGTCATGGACCTGGAGAACGAGAGACAACGGATGGACGAAAGACTCAAAAAGTAGTCGCCGGTCCATACACTACTGTAGCAGCTTCGATATTCCAACACATACTTGTTTTATTGTCATGCTAGGGAGAGGGAAACCGCAACCTATCATAGCAAGATTTCTCAAATGTAAACATATTTCTTTCAGGAAGGACTTTGAGCTATGCCACCTGCAAAGTAAAATTGAGGATGAGCAAATTCTAAGTACTCAGCTTCAAAAGACAATAAAGGAGCTTCAGGTATTTGAGTTATGCACATACTCCATATCTATCGTGCCGAAGTGTAACTATGATCTGAAATCTGAGTGTGATACAACTCATGATCCTCATGATGTGCCATGATGTCTCCTAGGCTCGTATCGAGGAGCTGGAGGAGGAGATTGAGGCAGAGCGCTCCGGTCGGGCCAAGGTGGAGAAGCAGAGGTCGGATCTCTCCAGAGAACTTGAGGAGATCAGCGAGAGGCTGGAGGAGGCCGGAGGAGCCACCGCCGCTCAGATCGAGATGAACAAGAAGCGGGATTCAGAGTTCCAGAGGCTGCGCCGAGACCTGGAGGAGTCCACGCTGCTGCACGAGTCCATCGCCGCCGCTCTCCGCAAGAAGCAGGCGGACAGCGTGGCGGAGCTGGGGGAGCAGGTCGACAACCTCCAGAGAGTCAAGCAGAAGCTGGAGAAGGAGAAGAGCGAATACAAGATGGAGGTTGACGACTTGGCCAGCAACACAGAGAGCATCCTCAAAAGCAAGGTACCGGAACGTCCACTCCAACTCTGGTAGCTATTTGGTCCACCGACTGTGACTTACCTCAGCTTTAATCTTTCAGAAATGTTCAATATCTTAGGCAAACGTCTGAAAAAACACCTCATATTCAGAGGAAATTGCGAGTTCAAATCAATGTTGGTTTGCCTGCGTTACCTCAGGCTAACCTTGAGAAGCAGTGCAGGAGTCTAGAGGAGCAGAGCAGCGAGTTCAAGACCAAGGCCGAGGAGGCCCAGAGGTCCCTGAGTGACTACACCACCCTCAACGCTCGCCTGCAGACAGAAAACGGTACGACCCCACACCTTACATCCTAATATCTACCTACTTTCCTACGTTGATTTTCCGAATAAATGCATGTTGATCCGTTGAAACAGCGAGCGGAGACAGAAGACTTTTTAAGATTCATCCCTTTGTTTCATAACACATCAGAGTTTGTTGAATTGGACAACCTCTGTTCATGAACGTTTCGTGCGTTTTTAGCGTCTGCTAAAAAATGAATAAATGTGTAAATGTAACGTTTCGATGGTGACATAACGAGGTCCTTTCCTGAAGCCTCTTCCTTAGCTTTGGCTTAGTTTAGCGAGTTTGCAGGTTTTCTACGGAGAAGAACATGGTTTTATCACCACATCGGTCACATTATCGTCCATTGGCTCTCCGAGCAGGTGAGCTGGCACGTCAGTTGGAGGAGAGGGAGGCCTCTGTCACCCAGCTAAGCAGAGTAAAATCAGTCGGCAGTCAGCAAATCGAAGAGCTGAAGAGACTTCTGGAAGAGGAAGTCAAGGTTTGACAGACACCAATAGAAAGACCTCAAAGTTTCAGCACACTGTCACCAATTTCGATGTAACTTCCGACGTCATCTCAACCTACTGTGCTCTCCTTAGGCCAAGAACGCCCTGGCACACAGCTTCCAGTCATCCCGCCACGACTGCGACCTGCTGAGGGAGCAGTACGAGGAGGAGCAGGAGGCCAAGGCTGAGCTGCAGCGCGGCATGTCCAAGGCTAACTCTGAGGTGGCCCAGTGGAGGACCAAGTACGAGACGGACGCCATCCAGAGGACCGACGAGCTGGAGGAGGCCAAGTAAGGACCCGCTCAATGCACCAAGACAGACTATACAACACGTATCCATGTCAACTGATGTCCGTGTAGCGTCATGAGTCATGTATTCATTTTTTTAAATGTAATTTATGTGTTCATTTAAGGGATGATTTTAGCCAAAGGGATGCGTGGGGGGAGACCTGGAATCTCCAGAAATGGTTCAATGATATTTGGCTTTAGCTCAGCGAGTGCTTGAAAGCCATGTTCAAATGCCATTTTGTTCCACAGACAACAGCTATGTTTAAATGTCATTTTGTTCCACTGCTTTTCCTAGATATTTCTATACCTATATGTTTTATTTACATTTACATTTAGTCATTTAGCAGACGCTCTTATCCAGAGCGACTTACAGTAAGTACAGGGACATTCCCCCCGAGGCAAGTAGGGTTAAGTGCCTTGCCCAAGGACACAACGTCATTTCGCAAAGCCGGGAATCGAACCGGTAACCTTCAGATTACTAGCCCGATTCCCTAACCTTATATTGTGTACATCTTATTGTGTGTGTTACCTTGTGTTCTCACTTTGCACGTGTATCATAATTTATTCCGTAACTGAGCACAGAATTACCTGAACACTTGAATTTCCATATATAGAAGGGAGGGAGTCAGGTGGCTGAGCGGTTAGGGAGTCGGGCTAGTAATCTGAAGGTTACCGGTTCGATTCCCGGCTTTGCGAATGACGTTGTGTCCTTGGGCAAGGCACTTCACCCTACTTGCCTCGGGGGGAATGTCCCTGTACTTACTGTAAATGACTAAATGTATATGTAAATAGAAGTGAGTTGAAGAGAATATTAGTAAACACCACTGAGGGCTGACTGGTTGTGTCCCTCAGGAAGAGGCTGGCCCAGCGTCTGCAGGACGCGGAGGAGCAGACGGAGGCGGTGAACTCCAAGTGCTCGTCTCTGGAGAAGACAAAGCAGCGGCTGCAGGCCGAGGTGGAGGACCTGATGGTGGAGATAGAGAGGTCGAACTCTGCCAACGCCACACTGGACAAGAAGCAGAGGAACTTTGACAAGGTGGATACGTGATATTCGGATGAGTGGTGAGAATGGTGTCGGTGAATGCTGCGTAAGGACGAACCGGTTGCAGGGTGTCCTAATAATAATGTTTCATGCTATACGTGAGAGGTCAACGGTGACAACACTGGCTGCGATGCTTTGTCGATTGAGTTGGGTTGGTGAGGTAACACACAAATACAAACATTTGAACTCACACACATCTGAACTCTCATATTCACCTACTGGATTTTGCTCCTCTGTCAGGTTCTGTCAGAGTGGAAGCAGAAGTTTGAGGAGAGCCAGTCTGAGCTGGAGGTCTCTCAGAGAGAGGCTCGTTCTCTCAGCACCGAGCTCTTTAAGCTGAAGAACTCCTACGAGGAGGCCCTGGACCACCTGGAGAACATGAAGAGAGAGAACAAGAACCTTCAACGTAGGAACCTCACTTCCTCCAGAAACAACAAACGGGTGTTATTTCTTGTTTTATGTTTTTCAAATGGATGAATATTGTGCTGATATGATTCAAACCGTAACTGTATTTGACACATTGTTCTGTAGAGGAGGTCGCGGAGATCGTGGATCAAATGGGACAGTCTGTGAAGACCATCCATGAGCTGGAGAAGGCTGCCAAACAAGCCGATCAAGACAAGATGGATACCCAGACTGCTCTGGAGGAGGCTGAGGTTAGCTTAGCTTCACATACCCTGGCTCTGAAGGAGGTAGAGGTTAGCTTAGCTTACCTTAGCTTCACATACCTTGGCTCTGGATGAGGTAGAGGTTAGCTTAGCTTAGCTTCACATACCCTGGCTCTGGAGGTCGCTGAGGTTAGCTTAGCTTACCTATCATACCCTCAATACAGAACATGTATTCCAGGATGCTACGCTAAACTATTTTGGGGCAATTATTTATTAACTACACATGACTGTACTTGGTTCGGTGTGCATGTTCTCCTTATAAGCAGCCCTGCTTGAAAAAGACGTAACTGAAAAGTAACCTTCTTTTAAGTACGTTTTTTGGTTTGAACGGAAGATGTACGGGCACGGCTCGGATAAGCGCCCAATCCTCGAACGGTTGTGGGTGTAAAAGCACGGTCCAACAAAGCTGTTTCCTGTCCTGCTCAGTCCTCTCTGGAACACGAAGAGGCCAAGATTCTGCACCTGCAGCTGGAGCTGAACCAGGTGAAGTCTGAGGAGGACAGGAAGATCACAGAGAAGGACGAGGAGGTGGACCTCCTGAAGAGGAACCACCAGAGGGATAGCGGACACGCTGCAGAGCGCCCTGGACGCCGAGACGCGTAGCCGCAACGACTCGGTCCGGGTGAAAAAGAAGATGGAGGCCGACCTGAACGAGATGGAGATCCAGCTCGGACATGCTAACAGGCAGGCTGCTGAGGCGTACAAGCAGCTCCGGAACCTGCAGGGACAGCACAAGGTCAGGCCTGGTTCTCCTGCAACCCTCCTCTCATATCACCTACCTACAGGATACACAAAACTGTTATTTGACCAGTTTTGTGTATCCAGTACATCAGTTTTGATCTCATATCTCTGTTATGTCCTCGAATGAAAAAAAGTGAAAATAACCGCCACAACTCTATCTCTGGCGATCCACAAGCTGCTCAGGAGTCAAGTCGACATGTTCTGGAACCTTCTTGTTTCCTCTGCGTCCGTCTCCGATGCTTCCCCCCAGGACTCTCAGGTGCAGCTGGACGAGGCCCTGCACGGCCAGGAGGAGCTGAAGGAGCAGCTGGCCATGGTGGAGCGCAGGAACGCCCTGGTGACGGCCGAGCTGGAGGAGGTGAGGGCGGCTCTGGAGCAGGCGGAGAGGTGCCGCAAGCTGGCAGAGCAGGAGCTGGTGGACGTCAGCGAGAGGATGCAGCTGCTGCATGCCCAGGTACTGCCGAACGCCTGCCGGGCAATCAGGGAACAGCATGGCTTAGCTGTGACGTGTCTGTCCTTTTGGTGTCTTTGTTACAAGTGTAATTTGTGACAATAAATGTTAGAAGAAACGGACAATGTAACAACAGCAGGTTCTACCTAATCAAACACCTTTGGTGCATGTTCAGTTTGTCAAACATACTCTGTATCCTAGAGAGGTAATTGTTACTTTTCTCCGTCCAACAGAACAGCAGTCTGGTCAGCACCAAGAAGAAGATGGAGGCTGATGTCTCCCAGCTCCAGACAGAGGCGGAGGACTCTGTCCAGGAGGCCAGAAACGCAGACGAGAAAGCCAAGAAGGCCATCATGGACGTACGTTTGTAACCGTGGAAACTGAAGACCGTGGAGATGAGTCTCCACGATAGGGAGTCAGGTGCTGAGCGGTTAGGGAATCGGGCTAGTAATCAGAAGGTTGCCTGGTTCGATTCCCAGGCCGTGCCAAATGACGTTGTGTCCTTGGGCAAGGCACTTCACCCTACTTGCCTCGGGGGAATGTCTCTGTACTTACTGTAAGTCGCTCTGGATAAGAGCGTCTGCTAAATGACTAAATGTAATGTAAATGTAATGAGTCTAAAACAGGGCTCTCCTCTAGGTTTACACCTCAACCATGTTCCTGCAGAGATACAGGGTTTGACAGCTGCGGTATGATCCCCCTGATGATGCTCCGCCCCTATGTCACCAGGCGGCCATGATGGCAGAGGAGCTGAAGAAGGAGCAGGACACCAGCGCTCACCTGGAGAGGATGAAGAAGAACCTGGAGGTCACGGTGAAGGACCTGCAGCACCGTCTGGACGAGGCCGAGCAGATAGCCCTGAAGGGGGGGAAGAAGGAGCTGCAGAAGCTGGGGACCAGGGTGAGGACCAGGGGAAACCCCTCTCACCGTTGAAATAATGCAGAATGTTAAAACACATACTGTACATGGGACACAGTTTGAATGACTGTAAATTAAATACATGTAACACCATGTATTTAACAGCTGTAAATCAGTTTAAACAGTTGAAAGTCATCAAATGTAAACAGTTTTAATAAGAATATACTGTAAATTTGGAATATATGTCTATATATTGCAGTCAGTTATGAATAAGTAATTCATCAGAATACAATTTGTTGCATGGGATTTTATCATCTAATCAAAACACTGAATCATGTTATGACAATTTACTTTTGAAAGGAGTCATTCTCTGGTGAAGAAAGCTTTTCCTGGTTCTTTTGTTGGAACTGAACCCTGACCTCCCTCAAGTTAGAGAGCTGGAGAGCGTGCTGGGAAGAGGAGGGAGAGAGTGAGAGTGGGGGGAGGAGGGAGACAGGGAGAAAGAGTTGGAGGAAGAGGGAGAAGGGAGGGAGAGAGGGAGGGAGAGAGGAAGAAAGAGGGAGAAGGGAGAGAGAGAGGAGATAGGGAGAAAGAGAGGGAGGAGAAAGAGAGAGGACGAAAGAGGGAGAAGGGAGAGAGAGAGGAGACAGGGAGAAAGAGAGGGAGGGAGGAGAAAGAGAGGGAAGGAGGACGGAGAGGGAGAAGGGAAAGGGAGGAAGACGATGTGTGGCGAGACGGAGCACGAGAAGGAGTAAAAGAGGGAAAGTGAAAGAAGGAGGAAGAGAGAGAGAGGCTGAAAAAGGCTCTTGTGTTATATGGGAGTCAGGTGGCTGAGTGGTTAGGGAATCGGGCTAGTAATCAGAAGGTTGCTGGTTCAATTCCCCGGCCGTGAAAAATGATGGTGTGTCCTTGGGAAAGGCACTTCACCCTACTTGCCTCGGGGGGAATGTCCCTGTACTTACTGTAAGTCGCTCTGGATAAGAGCGTCTGCTAAATGACTAAAGGTAAATGTGTCGTACCAGGTCAGGGAGCTGGAGAGTGAGCTGGAGGCGGAGCAGAAGAGAGGAGGGGAAGCCATGAAGGGGGTGAGGAGGTACGAGAGGAAGATCAAAGAGCTCTCCTATCAGGTAGGACACACATTGGTCTCTGGATCCTGGTTCTATTTCCTTATATTACATTTAATTACATTGATACCGTTATGTACATGTTGAGACTTTATGAGAACTGAAAACGTATACTTTATGACAAAGTGATTCTATACAAAACCGATAAAGAATCACGAGATTGATAGATTCCATTCATCTTTTTGACTGATTGACCTGCTTGCTTTCTTGATTAATCAATGAATTCATGAATTGGCCGATTGATTGTCTGATCGAGGAACTGAGAGTAATGAGCAGGACCGTGTTTGCAGGGAGAGGAGGAGAAGAAGAACGTGGCCAGACTGCAGGACCTGGTCAACAAGCTGCAGCTGAAGGTCAAAGCCTACAAGAGACAAGCAGAGGAGGCTGTGAGTAACACCGTCTAATGAGTGGTGGCTGAGCGGTGAGGGAGTCGGGCTAGTAACCAGAAGGTCGCTGGTTCGATTCCCGGCCGTGTCAAATGACGTTGTGTCCTTGGGCAAGGCACTTCACCCTACTTGCTTCGGGGGGAATGTCCCTGTACTTACTGTAAGTCGCTCTGGATAAGAGTGTCTGCTAAATGACTAAATGTAATGTGTCCTTGGGCAAGGCACTTCACCCTACTTGCTTCGGGGGGAATGTCCCTGTACTTACTGTAAGTCGCTCTGGATAAGAGCGTCTGCTAAATGACTAAATGTAATGTAACACACATTGGCTGCATGTTATCTTTGTTTTTCTCTGTTCGCTATAAACATCGTCCTGTGACCTTCAAGCCTCAGCGAGACTTTGCTAGTATACTGCTGTGTCTGAACTGATGATTTTGACGTCGAGTTGTTTGTTAAACCCTCCAATTTGCGGATTGCTTAATACTTGATTGAATTTCAAATTGAACTTGTCTTCATCAGGATCATCTATTGACTCTCCAAATGATGTGTGACCAACCCGTCTTGTTGGTGGTGTGTGTTCCTCAGGAGGAACAGGCTAACGCCCACCTGGCCAGGTTCCGGAAGGTTCAGCACGAGCTGGAGCAGGCGGAGGAGCGGGCGGACATCGCTGAGTCCCAGGTCAACAAGATGAGAGCCAGGAGTCGAGATGGAGGCAAGGGAGGGGAATAGAGTGTTGCTACAACGCGGTCTGGTGAAAACAGAACACCTGTCAGTCACCGCCCTGTCACTGTTAGAGACCCCAGACTGCCGTGAAAAATTGTTTTCCAACCCGAGACCCCTTTGAAACAAATAATTATTTCAATGGTTTTTTTTTTTTCTGGTTAAATAAACGCTGAATAAATCACCAGACAGGGCTGCCTTGAGATAGAAACATCCGGTTGTTGGTTGACATGTTTGGATGTCTGCACTCACGTTGCTGTTTTGGTCGTGTTGACATTGATAAGGGGGAAACACTGAAATACGAAATCCAGTTGAATGTTACTAAGACAAATAAAGCTGTAGTGAGAAACTATGAAACTTGGTGTTCCTGTTAGTATGTGTGGTGTCATAGCTTCTCTTGTAAAATCATATTAAATATGAAGTCAACAGACACTAAACTAGAAACATGTAGCATTTGACATATGTTATCTCAAATAAATGACTGATCTTCTCTTGAAAATGTATAATTTGATCATTACTACTAAGACAGTTCTGTTGTCTTAGTTCACCACAAGGTAGGGCGCAGAAGCAAAGTGCAGCACAGGTATATCACCAACGTCAAAGTTCAAATAAATGAACTTTGATTACATTGCTCAGTGGCAGCATTTTTGCGTTGACCCATTTAATCTTCGACTGTTGAAGTAAATGGGACTTGTTAAACATGGTTTTATTTATTCATCAGCCTGCAATTTACCATGTTAAAGTCATTAAGTTATTTTGAGATTTGATGGCCTTTGCCAATGCCAAAACACCCCAAAAACCTCAACAATCAACAGAAGAAAATTCATTTGTAGTTCTAAACATATTTAGGGTGTTTTTACTTTTTGTCTCTTCAACAATGCTATTCCTCTCTCCCACACAGCGGCCGTGACGATTATGCAAATTAGGCGATGACGTCGTTTAACAACTTTTAGAACAGCCAATTCATGGATGCCACCTACGTCACTTCCAAATAGAACGCCACCATATTCACGACCGATCTCGCCTAGTATGGAGACAGATATCTCGAGAACATTTCAATTTTAGGCTCCGATCCTTATTTGTTACCCCCAGTTTTCTTTTGTTCCTTATTTGCCCCAGGCTTGGCCCAATTGGCATTCCATGATAAAGCTATGAACATTTATATTGTTTATAATCCCTCCCCATACAGTGGGGATAGCTTGAAGGCTTTCAAGGGTACGGATGCTTATCAATATGCTGTGGCTGGATGGTTGAAAGAAATCCGATATTCTGGCTATCTTCAACAGGCTCGTATCTACATAAAGCAGTCCTCCCTTACTTTTTTGGTATAGAAATAGTGAAATACAACATTGTGAACACACTGCCAGTGAGCTACGACACTCTTTGATCTCGCCGACACGTGATCACTTGGTTCAAGTAGCTCGCAAAAAACCCACTGCTGGCCACCTGTTTGAATGGTTTTCGACGGGTCAGACGGCAGCACCATCTTTATTTATTGACATTTTCGGTATATTAACACATAATATCAATTGGTTACTGGTGTGTTGTATTATGTATATGTCTGATACTTTATTAACATTTATGTATTACATTAACTTATAACACTAGGCAGCAATATTGTGAAGCAGAGCTAGAAATGACTATGCTAGCTACCATACTGTAGCTCACACTAGCTCAATTTAAGACAAGGAGTTTGGTAAATAGAACAGAATATACAAGGCAACCAATTGCATTCAATAAAACATTTAATTATACAATATGTCCAGTGAGAGGGTCAAGTTGGTTTTTAGTTAGGGGACCTGAAATTCCTGCCGAGCATCGAGAGCTAGCTCAACGATAGGGGAACCTTTAATCTGCAATTCATTGTTGCTAGCTCTAATCAGATGTACTAACTAGGCTAATAAGAGAAGACTAACTTTGTATGCCAACGATCGAACACCAATAACTACAACTAATTTGACAGACTATAAATCAATGGACTTCTGGTTGATACACATGCTCGCTAGCTAGCTACTGTAAAAGTGTTGCTTACGTTAGATACTAGACCTACAGTCTAGCTCTAACTGCGTTTAGAATCTAACAAGCTATATCTTACGATAAACTTTAAGTAAAGCTGGCTATATAAAATACTACTAATAACAATTGAGTGGTGCAATTTGGCTGCAATCCAGGATGAGTGTCACTGTCAGGGTCTGAAAACCCTGGTCAGCCACAAGTCCTACAGTGGCCTGTGGGAGACCTATGCAGATTATGCTGGTGCTGCCAATTTCAGCCGCCCAGTGAGCGAGGCTTCTCTGCGCAGAATCGCATTAAGATTTCGACAAGAGGCTGCCTTGGAGTTTCCACCACCGAAGACCTGATGAGGATCAGCCTGGAGGTAGCCTGGTCCTAACCAGACTCTCGTACATTTCATTTGTACAGAGAGTCTGGCCTCGCTCCATTGACAAGCGTTGACTTCCTTGTAGGCGGGTACTCTATTGAAGTTTAAAACTATTGGATCTGCCCAGAGCCACTCTGATCTGCCATAACCAATCGCTAGCATTCGCCTTAGCCAATTCCTTCACCACTACTGTAACAGAGCTAGCTGCCGTAGCTGGAAAATCTAACTTTTCCCGAACCCTGTGGGGAGGAGGGCCACAACATCATGGCCACCAACAAAACTCAGCAAAACTTTGGTTCTTGCTCCGGCTTTAGCTGTTGGATATTCGGCAGCGTTGCCACAACGGACCTAATGGCTTTCCTCGCATCTTTCTCCACCGCCATTACGGAACTACAACACAAACTAGCACACGACACCAACGTCATCGTTCTCAGCCACTCCCTCTGTTCGCTTATTGGACAGGTAGAAAATCAACCTGCAGAATCTGATTTACGGACCTCATGGCCAGACCTATGTACAGAAGCAAATACATTTGAGCGGAAGTACGTAGGACGGCAGAGCCAGGCTACCTGGAGGGGCCTTCTGTCAAGGAGTTTGATCCCACTCCTGCTGTGAACTGCTGGCTGACCTCTTAAGCGTTCCAGACGGCCAACATATAAAAGCAGCTGGACAACCGATATCCATCTAGGCCAATGTGTGATTTTGCACACGCAGTATATGCAGGAAATGTGTTTTATATGTTGTTATGTTCTCTCAGGAAATATTTGTTTAATAAACTAATACAATTTAAAAAACACTGTGCTACTAAATTTCTAAATTAATTTTTTTCTTGGGGAAAAGGCTTGGGGAAAACATTAGCTTAGAGCCCTGTCATTGTATGCGTGACCATTAGCTAAAGTACATTATTACACAACCCCTCCGGAATGCATGACTTTGATTGGTCAATTGCAGCATGCTGTGGTCCCTAGATTATATTTTCCACATGCCAGTATAACAGACCTGTTGTTTGGCTCAACACTGTATTTCTTCTAGTAAGTCTAATAAGGTTAAATGCAACTGTGTTTTACAGACAGCTATGAAGAGGGCAGGAGGAAGGCCAAAGAGGCAGAGACTTGGTCTGACCTCCAGTCGGATGCTGAGAGTGTGAGTCGGCCACAAAGGCGCAAAACATATGGGTACCATTACTATTCCTTGATGCTTTGAGGTCATATTTAAAGTTGTTTTTTACTTCGATACATTTATTTTTTTATAAGGAAGAGTGTCCGGAAGTAAGCCTGCAGGAGACACAATTGATGTTTATTCATAATTTTTTTGAATATGACTTGAGATTATATTATTGTTTTTTTATCGGTTTCAGGTCAACTGGTTGGAACTAATTGGCGGGGCGGATGTGAGCGACTGCACTTGATGAATTTTAAAAAGGGTAATCTCTAACCCTTTGGCCAAAAATATCAATTGGAGGGGAGTCAATGGGAAGACTTCCCTGGCCAGTTTGCAGCTCAGGGCAGTTGTGATTGGTAAATTCAATTCTGTTTACCAAGAAAATTACCTGTCTATTCCAGATGATATCTAATCCACGGCTAGGTGTGCATTCAACTATATTAATGCATAACTTGGAGGCTGTTGAATGTCCGTATGCATGAGTGTCTATTTACATGTGTGCATGTGCACGTTGGCTGTGCGCATTGATTTTGAAATGATAAGTGATCAAACTGATCAAACCTGTGCAAAAATGACCATAGTAGAAGCATAACCAATGCTTGAGATTGCACAGTGACCTTACAATATGTATGGCTTTATTTCAAAGCTGCTGTTCGAAGAAATCCTCTCACAGCCAATGCTGCTGAGGCGGACATTGAGGCCACCATGAAGAGGTGGCTTCAGCTGGCATCGGATCGGGAGAAAGTGATCCAGCCAAGAGCATAATGTATTGCACTGATTGTAGGACGTAGCTCTACGGGAGTGAAAAGGTTAGGAGGGTCTCTCTCGTAGTTGGGACAAGCAATTTCAAAGTGGAAACAATAAAGCACCATGAAATTTCCGTTGGCCATGTCAAAAGCATTGCGACGAAACGGACGAAGACGGCTGGTTCGCTACAGTTATATGCAATGAGCTGGTCTTTTTGTCTTTGTCTTAATCAGTTGCATATGTTAAAGAGCTTTACACACTTATAAGAGCTGAAGATTTGGTGACTGTACATATAGCCTACATTTTATGTAGTCTTGATTTAGGTGTTTACAATGGTCATTTACATTTGAAAGGAATGTAAAACTAGTTCTTCAAGTAAATTGTAGCAAACCGTAATCATCTTTATCACATAAAACTTAATTTCCCAACAACAAAATTGTGGCTAATGAAATTGCTGAGTGGCTAGTAACTTTGGAAAACCACTAGCCTGTGGCTGGTGAGCAAAATCTTTTATGTCAAGCCCTGCAGAGGAGGATGTCAGAAATGATCAGAAGAAGGGAACACCACAGTACGACAAGTACATCCAACCTCTGATGGATGACATTCGGAATGCCTGCCATGCATTACCACCCAAGGAAGGAACTGGCAGTCGATGAGAGGATGGTGGCAACTCTTGACAGTTAGCACAACATCCGTCTGTGTTGGCTATACAATTAACACATTTCTTGTTGCTTTGACACAAAATGCATAGTGTCAAATTTAAAATGCTTGAACTTATTTTACACACCAGCTCAACCAAGACCAAAACAATCAATTTTTACTGCCCAATTTACCAATGCTTTCACACTGTATGTCAGAACAGACAACATCATGTTCTTCCATCTGCTATCTCTCCTTTAATTTGACCTTCTCTTTTTCCCTCCGTCTCATCTTCACTGGAAATGAAAACAGCATAATTTCTCTGGGCACACAGAACTTCCACAAATCGGTACAAGACAAATACTCCTCTTTCTTGCAGAGGCGACATGGACTATGGATTGTTGTATCAAAACAGGTGTTGAAACCAGTGTTGCCAACTTAGCGACTTTCTCGCTATATCTGGCGACTTTGTAAATCCTCCTGGCGACTTTTATTGTCATAAGCGACTAGCGACAAATCTAGCAACTTTTTCCAGTGTTGTTGGAGACTTGCTTGCAGCAGACCCACACACTACGCATCTAGACTGCAAATGAATCACGCATGCGCTAAGCCACCATTGTTCCCGCCCTGGCTTACAGAGCAAAATAAATACTTAACATGAATATATATAAATGTAAACGTTTCATCACTGTCACACTGAAATAAATCACCGCATTGGACCTCACAAAGCCTTAGTTGATCTCATAGGACCTATTTTAAGTGCCTGCAATTGTCACTCATTAAAATGCAAATCAACCCTTAGGAGTCTTGTGCTATTTTGGGTAGGCTACCTTTGATTTTGCCTTTATATACAACTTTTTTTTTCCATACCAATGTTTGGTATCTTTTTGTTCAGGACAACATCACCTATGACAAATACCAGATAAGTTATGGCCCGGGTTAGTTTGGCTAAAGCAGTACAGTAGGCCTAGATTCTAATGAGAGCGAGCTCTCATTAGAATGGCTGTGTAGAGCGCGTGGGGAGGGAAAAGGGAGAGAGAGTGGGGAAGAGGTAGGCCTCTATAGCAACAATGGACGATCAATGGCAACCGACCTAACGATGGTTAGGTTAAATCATTTGTAAAATACAATCAAACATCAATAATTGAATCACAACATGCCAATATGTCACAAGTAAGAAATATTGCAAATCGCAGTTACTTTTGTCGGTTTGAAGAAATGAGTCAATGGTTCGTTATGTCCAACGAATAGAAAGCGGAATCTCTCGTCAAAGTTCCGGGTGCTCAATGAAAGTGCAGGTTTAGAGGAATAGGTAGAAATGACGTGTTCACTGCAGTTTAATCCTACGAACAATGATTGTGAACAATGGGGTGATTGTACGTTTGGGGGTTTTATACTCCAAAGAACAGGGAGGGGTTTCCATGTGAAGGTGAAGTGTCATTGGTCAGTTATTCCCCACCTGGGCGTCATCCTGAGATTTGCCTAGAGGTGTGAAGTGGCTGCTAGCTTTGAGTTCTGTTATTTCAAATGTCCATGGAATGCTTAAACTTCAGAATATAACAATTGTTAAGGATTAGTGTAACTGGGTAGTGGAGAATAATACAAGGTTAAATATCGGACCAAGTTATTTGTAGTTTAATGTAAGTAATGATGCAATCACAAGATACACAATGAAAACAACACACCAAGATGTTCGTAGTCTAGTACAATGAATCAGTCGATGATGCAACAGCATTCTCACAGAAACAGAAACTATTCTCAGAATAGAACAAACAAAGGCCTTCGTTGAGAAAGTTGTCGTGACAGAGATCCCTGAGTGCCACAGACTCGACTCCCATGCTGGCCTGCTTGACCTCAGCATTCCACTTACTTAGAATCATTTGTTCTTTAATGAATCAATTGATAATCATTGGATATATGTATATATTAGTATTAAGCATTACACGACATGTGTGTATACATATACATACGAGGTAGTGATTGGTATAGCAGCATTGATCAGCAGTATGTTATCATTCCTTCACACAATACAACATTCATAAATTGTTTTCTTAGTATGACACAATTATTTTGGATCTCAAATTTACAATGGTAACTCTTCCTGAAGGGAAGTTATTATCGAACGTCAATTAAACAACATTCTAAGTCAATAAAAAAGCACACATTATAACACATCAACTACTGTCATTGAAAAAGTGTCCATGAGCCATGTAGTCCTTGAGAATATGTTTGTAAATCCACAAAAGAAAGTTCTTCCTTAGAAATCCTTTGTCTGATACTATGAGGCCGTGTGGCCTCTGTTCCTGACCCCATGCTGGGCCAGAAGCTTTGAAGCTCTGCCTCTGGGAGTAAAGGACAAAAGGGGGAAGACCCTTTCCTTGTCGGGGGTAGGAGAAAGGTGAATGGTACCGTGCTTTGTCTGTTGGCTCTTCTACAACATATAAAGGTGAAGTTGAGATATAAACAAGCTATATACAACTACCTTATTTCTTCGATTAAACGCCGCCCTCAAAATAAACGCTGCACCAAAAATGATCATTGTGTAATAAACGCTGCAGCGTTTATTCAAAGAAATACGGAATTTACAAAAAAAAGCAGGTGTAGACATAGGCGTTTGTTCAGAGAACTACATTACAGGCCCTGCATTCCCAGAGGATGAGGGGTCCCCAAATAGAGAAAATATAACATGAAAAATGTAGAAAAAAATCCAACTATATAAAGCAAAAAGCAGGTGTGGCAATAGACAGGGTTTCTTCTTTTCATCTGTGCCACTCCTCAAAACAGTTTCTGTCAAGAATGAGACAGAGGGCCACATCACAGGCCTTGCATTTCCATGGTGTGAGGTTCCTTTTCTTCTCGATGTTGCAACGTCGGCAGGACCTGCGGCCTTGTGTGGCTTTGTCTTCTACATCTGTAGCCACGACAATGGCAACAGGAACGTGGTCAGTGCTCCTTCGGATGGGAACTCCTGTCATATCCACTCCACACAGTTGGGACACCAGTTCTATCTGGAAGTTCTTGTGTGTGACCGCCTGCAGCTTTTTTTCCTGGCCAATCTCTTTGTGCAGGATGTAGGCATTTGTTGTAGCAATGTCCACAAAGTGCATGAACAGGGTACGGTACCAGCGAGCAGTTCTGCGGTGGGTGGAGTAATACTGGAGAAGCTGGTCTGACAGGTCAACCCCTCCCATGTTCTTGTTGTAGGCGATGATGGGGGTAGGGCAGGGAATGTCTTTTACTGCCCAGAGTCCATCTCCACCCTTTACTCTCCTCTTGACAGCGTCGCCAGAAAACGCTGGGTGGATTGTGGAGCACACCGACACCTCCCGCGTGTCCATCCACTTCACAAAGACCAGGGTATCCTCTCTGATCCATCTCACGGTGCCCCTCTTGGATTGAGAGTGGATGGCATTTGCTCTGCCACTAGGACACTCTTTCCCTTTCATGTTGTCCCTGTAGGTACCACAGGCTCCAAAGTTCATGCTAGCCAATTTAAGGAACAGTTTGGGGCTTGTGTAGAAGTTGTCCACATAAACATGGTATCCTGTCCCAAGATGTGATGGCAGAATGAGGTCCATGACAGCATCATACCCCAGTCCATGCACGCTGGGTTTTAGTGATTTGCCCTTGTACACGTTGAAGTTGAGGGTGTAGCCATTGCTTGACTCTGCCAACACGAACAGCTTGATCCCCCATTTTGTTGGTTTGTCCTTCATATATTGGGTCATGCCAGTTTTCGCTTTAGTTGCCACCATCCTCTCATCGACTGACACTTCCTTCCTTGGGTGGTAATGAGCCCGGCAGGCATTCTGAATGTCATCCATCAGAGGTTTGACTCGAAACAGCTTGTCGTACTGTGGTGTTCCCTTCTTCTGATCATTTCTGACATCCTCCTCTGGATCACTGGGGTGGATGTTCCACATTATTGACCGGAATCTGTCTCTTGTCATGACGGTTGCTGGAAACGGCACAGACATGAGGTGGTTTCGTTTCCAGTAGTCCTGGATACTTGACAGCGACACCAATGATGTGTACATGAGGAGACCAAGGAATTTGTACAGTTCCTCAACTCCAATATCTGTCCATTTGTACTTACTCCCTATGTCCAGATTTCTTCTTGCCTGCTTGTTGGTGTTTTTGCAGAGTGTCCTCATGGTATCCGTACTGAAGTACAGTTGGAAAAGGTCCATTGGTGAGTGCACTGAATGCATATTCACCTGGACTCCTGGTGTTCTGCGGGGCATGAACCTACTGATTTTTGGGGCAGTATCAGGATCACTCTCTGTTTTCCAAGGCTCGGAGCTGTGGTGTGGCTGTCCTGACTGGGCTGGAGATCTTGACCTGGCTGGAGATCTTGACTTGGCTGGACTCCTTCCAAGCCCCCTCTTTGTAGGCGTCTGTCTGCTAAAATGACTGAATGTAAAACAGATTTGATTTTTCGTAAAAACGTTCATGACATGATGGCAAATATTATATTATGTTAAGCGTGAGCATAGATTGTTGACATGTCTATCTGGAGCAAAGACGAAGATTAATACTTTAACTGATAACCACAATAGGAAATAATATATATTTAAATAATATTAGTCTTGCCTTCAGAAGCTTTTGTTAAACACACTCATTATTCTTTTTTTTGATCGTGTCATCAAGCCAGACTGCTTTTGTGGGACAATGAAGGTCCTCAGTGACTCTGTTTCACCCCCACTTATATCTGATGGAAACGTCTTGTATATAGTTCTGTTAATATGCCCCTTTCAAAGGCAAATGTTCAATCTTGACCTGGCTGGAGATCTTGACTTGGCTGAACTCCATCCAAGCCCCCTCTTTGTAGGCGTCTGTCTGCTTTTTGTCGGGGTTGAAGGATGGCCATGGCTGCTCATCATCTCTGTACATGTTAATAACACATAACACAAAGATTCAAGATGATTCAAAGTTCAAGATGTTCATTGGCATATGTACAACAATTACAGTTAAGTAGTCATTGGCCCAAAAAAATTTGCTCACACACACAGGGCCGGGGTGGGTAATCGGGAGAATTCCCGGTGGGCCGCCGGTCGAGGATTTTTTGTTGTTGTTTACGTTTGTCACTTTAGTCTATCTTCTCTTAAAGTAGGCTACACACGTTCCGAATTCTGACACTGCAGCCTCTGCATGGGTTGTACCATGTGAGGGAGTTCTCCCCTACCAAATAGAGATGGTTGGGTCCATAGGCCGTCAACCACAATAGGAAATTATATATATTAAAATAATATTAGTCTTGCCTTCAGAAGCTTTTGTTAAACACTCATTATTCTTTTTTTGATCGTGTCATCAAGCCAGACTGCTTTTGTGGGACAATGAAGGTCCTCAGTGACTCTGTTTCACCCCCACTTATATCTGATGGAAACGTCTTGTATATAGTTCTGTTAATATGCCCCTTTCAAAGGCAAATGTTCAATCTTGACCTGGCTGGAGATCTTGACTTGGCTGGACTCCTTCCAAGCCCCCTCTTTGTAGGCGTCTGTCCTGCTTTTTGTCGGGGTTGAAGATGGCAACGGCTGCTCATCATCTCTGTACATGTTAATAACACATAACACAAAGATTCAAGATTATTCAAAGTTCAAGATGTTCATTGGCATATGTACAACAATTACAGTTAAGTAGTCATTGGCAAAAAAAAATTGCTCACACACACAGGGCTGGGGTGGGTAATCGGGAGAATTCCCGGTGGGCTGCCGGTCTGGGATTTTTTGTTGTTATTTACGTTTGTCACTTTAGTCTATCTTCTCTTAAAGTAGGCTACACACGTTCCGAATTCTGACACAGCAGCCTCTGCATGGGTTGTACCATGTGAGGGAGTTCTCCCCTACCAAATAGAGATGGTTGGGTCCATAGGCCGTCTTTTCCAAAAAGTTTTCTCAGATAGGCTACTGATCAAGCCCCCACCCCTCGGCTTGAAGCAACGGCCCCGGTGGATGTAGGTGGTATTGCATTTCTTGTTAGACTTCCGACTCTTCCGGTCGTTTTTATTCTATTAACTCCAGTCAACATTTACAAAACTATCTCCCTCAATAATTTGTGTTCGATTCTCGAACCTGGCTCTTAATACTAGCTTTTTCATAGAAAATGTTTCCTGATTTTTGCTAAGTTTGAAACCAATCCAAAATGGCTAAACTAGCACCCCATTTATTTGCTTACGTCAATAAAAGTTGCCTGAAAATGTGCTCGCGGATACTAACAGGGCACGAGCACAAAAGTTCACATTGGCCGATAGCCGATTTACATTGAGCTGAAAGAAATGGCTTGAGTTGCCTGCACTGTTGTAGCAAGTTTAGCAAATGGTTGTCACACATACATGAAATGTTGTTAATATAGTTTATTCCCGTTATTTTAAAACTCGCTCTGGATAAGAGCGTCTGCTAAAATGACTAAATGTAAAACTGATTTGATTTTTCGTAAAAACGTTCATGACATGATGGCAAATATTATATTATGTTAAGCGTGAGCATAGATTGTTGACATGTCTATCTGGAGCAAAGACGAAGATTGATACTTTAACTGATAACCACAATAGGAAATGATATATATTTAAATAATATTAGTCTTGCCATCAGAAGCTTTTGTTAAACACACTCATTATTCTTTTTTTTGATCGTGTCATCAAGCCAGACTGCTTTTGTGGGACAATGAAGGTCCTCAGTGACTCTGTTTCACCCCCACTTATATCTGATGGAAACGTCTTGTATATAGTTCTGTTAATATGCCTTCAATTCATCTTGACCTGGCTGGAGATCTTGACTTGGCTGGACTCCATTCCAAGCCCCCTCTTTGTAGGCGTCTGTCTGCGTTTTGTCGGGGTTGAAGATGGCCAAGGCTGCTCATCATCTCTGTACATGTTAATAACACATAACACAAAGATTCAAGATTATTCAAAGTTCAAGATGTTCATAGGCATTATGTACAACAATTACAGTTAAGTAGTCATTGGCCAAAGAAAATTTGCTCACACACACAGGGCCGGGGTGGGTAATCGGGAGAATTCCCGGTGGGCCGCCGGTCGAGGATTTTTTGTTGTTGTTTACGTTTGTCACTTTAGTCTATCTTCTCTTAAAGTAGGCTACACACGTTCCGAATTCTGACACAGCAGCCTCTGCATGGGTTGTACCATGTGAGGGAGTTCTCCCCTACCAAATACAGATGGTTAGGGTCCATAGGCCGTCTTTTCCAAAAAGTTTTCTCAGATAGGCTACTGATCAAGCCCCCACCCCTCGGCTTGAAGCAACGGCCCCGGTGGATGTAGGTGGTATTGCATTTCTTGTTAGACTTCCGACTCTTCCGGTCGTTTTTATTCTATTAACTCCAGTCAACATTTACAAAACTATCTCCCTCAATAATTTGTGTTCGATTCTCGAACCTGGCTCTTAATACTAGCTTTTTCATAGAAAATGTTTCCTGATTTTTGCTAAGTTTGAAACCAATCCGAAATGGCTAAACTAGCACCCCATTTATTTGCTTACGTCAATAAAAGTTGCCTGAAAATGTGCTCGCGGATACTAACAGGGCACGAGCACAAAAGTTCACATTGGCCGATAGCCGATTTACCTGGAGCTGAAAGAAATGGCTTGAGTTGCCTGCACTGTTGTAGCAAGTTTAGCAAATGGTTGTCACACATACATGAATGTTGTTAATATAGTTTATTCCCGTTACTTTAAAACTCGCTCTGGATAAGAGCGTCTGCTAAAATGACTAAATGTAAAACTGATTTGATTTTTCGTAAAAACGTTCATGACATGATGGCAAATATTATATTATGTTAAGCGTGAGCATAGATTGTTGACATGTCTATCTGGAGCAAAGACGAAGATTGATACTTTAACTGATAACCACAATAGGAAATGATATATATTTAAATAATATTAGTCTTGCCTTCAGAAGCTTTTGTTACACACACTCATTATTCTTTTTTTTGATCGTGTCATCAAGCCAGACTGCTTTTGTGGGACAATGAAGGTCCTCAGTGACTCTGTTTCACCCCCACTTATATCTGATGGAAACGTCTTGTATATAGTTCTGTTAATATGCCCCTTTCAAAGGCAAATGTTCAATCTTGACCTGGCTGGAGATCTTGACTTGGCTGAACTCCATCCAAGCCCCCTCTTTGTAGGCGTCTGTCTGCTTTTTGTCGGGGTTGAAGATGGCCAAGGCTGCTCATCATCTCTGTACATGTTAATAACACATAACACAAAGATTCAAGATTATTCAAAGTTCAAGATGTTCATTGGCTTATGTACAACAATTACAGTTAAGTAGTCATTGGCAAAAAAAAATTTGCTCACACACACAGGGCCTGGGGTGGGTAATCGGGAGAATTCCCGGTGGGCCGCCGGTCGAGGATTTTTTGTTGTTGTTTACGTTTGTCACTTTAGTCTATCTTCTCTTAAAGTAGGCTACACACGTTCCGAATTCTGACACATGCAGCCTCTGCATGGGTTGTACCATGTGAGGGAGTTCTCCCCTACCAAATAGAGATGGTTGGGTCCATAGGCCGTCAACCACAATAGGAAATGATATATATTTAAATAATATTAGTCTTGCCTTCAGAAGCTTTTGTTAAACACACTCATTATTCTTTTTTTTGATCGTGTCATCAAACCAGACTGTTTTTGTGGGACAATGAAGGTCCTCAGTGACTCTGTTTCACCCCCACTTATATCTGATGGAAACGTCTTGTATATAGTTCTGTTAATAAGCCTCTTTCAAAGGCACGTTCAATAAATTAGACTATATTTTATACACACTTCTCAATTTATTACCAAGTCTTGTTAGATCACGTTATATCCATTAATAGGCGTTTGGTTTTGTAGGCTGAACATATAAAACACAGGCCACATTTCTACACTGATGTTACATTGAAGGCAGTGTGAATTTCGTTGCATTTCGTTTGTATATAAAGTTGACAGTAAGCTATGGTAAGTCTGAATTATGGAATAATTTATGTTATAAAAATAACTATTAAGCTTTCTTTGCCTGGCGGGAACAACAACGGAGCTAGTGTTCATATTAACAGTTTATTTAATCCGATACAATGCGTTGGAAATCATACTCATATCACAAAGAAAATAAGCAACATATGTGATGAGTTTAATCTAGAATAGCCCCATATTTAGCCCTATAGCCTATTTCTAAAAACCAAGTGAAAGGAATACTATACAGTGACAGCATACATTTCCGTAAAGTTTGCATCATGTCTCTGATTCTTATCGGACTTGTACCCCATTCTGCCACTGCAATGCCTTAGCTCACACGCGCGCAACCATATAAATCTATGCTCGCGACTGGTTGTCGTAAAGTATGACGTGTACAGCTAGTTGCAAGCGTGCACAAGGTCTCGGAGCTAGGGAAAAAAAGAGCCACTGTTTAAAGCTAGACCGGAAGAGTCGGAAGTGGAAATATGGCGCGGTCCAGTTTCGTGCTCTCGCTTGCCTCACTGCGCACTTTTCATAGAAATGAATGGGGACGCCATCTTGGAAGACAAAAGTTGCTTCCTCTAGTAATAATAGGTGCGTTCGACATGGACTGCGGCTGCATGAAACGACCGGTGAGAGTAGCCGCTTGCAGTCGGGAGGAGTTGAAAACGGCTCTGTAAAGTCGGACATTCCAGCTTCTCGTGGTTTGCTGCGTTGACGTCAGTCATGGCCGATCAAGCGCTGTTCGCTTACTTTACTTTATTTATAATTAAACTTAGTCTTTCCGTTAGTGAAGAGGCGGACTAAAACCCTTTCTTCAACAAATATTTAATTCAATTAAACTGTTTGGTCCGGATTTGAGCATTGGCGAAACTGAAGGTGTCAGAATAATTACAAAACACGCGTCAAAGTTGTCGTGTGTGAGTCTGGCCAATCATGAAATAGCTATGTCGTCATTTGAACCCGTGCAGTTGCTCTTGAGAAAATGCGCTCGGCTACACAGCCGGCAGTTCTCGAATCGATCTCACGGTACTTTGATGGCTACGTCACAGTGACCTAGCCTCGGCGCCGTCTCAAGTCAGACAAAAAGTCTAACCAGTATTCACTGTTTCAAGTCAGCCGCCTGCAGCCGGCTGCATGAAGTCAGGTCATGTCGAATGCACCTATTAACTCTGCTCCACACGCTCGCGACCATATAAATCTATGCTCACGACTGATTGTCGCAAAGTATGACGTGTACAGCTAGTTGCAAGCGTGCACGCGGAGCTAGGAAAAAAGCGAGCCAATAGGTGCGTTCGACTTCATGCAGCGCCGGCGTCGCCTGCAGCGGCCGACTTGAAGCAGCCAATGGCATTCTCAACTTCAAGGCAGCCGGCTGCAGAAGTCGAGCATACTATGTTTAACGCTAGACCGGAAGAGTCGGAAGTGGAAAGATGGCGCAGTCCGGTTTCGCGCTCTCGCTTGCCTCACTGCGCCACTGAGCACTTTTCATAGAAATGAATGGGGACGCCATCTTGGTAGACAAAAGTTGCTTCCTCTAGTAATATTAACTCTATGCTACCGATAGCTGGGCCAGGCGGCCCTACCGTAACGATACGCGTCAGGGAGGATGGATGGGAGCAGGGCCGGAGTGATGGCATCACTAGACAAGGTTTTACCAATTGAAAAACGGTTGTTATTTTACATAAAACTCAAACTATTTTGCGCTCAAATAATGGCCAAACATTTTAGTGCGCGCTCGCATTAAGTGTGAAAGTCCCTATCTTGCATCACATGTTTACAACGTCTGGCTCCGTGCCTGATTAACATTCGGATCGTTAAGCAGTCTCAATGGTATCAATATAAAAAATAATACGATCCCTTTCTGTAATCATGATACCCCCAGAAAAGTTCACTGCACCCCCAGTCAAAGCAGGCTGCATCCGGACCTGTTTGGTATACAAAAGAAAGTGGGCCGGTCTTGGCCCTGAAACTCGGGGGCTGAAAAGTGGCCCCACTCCCGGCCCTGCACACACACACACACACATTATCTGTAATATATATAATATAATAAGCTAAACGAAAGAAATATTCACAAAAAGTTTTTCTCACCTCTCGTTGTCAACAACAAAACTCGGGTCCTCAATCTCATCATCATATTCGTCACTTGAATATGATTCCGACGATGAACTGCGCCAATTGTCCTCGTCGTCCAGTCGAAAAAACAAGGCGGATTGTTGAACGTGCAGTGTTTGCATCATTTTCCCCCCACAAAAACTCCAAATGCACTCCTAAACTACTCGAAATCTTCTCAAAATGTTCCAAAAACTAGCAATAATATGTCTCTCGTCTCTGTATGTCTACTCCGTATCTCCTGCAGTTCACTTTCCCTTATTTCCTCAGTTGGCTCCTCCTCCTCACCTCGAGGAATAACGTGGTCCCGGTTCTTGGGACACCACCGGATAGAAAATCAGGAAATGACGTACTCGAATGAAGAGATTCGTGTAACACGAATAGGTGTATTCGACTTCATGCCGCGCCGACAGCCGTCTACTATGGAAGCAAATCGTTACCAAAATTCAAATGCAAATGCATTTCCAGAAATGCATTTGCATTTTAAGAATGTGGCTGCATTATTTGACTCATAAATGAAATTAGTATTCAATCATCCTATTTGCATTTAAATTTTCTTTTTCAAGAGTGCTCAATCTTTCACTTAATTAAAATGAAAAAGAAATAGACATTTGAGATTTAATTTTCAAAATATGCCCCAGCAAATAGATACCAAAATTCAATTTGAAATGTAAAATTTGAAAATGAAAATGCATTTCTGGAAATGCATTTTCATTTTAAGAACGTGGCTGCAAAATCGTGACCACAATTCAAATTCAAATGCATTTCCCGAAATGCATTTTCATTTTCAAGAACGTGGCTGCAAAATCGTGACCACAATTCAAATGAAAATGCATTTCCAGAAATGCATTTTCATTTTAAGAACGTGGCTGCAAAATCGTGACCACAATTCAAATGAAAATGCATTTCCAGAAATGCAAAATGAAGGGAAAAACATTCTGAGCGGCGCAGCAGAGTGACGTCAGCTCCCTCTTCTTCAGCTCCCTGCTGACCGAGCTACCCATCTTGTTCGGTGTGCACATCTGCATTGCATTACATTCAGTGCTTGAAGTGGAGAAAAAAACGTGCCGGTACTCTCTTGCATTGGCAAATCATTATGAAATTTGAGATTTCTACAGTGAAAAACAAAACTTGGATTGCTGGTACAACAACAATTTATTGTTAGCCTATTTATTAACAACATATACACAGCCTCGGGAACATATTTTATCAGGGGGGTGGCTTAATGTTGCGGGGCGGCAGGGACGGACTGAGAGTAAAAATAGGCCCTGGATTTTTATCCAGACCAGCCCACCAGAACCGGCCCCCGTATAGCTACGCTACCACAGCTGCCTGCTAATGCATGCATAGTCTGTGTTTGATTTGATGCTAGTTCAGGGAGTTCGATAGGCCTACTTAAAGGCCAACTTTTGGGGCCTTTATTTGAGCGCAAAATAGTTTTGGGAGTTTTATGTAAAATAAACAGCCGTTTTTTCAATTGACAAAACCATAGTGAATGTGATGTATTTTTGTCTCTTAATTTTTCAGCCCCATCTTTAAGTTTCTTAGCCTGGTTTTCCATCGTTATATTGTTACTATAGCTAGCTTTCGATGTGTCAGTCCCACTGTTGTGTGTGACTATAAACTACGACAGTGACACCCGAAGTGCGTTCCTTCCAGTTTAGGCCTATTCCATAATTTTGTTTGATTGCTGTCACGGCAGAAAATCCCGCTTGATGTTGGAAATGGAAGCAGGGTTTTCAGTGCTTTAGTGGCGATCTCAGGATAGCCTTCATCCATAACACCGATAGAGTTGTTGTCTCAAACAGGCTTCATTGAGTGGTAACTATCACTTGTCATGTGTCAAGAGGAAGAGACGCGCATGATACCGCTCAATAAAGCCCACAAACTTGCTAAAAAATGAGTAAACACACGTCTTTGCAGAGCTTTTTTGCACACCGCCCCCTACCGAACAAGATGGGTAGCTCGGTCAGCAGGGAGCTGAAGAAGAGCGGCTACTGACGTCACTCTGCTGCGCCGCTCAGAATGTTTTTCCCTTCATTTTGTATTTCTGGAAATGCATTTTCATTTGAATTGTGGTCACGATTTTGCAGCCATGTTCTTAAAATGAAAATGCATTTCGGGAAATGCATTTTCATTTGAATTGTGGTCACGATTTTGCAGCCACGTTCTTGAAAATGAAAATGCATTTCGGGAAATGCATTTGAATTTGAATTGTGGTCACGATTTTGCAGCCACGTTCTTAAAATGAAAATGCATTTCCAGAAATGCATTTTCATTTTCAAATTTTACATTTCAAATTGAATTTTGGTATCTATTTGCTGGGGCATATTTTGAAAATTAAATCTCAAATGTCTATTTCTTTTTCATTTTAATTAAGTGAAAGATTGAGCACTCTTGAAAAAGAAAATTTAAATGCAAATAGGATGATTGAATACTAATTTCATTTATGAGTCAAATAATGCAGCCACATTCTTAAAATGCAAATGCATTTCTGGAAATGCATTTGCATTTGAATTTTGGTAACGATTTGCTTCCATAGTCTACAGCCGGCTGACTTGAAGCAGCCAATGGCTTTCACTGCTTCAAGTCAGACAGCTGCAGTCGGCTGTCGGAGCTGCCCGTGCTGCTTGAAGTCGAACACACCTTAAGGTTGCTTTCACACTCCGTTTCGTTTTATGCCAAAAAAAACACGAAGATATTAAAATAAATGCAACACCTGTCCCATCCCATCTTGCATTCTTTTACGTACGCGTAAATACCATTTTTATATCAAATTTAAATGATCCTATCTCCGTTTTTACTTGGTCTAAGAACATAAAACAAAAATTAGAATGGAGTTTCAAGACAGCACTTTCGACAGAAGTGGACGACAGCGCTCAACGTGACTTCGTTTTTATGCTTCGACATCTTAAACGGGTCATACGATTTGTCATGAGCAGCTTCCATTCAGTTAGGACTGATATTAAAGGCAGGGTAGGCAAGTTGCGTGAAGCTAGCTATTTTATAAATTAAAGAGTCACTTGACTATATAGGAATGTCCACAGTCTTAGTTATAGGTCAACCGAACCTATGAGATTATAACATACTGTAAACTCTGAATCTAGTGCAAATCAAACTAACCCGTTCCTTATTTATGGAATTGCCAGCAGGCAAGACTTCTTTTAGGGAGGGAGAGAAACTTCTGATCCGCCGATAAAACCGCGACCTCCGACGAAGTAGGCTGGTTTACCCTCCTCTCGAGCCTTTTTTATTAGTGGCCACAGCTTGCTTCTTTGTTCTCTGTCTTCCTTTGAGAGACCCTCCGAAAATCTTAATCCGTTGTCACGCAGGTATGATGATGTCTTGGTAGCTTTCCAAACGGAGTCTCTACAGACACGTGAGATGAACTGGATAATGATGCCTCTGGGTCTGTTGTCACCCTGCCGCTTGGCACCGAGACGGTGCACAGTGTCGATGGCGTCGGCCAGCCTGCCCTTCTCCTCCGGCAAGACAGCTTGACAGATCTCGCTAACTTTCTTCTGTGCGTTTTCCATTTCTGATTATTTGACTCCGTTAAGTCTAAGTCTATCTCCTGAAGTATCTTTCCAAATCTGAGATCCTTTGCTGACAGGCATCCACACGCTCACCTTCTTTAGCCATTTTCTTCTCGAGTGTACACACTCTTCCCTTAATATCACTTATCTTTGCGCTCTTGAGCGGTGGGACCACCAGACGGTTGTCAGAAGAAGACTGCAGGTGGTGGGTGGGGGTGTAAGGCTGGAGGAGAGACTTGATGTAGTCAGGTGCAGTCCCGTCACCGCTCGGAAGGTCAGTACCAGGGACTTGAATCTGATACGGGCCGTGATGGGAAGCCAGTGGAGGGAGATGAGGAGCGGGGTAATATGGGAGTGTCTGGGTAGGTTGAAGACCAGGCGGGCTGCTCCGTTCTGAATCCTCTGGAGAGGGCGGGTTGCGCATGCTGGGAGACCAGCGAGCAGCGAGTTGCAGTAGTCCAACTTGGAGAGGACAAGTGCTTGGACTAGCAGCTGGGTGGAATGCTCAGACAGGTATCTCCTGATCTTCTGGATCACGCTATTTTATTCTCAAATACAGGACGATTCCGTATTTAAGGGACGGGTGGCAACTCTAGTTGTGGTTAATTGTCTTTGTGCTACGCTATCGCTATTCTAGGTATCCTAAACAACTATTGTATTGTGTAAATGTACTACGGATTATAAGTAAAGTCTACACTTCACCTGCCTTTGTCTCCTCGTTCATACCTTCCAAGGATCAAAGTGTCTCATGACAACTGGCCAGCAGAGATGATAATGATGATGTACACATGCAGACTTGCATGTACAAATCACCAGCAGTAAATATTGTGCTAGTACTCGTATTGAACTACAAGAAGCAAGACAGTTGCAAGCCTTTAATTAGAGTTATGTAAAGCTTTTGATGGGACAGTCGGGTCCCAGAGGGGGCCCAATTTAGATTTTTTTGTCATGGGGCGGCCCAAAATTCCTGGCGGCGCCCCTGACCGTGTGGTTAATAAACGTCAATTCGGGAACTTCATCTTATGCCTGGACGATTGTTCCTTTCTGAGCTAGCCAGGTCATTACAATAGATTTCAAATGGCTAAATGATACTGTAATGAAAAAAACGAAATTGAATCAACAATTAAAACCAAAGTATCTACGACAACTGCGCTGTTAGGCAGTGCTAAGTGCTAAACATAAACTTTAGTCTCTTATCTGAATCTGTTATGGAACCAAATTGCCAATATGCATCTTTTTCTATGGCTCTGCAGCCCAGCAACTCAACTTTCATAACATTTTGTTCAGGAAGCCTTAACCCCAATGCTAAACCTTAAAACGATAACTGTAATATGATGCTCTTGTCTTCCGTCGCTCGTCCTGGTCCCGTCAAAACAAGCCCATTTACTATGACGTCATAAAGGTCGTTTAGCAACAAGCCCGAGTCACCAGTCTGAATCTACGTGTTCTATTTCGTCATAATGGCTCTCAACTCTATACATTCTGGCAGTTCCCAGTGGCCGAGCTCACCATAGATATATATAAAGCCTTTATATATATCTATGGAGCTCACTATTGTTTTGGAATTCGACTGAATTTTCTGATAGACGATTCATCGGTGGAACACTAAGATCCTCTACAACCTTCTCCGGCAAGCTGCTTGATCTACGAGTAGCACGATGGGAACTGGGTCCAGCTGTTTACCTCCTCGCAGGTATTAAGGATGTTGTCATGTTTCTTCAGTGTTTTTTATTTTATTTTAGCTTATCATAGATGTAATCTATGCTCTTACTTGGTTCTTCCCTTTGGCACTTATTTGGTTTTTCACAATGTATGCTTCATGTTTTGGCTGCTCGCAATGTTTGGGGCTATCTCGTTGTTATGATCAGTGACCTATGCTCTTTTGTAAAGCTCTCTCTTGGAAGTCGCTATGGATAAAAGCGTCTGCTAAATGCATACATGTAAATGTAATGTACTTATATGTTATGTTATCATACTAGGTTGCTTTGCGTTGTCTTGTCCCAAGAATTTCAGTGCCCAGTCTGACCTTGTGTAGTTCAGAAGAAACGGTCTTGATCAATAATATGGGGTCGGAAAGAGTTTGGTCGATAATAGGTCCCAAACGTGTTTCATAATTTCATTATGTATTGTTATTAGGCTATATTTATATTATATTGTATAGCCCTAGTATTTTATTTTGTTGTACATTTTCACACTGTATGCACCTTCCCACCAAAGTAAATTCCTTGTTTGTGACCACTTACTTGGCGATTAAACACGATTCTGATTATATATACAGTACCAGTCAAAAGTTTGGACACATGGGGGGAAAATTGTGTCCAAACTGGTACTGCATGGTACTGTACATAACGTTTTTATTTCATTTTTTAGTTTGCTTCAAAAGAGGAAAGTCACATTGTTATTGGTTGGACTTGACAGCGCGGGAAAGACGTCATTAGTCCAAATGATAACAGGTTAGTAAACTGATTGACTTGTCTGACAGTCCCTCTCAGCATGTGTAACAGCACCAGTGCTGACTGACTTTTTGCTTTCTCCCTTGCAGGTCGCACACCAGCAGAGCTGCCTTCTGCTGGTGTGTCTGAGGCAGAGCTGCCTTCTGCTGGTGTGTCTGAGGCAGAGCTGACTCTGGCAGGCTACAAGGTGACCCTGCTGGACCTGCCCGGGTCTCCTGGTCTCAGGACCCTCTGGACAGATGCTTATCACAGGTGCCATGGCCTGGTGTTCGTGGTGGACTCTGTCGATTATAGTCGGTTAATGGAGAACAGAACTGTCTTCAGGGACACACTGACACACCCTCGTGTGACTGGGAAGTGTGTTCTCCTGTGAGTATGCTAGTAAAGCACACTTGTGTTTGTACCACAAATACACCTTTTGCAGTGAATGCACACACACACACTTGGACATTTTCAGTTACATGTGCCCTTAACAGGAAGACTGATATATAAATGTTTACATCCAGTGACATTAACCACCCACCCCCCCCCTCTCTCTCTCTCTCTCTCTCTCTCTCTCTCTCTCTCTCTCTCTCTCTCTCTCTCTCTCTCTCTCTCTCTCTCTCTCACACTCTCTCTCTCTCTCTCTCTCTCTCTCTCTCTCTCTCTCTCTCTCTCTCTCTCTCTCTCTCTCTCTCTCAGGCTGTTGAACAAGCAGGACCACCACAGGGCTTTCAGCATGAAGAGACTGGAGCAGAGTCTCGCAGTAGGCAGTATTGTCAAACGGTCTGACTGCGAGTGCACAGTAGTAGTGAGTGTCCTCCTTCAAAGTTGTGGTTTGTTAGAGTCTTAAGAGCTCATATGGATTTTGTTTCGTCAAAGACATTTTCAGACCCCAATTTACCATGTCAAACGTTGATTTCTGTCATAAATCTTAGAGGTAGCCATCAGCCCTCGTTGACTACACGACTGTACAGTCTAGATATCTCAGATCTACAATGTGTTCCTGTCTTGTAGAAGTGTTCTGCTAAGCCTGACTGTGACAAGTTACTGGGTAAGGAGGCCATCCGATGTGGACTGCGCGCTCTGTTGAGACAGGTCTCTCCAGATTACCAGGTCCTTTGTGAACGTGTTCAGGAGGACACAGAGAACATCAGGGCCATGGATGAGGAGATAAGGAGAGGGTCAGAGAGACATCTGAAGATGTGAGCAGGAATAAGAGGGACGAAGGCTAGGGGAGACTCTGTAGACAGTCAGGATGAATAATGAACTCATATCGTGTTTGGTATAAGTAAGGAGGGAAGTAAGACAAGTGAAACAATGTGTGAAGAATGTGTGGTAGAAATGACATTTAATTACAATATCACTTCACATTTGTTGTCAGTGTTGGTGGAAAGCTTTGTGTTATACCCGTCAGTGTGCCCAGAGAATTTTTTTTGGTCTTAATTTCCAGTGAAGAAGAGACAGTGAGAAAAGGAGACATGAGCAGAGGTTCCAGCCTAACTCAGGCTAAGAAGAGCCAGATTCTGGAGCCTATTCAGGGTCAGATGTCGACCCCTGTTAAAACCCAAAGGTCAAAGGCTTTTGAGTTTGAACAGGTCTCACTGCCCCCGATCTACGACATTTTCAACAGTTGTCCGATCATTAGACACACAACAATTGACACGGGGGATGACGACCTTCTGGAGGAGTCCATTGACGAAAACAGTGAGTCCATAAGTCAGGTGGTCGACTCCCTCCTGGGCAGTGTGAAGTCAGACCATCATCTGCTAGCCTCCTCAAATCCCTGGCTCGACCCAGCCAGGCTCGGAGACTTGTCCAGAAACCTGCTGGATCAGCTGAACACCCTCCTGACCGCACACACCGAGCTACTGCAGCGGAGGAGGTGCTCAGAGACAGTGCTCATTGAGCACCATGGTAACCATGGTAGACTCCCTCAGCCAGAGACAGCCGTCCCCTCTGAGTCAGTGAGACGCCGGGTCCTCCCCTTCCTGCAGGACTCCGTCTGCAGCCTCACAGCCTCCAGCTCCTCCTCCTCCCAGGATTCCTCGGAGATCTTCCAGCAGGCCGTGAGTCTGCTCTCCACCGTCATGGTGGACCAGGTGATTGAAAACCTGTCTGGGAGCTCCCAGTCCTCCAACACAGGTCTGGGAGTCCGGGAGTCTGTTTCCTCCACAGTGGGACAGGAAGTGAGCGCTCTCTGTCAGTCCTCCACACCGGGACAGGAACAGGAAGTGAGCGCTCTCCATCAGGTGGAGAAGAAGACGTTCTCCCTTTTCAAGAAGCTGCTTTTCAGTTTCAAGGTAAAACCAGAATGTAGCATGTAACATCCAGACGTTTCGTGTTTGACTTTATATATGTCAGTGGCTTTGTCGATTTGTTTGTCTCCCTACATGAACTTTGTTATTTGTCAGTTGTATTGTTTTAAACCGTCTTTAAATGAGTTGGAGCATATTTAGTACTTTTGATGTGCAGAGACCCCTTTTTTGGTAACTGGTTTTACTCCTGTAAAATGTAAAATGTAGAAATCCAAGAAGAAGAATGACAAGGCAGCCCAACCTGATGACGCACAGACAGGACCTGCTTCTGGTGCCCAGCAGCCTGGTGCCCAGCAGCCTGGCAGCTCTGGCTTGGTAAAGGCCAGAAAGCATTGATGACAACTCTGGCTTGCTAAAGGCCAGAAAGCATTCAACAGATCCTCCTCTTCCACACTTGTCTCACTCAGAGGTGGCACCACAAGTCTGAAACTGGAGGGGCGAAAATGTATTCCATTGACCCAATAAATAAATAAGTAATTTTGAACATGATGAAACAATAGTGCTTCTGGCCCAGTACAACTTGGCAGCTTTTTATACAGTTATATACTACATTTCTGATTCAGAAGGTTTTTGGAAATAGTAAATACTATTGTTTTTGGTATTTGGCAACAAATACAAGAACAGTGTGTAAACTACTGTTCTTGTATTTGTGTGTTCTTATGTTACAGTTTTTTCCAATTGCTTAAGCAACATTTTGAAAACAGGGCTCACTTTGTCAAAACACAACACACGAATTCACACAACTAGACACATATGAAGTTGGGCTGAACTCTCTGTCCAGCCTCTCTCAATGTTGCCCCATGGTTCACAGCATGGTCAACCAATGTTGTTCGAATTTCATTAGATACTGTGAATTTGGCCCTATTCTTCCACGGCTTCCAGGTCTACCTCTCCCTCTCCCTACCACTCTTCCTCACCGGGCTCCCCCTCTCATCCTCACTCTCCCTCTTCCTGCAACATTGCCTTCCATTTTTGATGAGGACAAGTACACTGTTGCCTTTTTATAGTGCTTACACCTGATTGGTATGTTTACAGTTTAGCACTAGTGCTTGTACACCTGTCGCCCGTGTTTGATCCATTCGTTCACGTGTGGCAATTTACAAGGCAGTGTCTAAAAAAGGCAATTAAGTGACATCATCTTACATTTCTGTGTCTAACGTAGAAAAGTGTGTTTAGTGATTTGCAAAACAGCGTGTGTAGTATTTAGCAAATAGTGTGAGGCTGAGAATGTGCTTATAGTTGTGCAGATCTGGGCGGCTGTTTTGCTCCTTGAGTGTCAGGTTTCACTAACTGTGTGTTATTTGATATTTTTGTGTCTAAGCAATCGGAAAAAACTGTAAGTTATTCAATTCAGACAGCCAGTGTCCCCTCCCTGTTGTGAGATAAGCCACTAGAGGGCGCCACTAATACATCCATGTATGTACACTACATAGGCAAAGTATTGGGACGCCTACACATTGGCCCTACAGGGGCTTATATGACATCCCTTTCTAAATCCATAAGCATTCATTTGGAGTCGCCCCCCCCCCCCCCCCCCACTTGCTGCTATAACAGCTTCCACTCTTCAGGGAAGAAGTTCTACATGATTTTGGAGTGTGTCTGTGGGAATGTGCCCATTCAGCCACGAGAGCATTCGTTTGGGCACTACAAGGGAGGGACCAGCTCCATATCATGGATGTAGACTGGGATGCCATAAAAGCTGTAGATGTGATGTGTAGGTGTACCAATATTTTGGTCTATATGGTGTACGTGTTGGCGTGAGTCATTCTCTTCCAAGACTCTCCACTGAGTGGCAGTATGTCCATTCAGACCCGACTCAATACCTCTAGAACAACGTTTTCTTGTCGGTAACTCCCAACAGATTTCATGTTCCAACCGAGGGGGGTTGGCACTATCTTAGTGTCTAGGGCTGCATCAAATACCCTTTTGCCCTGCTAAATTGCTGCACTAGTCCACACTTGACCGGTGGGGATCTCATTCTAATATGACTGTAACTGTTAGCTGCTCCTGGCATTCTCTAATCCCTGCTCTCCTCTCTCTGTCCCCCCTCCACACATCCCCTGTGGTGTGGGGGGTTTGAGCTGTCAGCATCTGCCTGGTCGTGGGTCTGCCAACGCTGGACCTGGTCGCCAGTGGACGTCGATCTGTGACAGTCTGCCAAAGCTGGATCTAGTCACCAAGTGGATACCAGTCTCCATGACGGACAACAGTGAGTTCCTGGTCCCTTTCCTCACCCCCCGGTCTGTGATGCTGCGCTGATCACATCCCCAGCCCTGTGGCTATCACTGCTCATACTGACATTTACCAACTGACCCAAGTTGAACAATGGATTTTGGTGTTTCAACACCCATTGCCACTTCCCTGCTGTATGACGATGTTAAGCCTGTGTCCTGCTCCTCTCTTTCACCAACCGTCTCTGGAGGAGGGGATCCCTCACTGAATTGCTCATCCCAAGGTTTCTTCCATTTTTTCATAAAGCGTGAGATGTAACCAGGCCTCTTTATTGATCCATCATATAATAACAATAATAATAATAATATCTGTTTATCTTCAGGTTTTCATTTGAATCAGAAAGGATTTTAATCGCCATGAAAGTTTGCACAGACAACGAATTTGGCAGGAAGGTGCATACATTCAACATATCGGAATCTTAAATCTTAAATATGTGGTCTAACTATACTACAGGAACAATGAGGGTAGACTGGATGGATCAAATAAGAGCACCTTAAAGGGTTTGCCCTGCAGACCTTACACACGGTGAACACCCAGCGGGGCCTGGGAATGATCAGACCTCCACAGCCCAAATGATAGACTAGCCAGGACAAGAATACTCTCTAAAGGAAGCTTCCGGTAAGACGGAAAACGAGGGTCTCATTGTGGGTACTGGTGGGTGTGGTGGCAGTGACCCACATCCTCTCGCTCCAACCATCCTTTATACATTAGAGGGGATTGCCATGGCGACCCGAGTGACCACCACCCTGATCTTCATCTCGGATCCCCACGAGCCTCTCCCTACCTTCCTCCTCCAACGCACTCTTTCCTCGAACTTTTCCTTTTACAAAATGCCTCATTGTGGCATGCTATTACAACACCCATATGTATTTAGTTCAACCAGGATATGACAGGGAAATACAGTCATATATTTTTCCAGACAGGGCAAATACTTGACCTTTACCATGGACATCAAGAGTATGACATTGCGTAGGTGGACATGCTTTACATGAGGAACACAGTCTGTCATCACTGAAACTCACATCACAAAATGTCAAAGTTTTGTGTACATCTGACCCCCCAAAACACACCACAACCCAGGGGCAATGCAGTAGGGTAAATATCCCAGAATAACCCAGAGACACTTACGGTGTACTGCAAGCTACGTTTCATAGCGAAGCAAGACCTTATCTGATTTGGAGTTTATAAAGTTTGTGAAATATCGCGAAAAACCTTTCTTTCTTGCATGTAAACTGCCATCTCTTAATATGTAAGTTGAAGAGATAATCTCTTATCAGTTTATTTGCTCAATGATCCACTATCATATATTTTGTTGCCATAGCTACAGTGTGTATCACGTTTCAGTGTAAACACTTCACCCCCAGACACGACCCACCTTTCTGATTCACTTTACTTTTTACACTTGGTGCTAAGCAGCCTGGCCTGGTATGCTTGCTTACGTGTTCTAAACTCATCTTGACTGGAAGATGATATCATTCAGTGATGAGTGGACGTTAGTCTTTTCTGAAGACAGACAAAAGTGGTAGTGACATGGTCTAAGGGCGTGGTCTGAATCGCTAAGGTCTGTACTGAATGAATCTGTGGTATTATATACTGTGACAGATGTTCTGGCACAGTAGAGAATGACCAGCTACTGACTGAGAATATCAGCCCCCTGCCGAGATCACTCCAATAAAACAATCCTTTATTTGTATCAGAAAGCGTCAGAGAATTCAGGCGGAGGGAGCATGCTCTAGTCGTTTGTTTCGTCGTTAGTTACTACATTGTTGTCTATTTTATTTTGATGTGTTTCTTTAGGGACTCCCTCTAGTGGCTTCTGTGAGCGTTGAAAAAGAGGTCACATGATGAGGGAAAATAAACTTTGTAGCAAGAATACTATCCACATTTCTGTCTAGTTCAAATGCCTTTATTCAGATTAATTTCATATAAATGCTGATGAGAAAAAATTCACATTTCGATTTTTTCCTGCAACAAATCAAAGTGGAATAGTATATAAAAATGTCAATCACATACTGTATGCTCAAATACCTATTTTCTACTACTAAAAGAACCACAGTCCCAATACAATCGATACATGGGTGATTGGTGACAGACTTCAATCGTTTGATTGATCGCAAACTGAGAACCCAGAGGGCTGAGTGCTTTCGGATTAGAAGTACTCAGGTCTCACTACAAAGCGGTAGGCATACTGGTCATCAGGGCAGGGGTAGGCCAATGACTGGCTGCTATTATTATTGGGCACCAAGGCCAGGTTGTCCTTGAAGTCTTGGACATGAGACACATACTTTTCCTTACACAGTATCAGCAGCCTGTTACTGTAGCGAATGGTGCTTTGGTTGATGGTATTTGGGGTGGACAGTTTCGCTGCGGGAAGCGACTCACAACTTGGACATTGTTGACGATTCAGGTAGACATCTGCAGTCCAGCTGATCTTGTTGTTCTGAAAGACAAGGCTACTGTGGACAGGAGTGCTGAATGATTTAGCTGTGTTCGGATAGTAGAATTGTTCATAAGGGTAATAGCCTCTGTTTTGATACACAGGTCTCCTGTATGGCACATCATTTTTGGTATTGTTGAGGGTGATGCTCCATGGTTCTGCTGTGTAGATCCTGGGTTGGTAGTCAAACTCCTGCCCCTTGAAGTCCGCATGCTTCTTCAGCCTGCCAATGAGCAAGACGTTAAGCTCGAACCCCTTCAGCACGCCGTCGCTGTACAGCTTCTCGTGGCTCTCGTACAGCTGAGAGGTGAACTGCAAGTCGTAGAGCTTCTCAGCGGGGATCATAGGGAAGCGGATTTGACCCAGCAGGGCATTCTGGTTCTCCAGATCGACGGAGTCGTTCCTTTCTGAGATCCAGCTCTCCAGGGCCTGCAGGAGGAAAGCCTCGTCTGGCACCACCAGGTCCGAGCGCGACAGAAGGGCCTGCAGGGCGTTGACGGAAAGATCCATCCAAGCAGGGGAGCTGGTCAGATCCTCAAAGTTCCAGGACAGGTACTGAAGACAGTTCTCCTGGAGCACGAGATCCCCAGTCTCCACAGAGTACTGGTAGAGGGCCACCTGGGTGTGGAAGGTGCTGTCCTCAGGGAGCAGCACAGTGAAGAGCCTGCCGGCGTCCTGCATCAGCTGCGTCACCCCAAACTCGGAGGCCAGCTGATGGAGGCAGTGGGCCGAGGAGACGGTCACCTCCGTCTGACGAGTGTAAAGGTACCTGAAGGGACGGACAGATGAAGAACTACATAACGAGATCTCCAAAGCCCGATATCAACATACACGTCTCATCAGCAATATATGATGGACATCCATCGTAGGAAGAGAAATGTCTGGTGGGGACTACTGTACCTGATGAAGCTAGTGACATATGTCTGACAGGACTGGCTCACTTCAATGGTGAATTTCCGGGCTCGAAGGGTAACATTGAACTGTGGGAAGAGCAAGAGGACCAGCCTGTGCATGCAGATGGTCCTCTTCTCCATCTCCAAGGAACCACTATCCAGTTTGTTCCCAGTAGGACTCTGGACCAGGATGTCCACATCACACCCCTCCCCAGAATCAAAGAGCTGGCCCAGCTCCTCAGACAGGCCATGGCGATGGTCCAGCAGATGGACTGTGCTGCTCATATTGCTGCCTGGTACACCAGGAGGAGAACAGGAGATGAAGTAAGCACAGGAGGACGGAGATATAAGGCATCATAATCCAAGACTTTTGTCAAAATATTTCTGGCTCATTATGCATGTGATGTTTGTTATGTTGTAATTTTATGGTGTTTGATTCTGTCCACAAGGGTGCGCTCTTGGTTTATTTTTGTAGTATGTAGCGCTCTTGGTTCACAATCAACTGAGTATTAAAGCCAAGAAATCAATAGAGGAATGTGTATCCCTGAAGTTCAATGAGCTTACCAAAGATGTTAAACAATGGTTTGCTGTGTTGATTGTTTTCCTAACTTTACAGGACTTGGTAGAGTTAGGATGTTGATAAGCGCCCTCACAGAAACGTGATGTTTCAGATGCATGGTGAAGCGTACCTGGCTCACAAACGACCCCAGCATCTTCCTTGTGGGAGCAGTCTGTTAACGCCCAATCTTTGAAGGTACAACTGGATAAGGATTTTTCTGTTCCTTTGCAGTCCATATCATCCAGCCAGATCGATCCGGAACCTTTCACATCAAATAAGACAATAAACTATGGAAAGACAATAAACGACTTTCACATATAATAAATTGGATCCGGTACTGCATCAGTTACTGTATTGTGTCACCTGCATACATTATTTTTCTGCATTCCCTGTTACCTGCGTTAAATTGTTTTGTACGCGTGTACGACCCCATCAATTAACCATGTCCATGCACAGCCCTGTGTATCTTTGTATTGGTAACACGTTTTATTACTAGTACTTGGTACTTTCTTAACTTACCTGCTGTAACACTGCAATTTCCGCTCAGGGATGAATAAATACTGACCTACCAATACGCCATACAAGCCAAAACGTCTCTCTACTGCCCCAAGGTGGCCGAACAGCGTAAGTAACGTAGGCGAGATACTAACCCTCTCCGTAGGTTCCTCCAGAGACTGCAGCTTTGGCCGCAGGGAACTGCAGCTGCCGACACACCACCTGGGCCTCTGCCAGATCCCAGCCATCGTCACACACCGTTCCCCATTTGCCGCTGTGGTAAATCTCCACTCGGCCCTCCGAGGGCGCTCGCCCCCCCACCAGCCTCACGTCGCCCTCCAGGGGAGTCCTGTCCCTCGCTGAACACAGGGAGGGGAGCAAACTACTCAATTCTATCTGTTTGCATTCTGTTAGAAAATAGCCATGATACATTTATATTCATATAATAATGATGTGTGTCATAGGCTGACTTACTGAATAGACTTCCTCTTAGTGAGACAGAGTCTAGCCCAGAGACATGAAGCAGCAACAGCAAAAGGCACCACGGGAATGTGATTACACAAGTCTGCATGTCTGTCACTGTATGTGGGCCGCTGACACAGACCATCGAGGAAAAGGGAATTGAAAGTTATTATTGTTTTCACTTCCCTTTAACTGTGAAGGACATTTAGTAGTGTTAGATTATTAATTCTAAATTATTTAAATGTTTTTGTTTTTTAAAACAAAATTAGTATTTTTAACTTCCTTAAACACTAGAAAATAATGATACATACACACAACCCATCAGAGATAGATTGATGAGTCACACATTGCATTCTTTTTTGCCATAATGCATACATTCAATAAGACAACAGTTGGCTAAATGATGTGCAAAATGCATACTGATGTGTACAGTCATATGTAAAAGACTTGCTACTTGTAGGACCTTCTAAAACACCCCACATAATAGAAGATCATTTAATTGAGAAATTATTAAAATATCTTACTTCTTGATAGCTGTTTGTACGGTAGCAGTCGTCTCTCTTCACAAACTGAGGCAAGTTTACAGATGCAATGGTCGATGGCTGTTCAGTTTCGATTTAGTTTCGTTTCTCACAAAATCGGACAATGAGGGCCAGTTGCACAATTAAGCTCCAACTTGCTCTCTCTCTCTCTCTCTCTCTCTCTCTCTCTCTCTCTCTCTCTCTCTCTCCCTCTCTCCCTCTCTCTCTCCCTCTCTCTCTCTCTCTCTCTCTCTCTCTCTCTCTCGGGCGAGCAGCTCAGCCTGGGGAGGAGGGGTCGGGGGGAGGGGGGGGGGGAGAGAGAGAGACAGAGGGGGGAAAAAAAGGTTTGGAAAAGGAGGGTAAAGGTAAGAGTGGCGGGAAGGAGGCAAATGCCAGGTAAGAGAAAAATGTTGCTGAACCGGGCTCCTTTTCACATTGTCAGATAAGGCAGAGAAAATAAAACCAGGAAATGGAGGAGGGGGAAACACGTGCACTACGCAACACAGTTGTTCTAAAGACAATCTGGTAAATCATTCCAATATGCAGACCATACTATTTATCTTGGCATGATGTTGGCAGCTGCTACCCAGCCCTGACCTCGGCTCTTACTTGGAGGTTGGATCCCCGCGACAGACTTCTGGGGGGAGCCCAGCTGCATGTAGAGGAGGAGGACCACAGCCAGGGCTGCTATGCTGGGAGGAGCCCAGCTGCATGTAGAGGAGGAGGACCACAGCCAGGGCTGCTATGCTGGGAGGAGCCCAGCTGCATGTAGAGGAGGAGGACCACAGCCAGGGCTGCTATGCTGGGAGGAGCCCAGCTGCATGTAGAGGAGGAGGACCACAGCCAGGGCTGCTATGCTGGGGGGAGTCCAGCTGCATGTAGAGGAGGACCACAGCCAGGGCTGCTATGCTGGGGGGAGCCCAGCTGCATGTAGAGGAGGAGGACCACAGCCAGGGCTGCTATGCTGGGGGAGCCCAGCTGCATGTAGAGGAGGAGGACCACAGCAGGGCTGCTATGCTGGGAGGAGCCCAGCTGCATGTAGAGGAGGACCACAGCCAGGGCTGCTATGCTGGGGGGAGCCCAGCTGCATGTAGAGGAGGAGGACCACAGCCAGGGCTGCTATGCTGGGGGGAGTCCAGCTGCATGTAGAGGAGGACCACAGCCAGGGCTGCTATGCTGGGGGGGGAGCCCAGCTGCATGTAGAGGAGGAGGACCACAGCCAGGGCTGCTATGCTGGGGGGAGCCCAGCTGCATGTAGAGGAGGAGGACCACAGCCAGGGCTGCTATGCTGGGGGGAGCCCAGCTGCATGTAGAGGAGGAGGACCACAGCCAGGGCTGCTATGCTGGGGGGAGCCCAGCTGCATGTAGAGGAGGACCACAGCCAGGGCTGCTATGCTGGGGGGAGCCCAGCTGCATGTAGAGGAGGAGGACCACAGCCAGGGCTGCTCCCACCACAACAATGGGCCTCCGCTTGAGGCGGAAACGAGGGTCTGTGCTGCTCGTCATGGAGGCCAGCATGGGGAGTCCTCCCACAGAGATACGCAGAGGGGTTAGAAGATCATTCGGATCCACATGGGAGTAGCTTGGAGGCACAGGCATGGGAGAGGGTGAAGGACTTGAGAAGTTAGAGGAAGAGAGGGAGAAAATAGAAAAAGTGAGTGAGAGTTGGGTGTGGCGGTGGCTGTCCACCTTGGCAGACTTGGTTTGAAGAGAGATTTGCATGAACATTAACTATGTTCTTCCTAACTCCTGTTCTATGATGCACTATACACACACCTTCAGTTATGCAATCATTCCAGATTCCAAATGTATGCAATCTACACCCAAAACAACAGTACCAAACCTTCAACCTTCCTACAGTACCTGGTTTTAGACAAGTATACAAAAAACAATCATCCACCACTTACTTTTTTGTAAGTGGTGGATATAAAAACCTGATAGAAATCTCTTCTGAGAACCTGAGACTCGGTCCTCATCTGTAAATACCATTCCTGCCCATGTCTGATTGCTATCAGTAAGTCAGCCTCAGTAATGTGATGACCTTTAACCTGTCCCTCCCAGGGACAGAAGACAGAGCCTAACCGACTGAGGTACCAGAGGGGTTATTTGATCTGACAAACCTTTGGGGCAAAGATAACCCAGAGGTGGACACAGATATGGTGCTAATGGGGAACAAAAAAACGAGAGTGAGTTCTACCAATTCAATGCTAAGGCTCAGGTGTGGTTGTGAGTTTATGTTTTGAGCACAACAAATATAATTTTTAGTGAAATGGTAACATTGTAACCTGTACAAATCGGTTGGAAAGCGCATAGAAAACGACTGCATATCCACACAGAGGAGGAGGGAGAGAGCAGTGGGGAGTTGAGTCTGTCACGGCACATTGGGTACAGATGGGTGACCGACCCCAGGGTGGTCATGCCCCTCTACAGTAGGAGGGTACAGATGGGTGACTGACTCCAGGGTGGTCATGCCCCTCTACAGTAGGAGGGTACAGATGGGTGACTGACTCCAGGGTGGTCATGCCCCTCTACAGTAGGAGGGTACAGATGGGTGACTGACTCCAGGGTGGTCATGCCCCTCTACAGTAGGAGGGTACAGATGGGTGACCGACCCCAGGGTGGTCATGCCCCTCTACAGTAGGAGGGTACAGATGGGTGACCGACCCCAGGGGGGTCATGCCCCTCTACAGTAGGAGGGTACAGATGGGTGACCGACGCCAGGGGGGTCATGCCCCTCTACAGTAGGAGGGTACAGATGGGTGACCGACCCCAGGGGGGTCATGCCCCTCTACAGTAGGAGGGTACAGATGGGTGACCGACTCCAGGGTGGTCATGCCCCTCTACAGTAGGAGGGTACAGATGGGTGACCGACTCCAGGGGGGTCATGCCCCTCTACAGTAGGAGGGTACAGATGGGTGACCGACTCCAGGGTGGTCATGCCCCTCTACAGTAGGAGGGTACAGATGGGTGACTGACTCCAGGGTGGTCATGCCCCTCTACAGTAGGAGGGTACAGATGGGTGACTGACTCCAGGGTGGTCATGCCCCTCTACAGTAGGAGGGTACAGATGGGTGACTGACTCCAGGGTGGTCATGCCCCTCTACAGTAGGAGGGTACAGATGGGTGACTGACCCCAGGGTGGTCATGCCCCTCTACAGTAGGAGGGTACAGATGGGTGACTGACCCCAGGGTGGTCATGCCCCTCTACAGTAGGAGGGTACAGATGGGTGACTGACTCCAGGGTGGTCATGCCCCTCTACAGTAGGATAGATTAGCACCCTTGCGTAAACCCTAATTGTAGCCTAATCATCTTATGGCTGAGTGACTTAAAGGTTCTACGTTTTTTTTTGTTTCTTTTGCAGGGAATGCTGTGTTCCATCTTTATAACAAATGTCATTTAATTCCAGATATGAAACGGATATCAAACGTATCTTGAAATTCTGGATTTTACTTGAAATAGCCCTCCATATACAGGCAAGGCTCCAGCACTGTTGGAATGCCGTCCTTCAGACATTTATATTATTTAACTCTTGTGCTGCCTTCGGGTCACATGACCCAAAGGTTCACAACGAACCATCGTTGTATTAACCCAATTTTACCCAATACAAAAACAAATTAAAAGCATTTTCTTTTAACCTTTGCAATGTGGGGGGTCTGAGACGGCCCGACAATTAAAAGAAAATGCTTCACTTTGTTTCTGTATGCGGTAAAGCTGTCGCAATACAACGGTGGGTCACAATGATTGATGGGTCAGAATGACCCGAAGATAACAAGGGTTAACCCTTGTCGTTTGTTTATACATTTGTAGGGTCAGACTTAGGGGGACCACTGGTACTTCCTTTCTTTTGAAGCTTTAAAAAAAAATTCTAGCTGTACTTTGTAGATTTTCGGTCATTTCCATTTGTCACATCCTCTACATTAAATATGATTTTATTTTTCTCAAAATACAGGTAGCTAGTTCATCTCATCACAAAAGACAATAAAAAAAAACATTGGCTCATTAATGCAACACTAGTAATTTGATGTGGCACACACAAACATGCCTAAAACATTGTTTGTTTTGGAATGGAGGTTGAGAGAGATCTCAAAATATACTTCTCAGCCTTGGTTAAAAAATTACAAATAAAAATAAAAGACTAATTGGAGGTTAAATAATAACCACCATTCATCCTTTTATAAGCAATCCAGGACACAGAGGCAGGTACATAAAATGCAGTACTGTATTTAGTATTAATTGGCTTTCCAGGAATTGGCTGTTTTTCCCCTGTATGAACCCCAATGGAAACAGTAAATTCTCCAAAGTCCAAAAGAGGAATGACTAAAAGCAACGAAACATTCATTTAAAAATAAAACCGTGATAACATCAATCAATTTAAGCTCCCATTTATGGTGGAGAAAAGAGAGAATCAAACATTGTAAACATGATACAAGTAGGTACAAAGCCAGGCGATGAGATGCTAGTAGTTCTGTTGACGAAATGCTGTATTCCATCTAAAATGTTAACTCCGTGATTAGATCCTACAGTCTTCATCAGCAAGCTGAGGAACCTACTCGACCCCAAGATCTGCTTCCCCTCACTGGAGACCTGAGGGCAGACCATGTATAACCTATGCAGTGTCATCTCCTATCGACCAATCCGGACGTTGCGCTGCAGCCCTCTCCTCACTGCGCCCGTCCATCCCCCTCACAAGGTCACACGGAGACGGCCTCGGGGTCTCGGGGGTTTCAGAAGGGGTCGGAACATTTTTCCAGCGGAGACTGTCAATGTGGGGGTACATAGAACGCTGTGCTGTACTGTCGCTTGTCGTGTTCTCTCTCGTTTATCAACCGCCGGGAAGAATGTCTGTCCTCAAATATTCCAGTTTCTTAGACCAAAATGTTCACTCAATCACACCCTCTCGCACACTCACAAAACGGAAGTAAAAAAAAAAAAAAAAAGTTTACAAAAGTGCAGATACTTATAATGCGCGACCCAGTGTAATGTGACCGATTGTCGATCAGATGATTCCTAGTCTAAGCTTCTTGTTGGCTGAATGGTTGACAGTTGAGGCATTATTGCGGTCCCTCTCAGCCAGTCTGCCTCCAGGCCTTCCTCCTCCTCCTCCTCCTCTGCTCCCAGCTGTCATCTCTGTGCCCGAGGAACTGAAGAACACAGAATGGCAAACACTCCATCATATTGAGATAATAATAATATATCCTTTCCATGTTCCTCTCTCCCTCCTCCTCTACCCCCACCTAGACCATCTCTCTCCCCACCTGTCCTACCTCTCTCCCTCCTCCTCTGCCCCCACTTAGACCATCTCTCTCTCCACCTGTCCTACCTCTCTCCCTCCTCCTCTGCCCCCACCTAGACCATCTCTCTCTCCACCAGTCCTACCTCTCCCCTCTCCTCCTCTGCCCCCACCTAGACCATCTCTCTCCCCACCTGTCCTACCTCTCTCTCCCTCTCCTCCTCTACCCCCACCTAGACCATCTCTCTCCCCACCTGTCCTACCTCTCTCTCCCTCTCCTCCTCTACCCCCACCTAGACCATCTCTCTCCCCAGCTGTCCTACCTCTCTCCCCCCTCCTCCTCTGCCCCCACCTAGACCATCTCTCTCCCCACCTGTCCTACCTCTCTCCCTCCTCCTCTACCCCCACCTAGACCATCTCTCTCCCCACATGTCCTACCTCTCTCTCCCTCCTCCTCCTCTACCCCCACCTAGACCATCTCTCTCCCCACCTGTCCTACCTCTCTCTCCCTCCTCCTCCTCTCCCCCTACCGAGACCATCTCTCTCTCCACCAGTCCTACCTCTCTCCAGGGCTGGTGGTGGGGGGTCTCAGTGCTCCAGGCTGTTCCCCAGGACCTGGCCCTCGTGCAGGGCAGCCATGGCCAGCCTCAGGTGCTCCCTCACACCCTGGAGCTCACGCTCACTCCGGCTCTTCAAGCTGCTCAGCTCCCCCTGGAGCTCCTCGGAGCGCTCGCAGGCCACGCGCTTCTCCTGGGGGGGAGGTCACACACAGGGTCAGGACCGGGTCACACACAGGGTCATACACAGGAAACGGACAAGATTGAGAAGCCGTTCTGTGTCGTTTTTGGTGACCCCCCCCCCCAAAGACATTGATTCCCGTAATAAGTCACACCGAAACCCACAGCCAGATCAAAACCCGGACGTACCGAGGTGAGGAACTGCAGCTCGTTTCTGAGGCAGCTGATCTCCTTATGCAGGTACTGGACCACGTTCTCCTTCACCCTGAGGAGGACCTGGGACCAAAACAGCGGCAATGTTCACCACAAGGCAATGAGGACAACAACAACCACACACCAACACATTCCACGCCTCAGACACGGCGGACACTCGAGAAACGCATGTACAAAATCCCTCAAACATGACAGCGCCTTCAGGAGAAGTAGTCTGGAACACTCTTGAATCTATTAAAGGGCGTTTGTTTTTAGTGGTGTGTTGTTCTACAGCCCATGTCACTGTCACAGCTCCCCTTTCACTCCCTACAACACTTGGAGCTGAGCTAATGCAGCTCGCTAGCTAGCTAATGCAGCTAGTTAGCTAATGCAGCTAGTTAGCTAATGCAGCTAGCTAGTTAGCTAATGCAGCTAGCTAGTTAGCTAATGCAGCTAGGTAGCTAATGCAGCTAGCTAGCTAATGCAGCCCATGGGTATACACATCCATCACCCAGCTTACTCCCTTGTTATCGCACTAGGCAAGGAACGGTGCCGCCCCATGTCGTTTTTGAGAGAGAGGCATCATTTGGGTTAGGCAGGTTAATTAGCACTTTTATTGCTTTCATTCCTTTGGCCCCGTTCATGGTCCCCTTGTTCTCCTGTGACGCCGTGTCTGTATAATAAACACACGGTTGTATCGACACCCTCGTCTGCGTTCGTGTTGGCTGCTCGTGGTTAGACCCTCCTTTGCCCCTAGACATCGGAAGCCTTCCTCGGTTCCCCCAGTCCAGGGAGGGTCGTAACACATTTACATTTAGTCATTTAGCAGACGCTCTTATCCAGAGCGACTTACAGTAAGTGGCAAGTAGGGTGAAGTGCCTTGCCCAAGGACACAACGTCATTTGACACGGCCGGGAATCGAACCAGCGGCCTTCTGATTACTAGCCCGATTCCCTAACCGCTCAGCCACCTGACTCCCTTGGTGCCTACACAGGCTGGACGAACAGGAAGCAAAAGTCCAGACTGAAATCCATCCTCGTATTGTGCTCGATCATGTTGGAGATAGAAACACTTGGAAACTTGCCCCTAGTGTGTCAACAGTGCGACGACTGTAATTTGACTGATGTAAAACAAGCCGGCCTAAAGGAACCTGTGACAGAATGATTGATGATGAAAAGAAGCCAATGTCCTGCCAATTGGAGAGAGAGAGACGAGTGCTCTCACCAAACTTTGCCCCCGGCAGTGCAGAGCTGTGTTAACTGATTAGGCAGTACTAAGGAACTTTTGGGCTTGGGTTCAACAGCTAGTCAGGGCATGAAAACACTTCGACCCCTGAATTAAATGTCAGGCCGACCTATTTGGCATATAAATTATTGACATGGAACAACTTGATATCTTGTGACTGTTTAAGACTAGAAGGGGGAGGGGCTTCACTGTTTGCTGTATGAAGTTGAGCTTCTCGGCACGAGAATGTCCAGTGATTGTGTATAACCTGTATTGAGATGAATACAGCCACTTTGTATTTTGATTTAACCGATGACTGATCGTCCATTCGATGATCTAAGAAATGATCTCCAACAATCTGCGTTTCCAAAGTGGAAATATACAGTATTGTGAAGAAGTCTCAGGCAAAGAAAGTTAAGCAAAAATGCTTAAAGACAATGAAATTAAAAGACTGAACTTTATATCGCAGCACAAATACAGAAGACAAAAAAAATATGTGTATAAAAAAAATGTTACATTATTATTAGACTATACAATACCCTTGTTCCCATCATAACCCACCTCCTGTTCAGTGGTAGTCCTGTCCTGGTGGTGGTTGCTGGCGGTGATGCGCTCCGAGCCTGGTCCCGCGGCGGGGGAGAGCGTGCGGGTCATCTCCTGGGCCAGGCGCGCCTGGAGGTCCTGGAGAGGGAGAGGAGCTTGCGCTTACGTTTGGCTGAAGAAGGATTTCCGACCCATGTTTGTGCATTCAAACCAATCATTGTCAATTCATAAACGTCATTAAAACGATGAATAGAGGCTGGCTTGGGGAGGTGGGTTGGGAGGTGGGTGGGGAGCTGGGAGGTGGGTGGGGAGCTGGGAGGTGGGTTGGGAGGTGGGTGGGGAGCTGGGAGGTGGGTGGGGAGCTGGGAGGTGGGTGGGGAGCTGGGAGGTGGGTGGTGAGCTGGGAGGTGGGTGGTGAGCTGGGAGGTGGGTGGGGAGCTGGGAGGTGAGCTGGGAGGTGGGTGGGGAGCTGGGAGGTGGGTGGTGAGCTGGGAGGTGGGTTGGGAGGTGGGTGGTGAGCTGGGAGGTGGGTGGTGAGCTGGGAGGTGGGTGGTGAGCTGGGAGGTGGGTTGGGAGGTGGGTGGGGAGCTGGGAGGTGGGTTGGGAGGTGGGTGGGGAGCTGGGAGCTGAGCGTGGGTGGTGCAGGGAGGTGGGTGTGGGTGGTGAGCTGGGAGGTGACCTCAGCTGGGTCTCACCTGGTTCTCCTTCCTCAGCTGCTCCATGTCTCTCTCCTTCAGGCTGGTCTGTCGCTCCACCTCCGCGCTGCTCTGCTGGGCGCGGTTCAGCGCCAGACACTTGTGGGAGTAGCGCTCTGACAGAGCGGCCAGCTCCCTCTGGAGGGCCTGCTGCTCCGCCCTGGGGGGGGGGGGGGGGACGACGACGACGACGACAAGACAAGACAGGGAAGTATTGTAGTATGCCTTTACCAGCACTATACTCTTTACGGGACTGTCCTACCATACTGAACATACTCAGTATACGGAATACTATATTTTTTGGTGTGCAATAACTAGGTAGGTACTGACGCTACTAATTTAGCTCAATTGAACACTGAAAAAAAAACACCAAAGTGCATTTATTCTGAGAAAATAAATGGTCATGAAGAAATCTATATTTTGAACATGACCACATGTCACAATTATTGGCAACCCCCAAAATACTTATGAACAAAATGTAACTTAAGCATTTTTCCATTTATATTAGACTTTTGAAAAAGTTGATCAGTGTTTAAAGCAGCAGTCCATGACCCTCCATATTCCTCCAATCAGAGTAAGCCTTGTGTATTTACAGTCTAAAACAGCAGCAGAGTCTTTATCAACATGCCAGACTGCAGAACATGGTTAACAGGATGTAGCGAATCAAAACATTCAGTTAAAGCAAAGAACGGGAGGTGGTGTGCCTCAAAACACACAGGACCGAAACACACAGGTGAAAAGAAACACACAGGTGAAAAGAAACACACAGGTGAAAAGAAACACACAGGTGAAAAGAAACACACAGGTGAAAAGAAACACACAGGTGAAAAGAAACACACAGGTGAAAACCTTCAACTTTTCACCTGTGTTTCGGTCCTGTGTGTGTGTGTGTGTGTGGGGTGAACACTCACTGCTGTTGGCCACGCAAGGTTTGTGGGTCGGTTCCGCCCCCCATCCTCCTGGCCATCTCCACCTCCCTCTCCAGCTCCTCCTTGTGGGCCTTCTTCAGTGCCTCCATCACTGACACACACACACACAGAGTCAGGTTGTGTTATCTGACAACGTTCGCGATATAAACAAACTACATCCCTGGTAGAACAAGCCACAAAACGTAGAGTACATTCGATATATCGCCCACCCCTGACATATTCAGACGGGGGCCCCCAGTGGCGGGCCATTGACCTCTGACCTTGTGCTGTGGCCTGGGTCTCCTCCTCCAGCAGCCGGTCTCTCTCCGCCTCCAGCTCCCTGGTCTGGCGGCCATGTTGTTTCTGCAGCTCCTCCAGTGCCTGCCGGTGGGCGTGCTCCATGGCCTCCAGGCTCCGCCCCCACGGCGCCTCGGGACCGCCTCCTCCCCCTCCCCCTCCTCCCCCCTGCAAACGCTCCAGCTGCTGCCTCAGAGACGCCACCTGAGGGTGAGAAGGAGAGATGGACAGAGAGATGGAGGGAGAGAGATGGACAGAGAGATGGACAGAGATGGAGGGAGATGGACAGAGAGATGGACAGAGATGGAGGGAGGGTGAGAGATGGACAGAGAGATGGAGGGAGGGAGAGAGATGGACAGAGAGATGGAGGGAGGGAGAGAGATGGACAGAGAGATGGAGGGAGAGATGAAGGGAGAGAGATGGAGAGAGAGATGGTGGGAGGGAGATGGGCAGAGAGATGGAGAGATGGAGGGAGAGAGATGGACAGAGATGGAGGGAGAAATGGGCAGAGAGAGAGAGAGAGAGAGAGAGATGGAGAAAGAGAGAGACAACGGTAAAGCTCACCAAATGAGCAGCGAGGACAGCTAAACACACCCCATGCACCTCCCCAGCACACAACACACGCACAGCAACCACCAGCACAGAACCGAGCCCTTCAGCAGTGCTGCTACATGGCAGCGTTTTCCCATGTCTACTGGCTACATCAAGGTCTGTACTCACACAAGGTTTTAGGTGCGGTTGAACGGAATATTCCGGAAGGTGACATCACCCTCAAGACAAGTTCAATGGAACTCGCTAGAGATAATCTACTGCCTCCATCTCCTGTCAGTGTCTGTTAGGATAATGCCACAGGTATGCACGTGGGAAATACCTTCAGGCACTGAAAGCGGCGGGATACCTGGATTTCATAGCCTCTCTGGTTAACGAGTACCTGTTTTACTGGATACACCCACAAAGTCTACTTTTAACACAGCCCCCACCTGACTGTCCCCTACAGTTGGACAGATAGACAGCACTGCTGGAGAGATGATATGACAGCATGCATGACTGACTGAAGGGAAACGTAAGGGGTTAACAGGCAGAAACGAGGGTTCGACTTCATCCGAGCGAACAGATGAAGGGTTAATTTGCGTCTAACCGCCGAGTTATTTAGCAAATTAGGGGGAACAAATCCACTCCACGCACTACCTCCCTCTGCAGCGCCTCATTGGCTTGAAGCCCGACGGGCCGTGAGCCCATTGGTGGCAACGACCTCATCTCCTTCAAGGGCAGGCGCTCAAACTCCGCCCACTTCCTCTCTATCTCCGTCTCCATCCGTAGCCTGGGGTCTGAACCGAGGCCGGGCCCCTTCCTCGACAACACCGCCTCCCATTGGCTGCTGGTGGCGTCCCGGTTCCTCTCCTCCTGCCATTGGGCGTGCTCCCTGCCCTGGCCCTCCCCCGCCTCTCTCTGAGTGGCCGGTAGGGGACTGGCGAGGGCGGGGACTGGCGAGAGCTCCACGTAGTCGAACCTCCGGGCGGCGGGGGGGACTTCTGTCCTCAACTCCCCGTGGCGGGTGGAGGGGCGGCGGGAGGAGGGGGTCAGGGAGCGAGCGTGGGAGTTCTCCTTGTCACTGCTGCTGTCTGGCAGCCTGGAGGGCGAGGGGGAGAGAGAGTGAAAGAGAGAGGGGGAGAGAGTGAAAGAGAGAGGGGGAGAGAGAGTGAAAGAGAGAGGGGGAGAGAGAGTGAGAGAGAGAGAAAGAGGGAGAGAGAGGGAGAGGAAAACAAGATTACAGGTCGATGAAGTGACCGCGGCTCCCGAAACTGCAAGAAAAGAGTGTGACTCACTATGTGAGCACCGGAACATTCCTACAGATTACTGAGACTGGGGAGGCACAGAAGGCACCCTTGAGCACCCAAGCATACCACTTCTGAGGCCCTCCGACGATACGGGGCGAGAGAGGGGAAAAGTGGAGGGAGAGAGAGAGAGAAAGGCAGACAGAGAGGTGAGGGGGAGCCCAAGAGAGTGTGTGTGTGTGTGTGTGTGTGTGTGTGTGTGCGTGTCAAACTCACTGTGTGAGGTCCGGAGACGTGCTGGGCCGGACGCTCTTCCTCAACACCTCGATCCAGTTCCTCCTGATCCCAGCCGTCATGGCCGACAGCGTGACCACCACCTCACGCGTCTGAGCAGCGGAGGGATGACAACGGTTAAGGAGAGAGAGAGGGGGGGTTAGGTTGGGGGGGGTGAGTGAGAGAGAGAGCGAGAGAGAGAGAGAGAGGGTTAGGTTGGGGGGGGGGAGAGAGAGAGAGAGATGGGGGGGGGGGTTAATGTCACTGGATGTAAACATTTATATATCAGTCTTCCTGTTATCCTGTTAAGTGCACATGTAACTGAAAATGTCCAAGTGTGTGTGTGCATTCACTGCAAATGGTGTGAGAGGGAGAGGGAGAAAGACAGAGAGAAAGAGAGAGAACGGGTTAGGTTGGGGGAGAGAGAGGGGGAGAGAGAGGGAGAGAGAGAGGGAGAGAGAGAGGGAGAGAGAGAAAGAGAGAGATTGGGTTAGGTTGGGGGAGGGGAGAGAGGGAAAGAGATAGAGTTCTGGCACAATCCCCAGTCAGAAGAGGACGTCTGCCAGGCATGGAGAGCCTCACCTGGATCTGAAAGCCGTAGTTCTTCTCCACGTCAAACTCAGACACCTTGACGCAGGACTTGAGGTCGATCTCTCCGTCCAGGTCGTCTTTCTGCGGGAGGAAAGTACACCTGGTGAGGGGGGAACTGACACCACGAGCGGTCCTTGAGAACACACACACACACACACACTCACTCTGAAAGCACAGTTTGGCACATGTTGCTCTCATCGCGACATTTAATACTTTACAGAACTGATGGAGAGAAAAGACCAAAGGGATCACCGTTTCTGAAGAGTAACTTGAACGTAAGTACAACAGAAGCAGATGTCTAGAATACTTCAAAACATACCTCCTCAGCCCCCGAGTCTCTGTAGTACCTCAGACCAGCGTCTGTCAGCACAAACCAGTGCTTCTTCCACTGGAGAGAGAGGGAGAGAGAGAGAGAGAGAGCATGAGACATGGAGAGGGAGACAGAGACAGAGAGAGTGAGAGAGAGGGAGAGAGAGCATGAGACATGGAGAGGGAGAGAGAGACAGAGAGAGTGAGGGAGAGAGGGAGAGAGAGAGGGAGAGAGAGAGGGAGAGAGAGCATGAGACAAGGAGAGGGAGAGAGAAATATGTCAACCCAAGAGGTGATGCACATGTGAGAGAGAGAGAGGGGGGGGGGGGAGAACCTTTTTGACAGGGTGAGTGAGTGGGAGAGAGAGTAAAAAGGTAACAAGATGTGATGCACATGCGCTTCACATTCAAGTCTTTCCACGTCTGTCTTTATCATGGTCAAAATCTCTCCGGGGGAGAGGGAGGGAGAGGATTTCATCCGTCTGAGACGTGCAGCCTTCTTTACAGTAGACAACATGATATGGTTCGGGCTCTCTGGATTATGCACATGCACACACACACACACACAGCCGAGTTCAGATCTTACTCAAGCGCATCCCGCCGGAGCACACACACCTGTCGTGGCACGGCCCCGCCGTGCTCTCAGGTGAGAGAACACCTGGGATGGTCTGCAGCTATCCGCTTACACACACAACCTTTCTCCTTAGGGGCGGGGACAGGTGGTGGTGGGGGAGGGGGGGGGAGGGAGGGAGTGAAGAAAGGAGGGCGGGAGACATGCACGCGGGAAGGAGCGTGAAAGAGAGGTGGACGAGGCGGGGGCAGGGACGGAGTGCTTTACCTCGCCGTGGTCGTCCAGTTTCGACATCCATCCCTTCTTGAAGTTGAGGAGGTCGGGCTGTGCGGGGAGGAGAGGGAGGGAGGAAACGGAGAAGGCAAGAGAAAGGGAGGGGAGAAACGGAGGGAGAGAGAGAGGGAGGTGGTGGGGGGGGGGTGAGAGTGTCATGTTAACTGGTCTTCAAGGTGCCACAATTTCAAGGCACTGTTACAAAGACAAAAGGCAGAACAATGGATGTCTGTGTCAGTGTGTGTGTGTGTGTGTGTGTGTGTGTGTGTGGGTGTGTGTGTGTGTGGAAGGTGTTCACATCCACATAAAAGACCCCTTCCATTCCTCCCTGTTGCATGGAGGCTATGACGCTAACAGCCTAACATGCTATGACGCTAACAGCCTAACATGCTATGACGCCGAACTGCTGTTCACGCTGAACACGTCGCGAGCGGAGGAAGAGGGTGTTATCGGTTTAAGACGTGTGATGAACAACAGGAAGCACACCGCACAATGAAAGAAAGGGAGGGAGGGAGGGAGGAGGAGGGGGGAGAAATAAGGAAATGCATATTGGATGAGATTTGCGAGATGGAAAGGGAGAGACAGATGGCAGAAAGACAGAGAAATTGAGAATGGGAGGGAGAGAGAGAGACAGAGAGAGAGAAAGAGAGAGGGGGGGAGAGAGAGAGGGGGAGAGAGAGAGAGAGGGGGAGAGAAAGAAAGAGAGGGGGGAGAGAAAGAGAGAGGGGGGGGAGAGAGAGAGAGAGATAGATAGAGAGGGGGAGAGAAAGAGAGAGAGGGGGGGGGAGAGAAAGAGATATCCTTTGTGCATGGAGAAATCGATAATGGGAGGGCAGAGAGAGAGACAAAGACAGAGAGCTCGACTAATCTGGCACCCGGCACACCCCCATCAGCCATCGCAGCCTGGGTAGCTAGTGGACAGGGGTTGCCCGCATCCCCTAAACGGCGAGGCCAAATACGGCAAGCGCTGGATACTTTAAAGAGACAAAGTGGCGTGAACGAACTGGAACCCTTGAGCCACTTGAGTACGCAGAACGGTCTTCTTCTTCTCTGTTGAGGTAGACCAGTGTGACTGTGCGCTGTTGACACACGCGCTTGTGAAAGCCAGCAGTTCTTGGAACTTGGAACGCTTGTGAGTGTGTGTGTGACAGTGTGTGTGTGACAGTGTGTGTGTGTAGTGTGTGTGGTGCAGGTGACGGTAAAGCTACTTCTACAGACAAGTAACTTTTTGTTTTTTTCTTCCACAATCTGCATTCCGTCCACTGTTTGTTCACCTCCCTCCCTCCCTCCCTCAGGTTTGTGTGTTGCGGGGAGGGTTATAATCCCTAGGTTATAACAAGGGATTATAATACATGCCCACCTTGTAACCACCTAACCACAGCTCCGGTCTTAGTTGTGCAAAACCACCCATTACAGGGTCTAAAAACAGCCAATGACGGGCTGAGGGTAGGGGTGCCTCGCGAGAGGCCCAGGTGTCTAAAGACCCGGTGGTTTCGGAAGCTCGTCCCTTTACCTTCTCCATAACCATGAACTCTTTGACGTAGGCGAACGACAAATACCTCACTTTGTGGATGTGATGGAAAAAAACGAGGCCAATATCAAGATGCTGGGTCACATGCAGCCAGTTGACATCATTCTGCATTCAGACAAAGACCTCCATAGGAGACATCTTTTGTAGTCCGACTGGACGGCGACGGACTACAAAACATGTTCCGCTACGAGTCCTCCTCTTCCTTCCTTCGCCTTTATCGAGTGGATGGAAGGGCCAGGTGGGGTTGTCATAGTGACGCCTCGGCGATGCTGTGCAGCCTCTCCGGTTCGGACCAAGAGGAAGAGCGACGAGGAGCGGAAGCCTCCGAGCGAGCGAGGGAGCGACGGAGGTGCGAGCGACCGTGTCCGATGTGGTCGCGAGCCCCGTGACCTCACCCTGTGACCTCACCAGAGGCAGAATCCATGCGTTTCGCTTCTTTCAGGAATGTAGCCATTAGTCCGATTATCTGAACTATAAGGGCGCAGGGTTCGGATTTTTCCAACTTTATAACAACTGCATTCACCTGCGAGCTTTCCTAGGGGGTTTCTGATTGGACAGGGGAGCCTATAGGACTGTATGGGTGGGGGGGGGGGGCTGCACGTGCCAACAGTGACCATATGGAGGTTGTTTAATTGCCACGTAGGGGCCAAGCAATGACACTGTCTACTGTAAACACACAAGCTTAACCTGTTCCCTCAGGCATACTCGACTGTTTTATTTGTTATGGTAATTGTACCCACTACAGCCCCAGGAAAATCCACATAGACACGGAAATAAAAGAGCAAGTTCCAAAGATACATGAGACAACAAGAACAGGAAAACGGCACACCCACTCATCTAAACAATTACTCTATTTTAATCCCCATTGTCACATGCAGCTTAAGGCTATATTTCAAATTCGACGGTGTATGCATGAACACTTGCGTTAGAGAAAGGTACAAACGGGGGCATAAAAAGTTTCCAATATCCGAGATATTTAGTCACACACGGTGGCCAGAAGGGCGAGACAACTTACCGTCATGATTGTTGGGTCCGGTCAGCGAACGAGAGAGAAATGAATAGGAGGAATTAATTATTACTTTAAAAAGTTTATAGGCCTACTTGACCAACAAGTACATTTGGTAGATAAGCTGGCCGAGGATACCGACTCAACTTTCTAACTAATCCGTTCGGGTAAAAACTTGTCTGCCCGCTGGAGGCTACGCGAAATTAAAACAAAACCCGCCATTTCTACGAATCTTTTATCGATGAAGCGTATCTTATCATTCAATGCGCCCTTTCCCTAACTAATTGGTGCAGAAAATGGGGTACGATTACAAACTAAACGGAAGCTTTTGTCGCATTCAACTGCATATCCTCAATTTCACAACTTTCAGGCAGTCAGTTCAACTGAAGCGAGATCTGCACTCTCGCCCTGTTTGCCACTTCCGGGGCGGATCCCAGGCTATCCTTTGCGCAAACAAGGACAGTCTAGCCAATCAGGTGATCTGCATTACCAACGTTTGCATAATAAATACAGTGTCTGGTGTAAAGGGCGAATCCCAAATCAAAGTTTTGATATCATGACTGTCATGGGATGCCATTATAAACAGCATCATGGCTTTTGTGTCACTTTCTATAAAGGAATACGATCCTTCGATGTTATTTTGCTGTATAAATGTACGTTTTCCCAATAGCCTTCTGTGAAAGCTTGGTCCCAAACCAGGAATTTGAAGCGCATGCCTCAGCAGACCGCAGTTGACAAAGCTCTCTCTTACGAAATGCCTGCAGGGGTGTAGGTGAAGACAAGCCAACGGGGAGACCACAGAATGTGAGAAGACTCACAAAAAAGGTGCACTACTTAAAAAAGTCGATACTTTTTTCTCTACCACAACTTCACCGTCATTGATATCATTATGCATTCAGTGCGACATATGTCCGACCATTCAAAATGAAACGTAAAAAAACAAAAAACCTAGCCAGACCTGCATTTGCTCTGAAGGAGCTCTTTGATGGTGACCCCGCCATGGACTGCTCTCCTCAACAGCGGGGCTGCTGGCTCTCTGTGATGGAGGGATTCACAGTAACTGTAGCAAAACCGCCAGGCAGGTGAAAGGTCACATCGAAAGTAAAAACTCTCAAAGGAACATTTACATATCATGCAGATGATATTAAGCACACAATGGCCATATGCTCTCAGCTTCCCCTAAACGAGATAGAGAGTTTGAGTTAGAGAGTCGCCTATCCAAGATGAACATGAATATCAGTCTTCTTTTAAGAAAAATCCCCTCTTAACATATTGCATCTTTTGATGCAGCATTCTCAGAGTTAGATATCCTAGAGTTAGAGATCCTAGAGTTAAATATCCTAGAGTTAGAGATCCTAGAGTTAGATATCCTAGAGTTAGAGATCCTAGAGTTAGAGATCCTAGAGTTAGATATCCTAGAGTTAAATATCCTAGAGTTAGAGATCCTAGAGTTAGAGATCCTAGAGTTAGAGATCCTAGAGTTAGAGATCTTAGAGTTAGAGATCCTAGAGTTAGAGATCCTAGAGTTAGATATCCTAGAGTTAGAGATCCTAGAGTTAGAGATCCTAGAGTTAGATATCCTAGAGTTCCTACCTGCATGTGTAGAGAGGTGGAGGACTGAGCTCTGGACAGCCTGCCACTACCTCCTCCATACTGCCGCCCAGTGTGATCTCTCTCCAGGTCCGCTGGGTCCTCCCACTCCCTGGACGGATGCTTGCTTAGGGAGTGGCTGGAACAGTAGGTACACACCACCACAGTTAATGGAAGAATGATTTGATAGGTGACCTGATACTGCCACACACATACACTGTGGAGCCAGAGTGAGTGTTATTGTGCTACATCGTTCTTTCCCGTCAGTTCTCAATCTTACCAATCATCTTTGGGAGCAGTTGTATGAAATGGGACTTGTTTATTCTGTGATTTTACAATGACAGTGCTTAGTCATTTAGCAGACGCTCTTATCCAGTACAGTAAGTACAGGGACATTCCCCCCGAGGGGGAATTATGCATAGCCGGGAATCGAACCGGCAACCTTCTGATTAGTAGCCCGATTCCCTAACCGCTCAGCCATCTGACCCCCATCTGTAAATAACATTAAATTAGATTTGGTAGCAGCACTGACCTGGCTGGCTTAAAGAGCTCCTGTCTGCTGGAGGGCCGGGTCTGTGTCCCTGGTCCAGGGCCCTCCCTCTGAAGGACAGGTTTGGCCTTGGGAAGGTCGGCCATCATGGCGTACTCCTCCCTGTTCCGCCCCCCCGATGCCCCCGACCCCCCCGACAGCTGGCCGGACTCTGAAGAGTCCACGGAACTCTGGGAGGACGTGTGTCTCTGCATGTGGGAGGGGACGGGGCCTCGGATGTGCTCATGGGACGCCAGCGATCGATTGTCATCCGGGGGGGAGGGGCTACGGGGCCCGAGGCCACGCCTACTGCTGCTGCTGCGCTGAAACCCCTGGCGGCGGTGTCCACGATGACGGCTTTGTGAGAATAGGTGGCCAGTGTCCGGTGGTCGTGGTCGTGCCGGGAAGGGGAGGTGACTCGGGACTGGGAGGAGCCACAGAGAGAGTGGGAGGAGCCACGCCAGGAGCCAGGTGACTGGGCGGAGTCTGTCTTGGAGTCGCCGTAGGTGCTCTGTCTCTGAGAGGACAGGCTGGGGTCTCTGTTGGTGGCCTTCCTTTGGACGGACAGATCTGAAGACTCAATTCTGACCCCTCGTCTGGAAGGGGAGGGGCTTACGTTGTCATGGCTCTGGCTGTTGAGGGAGCCGCTGGTGTCGGTCTTCCTCCTCAGTGATTGGCTGGGGGCCTCGTGGCTCCTCCCCTTGTCTCGACTGTGGCTTCGCACAGAGCTGCTCGTCTCCGACTTACGAAGCGACGATTGGCCAGGAGGGTCATAGCCCCTTCTTGAAGGGGAGGAGCCTCGACTGTGATTTCGCACAGAGCTGCTTGTCTCTGACTTACGAAGCGATGATTGGCCTGGAGGGTCGTAGCCCCTCCTTGAAGGGGAGGAGCCTCGACTGTGACTTCGAACAGAGCTGCTTGTCTCCGACTTACGAAGCGCCGATTGGCCTGGAGGGTCGTAGCCCCTCCTTGAAGGGGAGGAGCCTGGACTGTGACTTCGAACAGAGCTGCTCGTCTCTGACTTACGAAGCGACGATTGGCCTGGAGGGTCGTAGCCCCTCCTTGAAGGGGAGGAGCCTCGACTGTGACTTCGCACAGAGCTGCTTGTCTCCGACTTACGAAGCGACGATTGGCCTGGAGGGTCGTAGCCCCTCCTTGAAGGGGAGGAGCCTCGGACTGTGACTTCGCACAGAGCTGCTTGTCTCCGACTTACGAAGCGACGATTGGCCTGGAGGGTCGTAGCCCCTCCTTGAAGGGGAGGAGCCTGGACTGTGACTTCGAACAGAGCTGCTCGTCTCTGACTTACGAAGCGACGATTGGCCTGGAGGGTCGTAGCCCCTCCTTGAAGGGGAGGAGCCTCGACTGTGACTTCGAACAGAGCTGCTTGTCTCTGACTTACGAAGCGACGATTGGCCTGGAGGGTCGTAGCCCCTCCTTGAAGGGGAGGAGCCTGGACTGTGACTTCGAACAGAGCTGCTCGTCTCCGACTTACGAAGCGACGATTGGCCTGGAGGGTCGTAGCCCCTCCTTGAAGGGGAGGAGCTTTCCCGTCCATGACCGTTCAGCAGGTTGTTTTGACTTCTGACTGAGGAGTTACCATCAGATTTCCGAAGCATCGATTGACCGGCGGCCTCGTGGCCTCTCCTTGACGGAGAGACAGCCTGACTGTCCCTACCTCGACTGTTTCCGTAGCTACTGGATTCACTCTTACACAGTAAAGATTGGTTGGTTGTGTCGTAGCCCCTCCTTGAGGGGGAGGAGCTTGGAGTTTCGGGATCAGCTCCGTTCAAGCCGTTCCTGGCATCCGTGTTCCTGAGCAGAGCTTGGCTCTCGATGTCGTAACCTTCTCTGATAGGGGAACCGCAGCGACCGTGATGACCGCGACCGTTCAGCGACGTGACGGATCCGGCTTTGCGAAGCAGGGATGGACCAAGGGGATCGTGGCTCCTCCTCGGAGGGGAGGAGTTGCGGCCCTCAAGGCCCCGTCCGTTTACAGCACCAGAAGGGGAGGAGTCATGATGTCCGCGGCCGTTCAGGGAGCCAACCGATTCGGCCTTGCGGAGTGCTGATTGGCTGGGGTTGTGGTACCCCCCCTTCCTTGAAGGGGAAAGGCTTTGATTGTTCTCATGACCGCGGCCATTGTTGACCTCATTCCCGCGCAAGGAGTTTTTGAAATCGGTGAAGTTGTTGGACTGTACTTTCGAACTAGAAGAACTAGGGAATGATTTAAAGTTTCGGGGCAAGGTCCCAGACTCCAATCCCCCTCGCCCGTGGGCGCCTGGTGCGGGGCTTCTCGACCTTTGTTCACGCCCCTGAGACCACACGCCACCGTCGAAGCCCCTCCTGTTAAGGGAGGTGGTCGACTCGCTCCGTTTGGAAGGGGAGGTGCTCCGTGGGGGGGTGGGCGAGGAAGAGCGGGGCGGGAGGGTGGAGCCTTGTCTGGGCGCATCGAACCGTCCCACTTGCTGGTGCGAGGAGGAGTGAGACCCCAGGTGGCTCCGACCGTAGGAACCGCCGAAACCCTTCCGGCCCGCCGACGCCAGCGACTCGGCGATCTTAAAGGGGGTGGGGCTCGGAGAGCGAGGGCCCACCTGCGCCTCCACTTCCACGGCGACTTCGTAGGGATCCGGGGGCGGAGGGGGCGGAGGGGGGCTCTCCGGGGGCAGATCCTGGTACAGCAGCTCCGGGTTCAGCCTCTCGGACGCCACGCCCAGGTTGGGGTTCCGGAAGGGGACGGTGGCCTTGGGCTCCGGGTTGCGGAAGCTGTAGAGGGGGTGGCCTCTCTCCAGGTGCCGGTAAGGAGGGGACGGGCTCTTGTCTCGGAAGGCACGGGCGCCCCCCGCCCTGCCCAGGGAGAAGTAGCCACTCTCACGCTCCTGTTCTCCTTTCAACCCTGGACGAGATGGGGAAACAGACCGAGGCCATAAACCTCATAAACAATACATAGTGTACTTCATAAAGTATACATACTAAAAGTCTGCAAATTGTACAATATGATCTTTGAAATCCACCTCCCTCATGTTCGACTCCGTATCAAGGTCAAGACAAAAATAGCAGCCAGATCGTGGTATCACGCTACTAATCTGCCTATCGGTTCTGTTGCTGATAATTGCCCCCCTTTGCCACTTCAGCAAGGTGACATCAAACACAGGTCGCTGACGGTTTAGTCATGTAAATAACACCTTGGGCTGTAACCAGATCCACAGAGTCAAGTGCTGGCGTACACTCTAACCTGGGTTAGGGTCCTCAGGTGTGGGATGTTACCACCATCGGTTTGTTTGCCAATCGAGGATTTATTTCCAGTGTGATAGAGATCCACCATTGTCTTTATAGTACTGTGCTGTTGGGAATGTGACATTTGTGTAAAAGGTGTAGTACTTACCAGAGATAATTGACTAATTGAGGTAGATGACCTCCAGACAGACCTGGAGGTTCTTGAAAAGGGTAGCCCGCTAACCCAGCCTTCAGGCACTGACGGAGGGGGACAACCCCGTTCTCCCCCATGATGGGGAAGTACCCTGTTTCCAAGGTGTCTCGTCACATCCCCAAGTCTAACTAGTTGTCTCTCTTCCTCTCTCTCACCTGAGTGTTGATTCCCAAATCTGCCCTTGCTCTGGGCCTCCTCCATCCAGGCGCGGGGGTTGGGTCTGTGGGGCGGGGGGTCCAGGCGGGTCATGCTGAGGTGGGTGGGCCGGCGCCGGACGGGCAGGCGATTGTCGTCGGAGCCGCTGAAGCCTGGACAGTCGCTCTGGTCACAGCAGCTGGAGGAGGAGGAGAGGAGATGGAGGGATGAATGAATGGATGGAGGGAGGGGAATTACATGACAAGGGTAAGGGGGATGAAAAGAGAAGAGAGAAAGAGGGAGTGAATGAGCGAGAGAGAAGAGAGAAAAGAGATCACTTGCATCCTAAAAGTGAAATACTGAGCTCCAGTCCAAAAAAACAACAACAACACTTTAACAACTTCTAACAAATTCTGAACCGACGACTCAAATCAATCGTCTCACAAGTCTCCGACTGCGCACAGGTACAGACTAAAACATCCCTAACCGGCTCGGGCGGAATTTCTCCCCACTGCCGCCATACCTGTCTGTGCTGCTGTCGTCGTCTCCGTCACAGATGTAGAGTTCACAGTCCGGGCTCAGGATACACAGGGAGCTCTCCTCGTAACCCCGACGACCTCCACGCACGTCACAGTAGCTGCTCACCACCGACAAGGCATCAGAGTCCTCCTGATAGGCCGGTCAGAACCAACGTGCCAATCACAACACGTGTCAGTTTCAGATTGGCCAATGAGTGTGGTTGTTGACGACAGGTGTTGGCGCTGTGGTGCCAACACCTGTCGCAGTAATGTCTCTTCTATAAAAACAAACTATATTCTCACAAACACCCATGGAAAGTTACGGAACAGATCATACGAGGAAAAAAACGGTTCCATGCCTCATACTCAACTAAATATATATATAGTTGACTTCAAGTGCAAGTTCTTATCCAACTTCAACACGCTCACACTCAAGTTACCTGCTACAGACCCAGATCCTCATGTATAAGCTGATGGAGTGTACATCCCTCTTTCTCACTCTTCTCTCTCACTCTGTCGTTCCTCCAGACCTCTCTCTCAGTCTATCGCTCATGCTCACACACACACACACACACACGCTCACAAGTTTTTTCTGTTGCTCGATTAGAGTTACAGCGTTGTAACTCTATCTCGATGTGGTTCTCCTCATTAATATTTCATAGAAGAGTTTTTTTTTCATGACGTATTCCCTGCTCTCAAAATGAATTGCCTTTGAAGGCATACCTTAATCTTTGACATCACTTGAAAAAAGTAACCTTAACACTGGTGCCATTCAACTTTAACCTCGACACAGCTCTATGTGCCTGTGACTTCTTCAATACTAAGATGTGCATGCTTCTTAACAAAGAGTCTTAACAACTATTGTGCTAAATGAATGAATTACTTGGCCCTACAATATGCCCTACAACTTTGGCCCTACAATATGCTTTTTTTCTGTAATCTATTGTTTAAATACAGAACTCTGCAGAAGTCTTAGGCACAGTTTGCAAAATCCTTTGTTCCGTCTTTTCATTTCACAATTTCGTGAAGCATTTTGGCGTAACTTTTTTAACATTACAATTGTACTGTAGCTATATCCCTTTACTGCAATAAGAAAACACAGGTAATAACGACTGTAGCTCCGTTGGCAGAGAATGTCACCCCTGCCCGCGGTGCCCTCGAAGGTGACGAAGGTGTGCACCTGTCGTATGCCCGCTGGGCAGCAGGTTGTCTGTACCTCTGTATCCTTAGATACGGTTACCGGTGATTCCGAAAAAGGGCAGTAAATGATCTCCCTCCATGAATTTGTAATGTCGCTGTCCACCCCCCCTTCCTGCACTCTCTCGCCTTTAGTTCGTTGCACTCACACGCCACACAGTGTCACACCTCAACAGGCGTGTTGTTGACTGTTACGAAACTTATTATCACTCTTGTTCCATGTCATCACCCGTAGAAAAGTGGGCCCTGTATGTCACACTAAAAGATCCGACCCGATGCCCTTGGCTTATAGAAAACACATGTCCGCTCATCGCAGTGGTCAAGTGGTCACACGTGGTCAAGTTGCCATGAGAACCGCCACCCTACAAACACACACACCATGCTCTCCTCCTACGATCCATCACTCCCTATTGGCCGGTGACCTCCCTGTCTACCTGACCTCCGCTCTGATCCTATTGTTCGGTCTTCCCTCTCTCTCTCTCTCTCTCTCTCTCTCTCTCTCTCTCTCCTCTCTCTCTCTCACACACCCTGCAAATAGATCTGAATAATCCCATCCCTTTGCACTGTCATTCTCCCCTGCAGTATCTCTCTCTCTCTCCTACCTTGTTGCTGGTGTCTCTCTCCCCCGTTTGTCCTGGTAGAGAGGGTAGTGGAACTCCAGGAGGTGCTAGTGCTCTGCCCGCTCCCGGCCCCGGTACTGGGGTGCTCGGCTGTGGCACGGCTGCTGGGGACGCTGCGGTCGCTGTGCCCACTTCGTTGGCGCCCGCGCCGGCGTGCAGGCGCTTCTGCCGCAAGCAGTCGTGGCAGCGGGAGGGGTCGAAGATGTTGGGCTGGAATTCGGGGCAGACGAGGTCGTCATCGGCGACGGGCATGGCGCAACCTGAGGGGGCGATCTCTCACTCATCGCACCCGGCTGAGAACACTGGTGGCAGGGTGGAGAGGCACTTCACCGAACATGTCGGACACGAACTTAATTTGATGAATGTAGATGTGTTGAAAAATACAATAACAAATGTAAACACTTCTCACAGCACCTTTCCCTACCAAATGTATGTCAAAACGTGCTATTGAACATGAGACAATTGTAGCGCAGAGGTTAAACAAGGTGACAGATGGCACAGCGCAACAGTTAAAACTGACTATAGTATTACAGAGAAGAAATTAACTTCAGCTTACAAGGGGAAATACGAAATATATCAAAATAAGGACAAACATAGAAAGATGATTTGAAAGATGTTAAAGGCATAATTAGCAGCACGGTTGCTTTAAGTGTTGTTAAGTGCCATTATTACATGGTTAGTTCATCTGAAGCGAAGCAGTTAGGCTAAGTGAAAACTAATCAGACGAGATGATAGTGAAACCCAATACAGTCACAGCCATATCACAACCCTTCTTAGAATGGCATTGCAATTAACCACAGGAAACCCGCTGTCAAAACAACTCAATCTACGTTAGTCACTATGTAACTCATTCAGTACACCAGTAACAGGTTCTTGCCAAATAAAATGTCAGCATTTGCTTTTATTATTTGAATCATCTAAAGATGAGGTAGAGAAGTGGTGTTTACCTGACAGAAGATGCCCCGTTGTCAACGCAAAGGAGGATATGTCATTCAGAGACAAACTTTAGTGTCTTCAAGCCCCCCCCCCACCACAAGCCTATTCTCCATGCTCTCTATCCCCCCGAGATCACTCACTCACACACATCCTATTGGTTGCCTCGACAATGGGTGAAACTGAAGCTCCTTCAGCGGCCATCTTGGCTCAGGCTAAAATAGCTGGTGGACATCCAGTCGGATATGGACACAGAGCCAAAATGGCATCAGTGGCATGACAGTTCCGCCTATTGAGGGCTGTATTAAATATCATTGGCTTTAGAAAGGGAAATGAAGCTCTGGTGATCGTGGCAGATGGTACTCGTTGGATCAGGTGAGCTTAAATAAATAAACACAGGTAAGGTATGGAGCGAACGTACATTCTAACCTATCACGTTGTACCATTTCTAAAAGTACAAAATACAACAACTGAGGACATTGTATGAGAAAAGGTGTTGTCGTGGTGTTTGTGAAGACACACATCATTCCTGATATCGTGAATGCCTGTTTTCTTCCAAAACTTTCAAACTATGACTTAACTACAATTATATAAAATTAATAACTGGGTTACATTTAAATGTGATCAAAACAAATTCTGCATACATATTTTTAATCCCAAATTTTCAGATTTGACACATTTACGCAGTATGAACAACAGAAAGCTGTAATATTACAAAAGTGACATGATGTCAGAAATGTACAAAGTTGAACAAGAAATATTACAACCCAGTTTGTGCTGCGGTGTAGGATAATCACAATCAAGTACTCAGATGGCCACTTCTGTCTGTGACACTGACCGATGAAGATGCAACTCCAGTTCATGTATGACCTGTACACTCCATGGCCAATAGAAACTCATCAAGCACCATAAGGTCCAGCCTGCCAAGATCCAGATAAACAATTCTTAAACGCTCCTTAAAACGTAGCTTCCTGTTTTCCTCAGTCGTGGTGATGCACCCTCTTCCCCGTCTGCCTACGTCTCAGCTTCTTCGAGGTCCTCCCGGATCTGGCCTTCTTCTCTGTGGCACCTGACTTCCTGTCTTTGACACCTGACTTCCTGTCTGTTGGCTGGCCTCGTCCCTTGCCCTCCTGCTGCTTTGATTTCCTGCCTTTCCTCTTCTTTTGTTTGGTGTGTGAGTGGAGCGAGGCGGTTAAGGAGCAGATCCTACAGGGAGAGAGAGAGAGAGAGGGAGAGAGGAGAGAGAGGGAGGCCGAGAGAGATAGAGAGAGGGAGAGAGAGGTGAGAGAGAGAGAAGGAGGGAGGCCGAGTGTGAGAGAGACAGAGAGAGAGGGAGAGGGAGAGAGAGAGAGAGAGAGAGAGAGAGAGAGAGAGATAGAGGGAGGCCGAGTGTGAGAGAGAGAGAGAGAGAGAGAGGAGAGAGAGAGGAGAGAGAGGAGAGAGAGAGAGGGAGAGAGAGAGAGAGAGGGAGAGAGAGATCAGTGGTGATTCCACGTTTCCTATGATCGGTTTGACACAAAGTGGATGGAAGGAAACATACTTTTTATTAAGGATGGGGTCTCCCGATTTCTTGGGCATGGCAGTCTTCTTCTCCAGTTCCTCCCCTTCCTCCCCCTTCTCTTCTTTTTCCTCTTCGCTTCCCTGATCCGGCTGTGATGAAGACGAGCAAGCGCTTAACGCAGAGTTCGGATGCCACAGGTTTCAGAAAGTCTTTGCAATATCTCTGAGCATTAAAACATTCTGAAAAAGCCGGTCAAACATATTGGGCTGCTGGATCAAGTTATGACTGCATGAATATACCGCACAATCACCACAGTCATTGGACACTCTCACCCAGAAAGACACAACGGTTTACTGTGAATGCGTTATATTCAGCAGAAATGAAAATGATATCCTGCTCGCCTTTACCCGATTGGACATCCTGCTCTCCTTTACCTGATTGGACATCCTGCTCTCCTTTACCTGATTGGACATCCTGCTCTCCTTTACCTGATTGGACATCCTGCTCTCCTTTACCTGATTGGCTGGCAGTCCAAGGAGGCCGCCTGCTGTCAGGTCCAGGTCGCTGATGGTCGTCACGGTGACTGTGTGGTTGGGGTGGTCGTACTGCACGGACTCTGTAGTGCCAGTGATCGCATCTTCCAGCTCATCTTCGTCCTCATCTATGGTGACATTGGGGGAAAATACCAGTTAAGTAAGCAGCACAGCATTTTCTCTGACATATAAATATCACGCTACTAAGATGCCGGATTGGAACACAGTATGTCTTCAGTTGAAAGGTGTACTAACTGCAAATTTTACATATTCACGACGCATGGTTAGCATGTTTTCCGGTGTTTCTTTGTAACTTACCGAGAGCCTCCTTTCTCTCCTTGAGCAACTTCATGTATTCTGTGTGTCTCTGGAAAGAAAAAGAAACATCTTGCTCGTTAGTGCCCTCCTCTGTCCACGGTGCTGCAGTTCCCTGTAGCAGGAATTACAAACCGGTAGCCGACATTCATTACGCTCTAAAACGCCTTTCGAGTCTTCGATGTAGCGATTACATGATGTCGGTCATAATTTACCTTCTCGCGCACTTTCTTCTGCTCTTCCTTGATCTTGTTCTTTATTTCCACAACCGCTGCTTTCCTCCTCTCCAACTTCCTCTTGTGGAAGCCTGTAAGATACTCTCTACAGAGAGACAGTCGTGTTGTTAGATCACACACGTTGCTGCTCAGTTGAGTCACAACATCGGCAGTTATTGAGGCAGTGGACTTATTATGTCGTTTGACACGTAATTACACTATAAAAAATGTTAGCAAGTCAAAGCATGGCGCAAAATTCCATATATTATGTTATTAAAGTGTCATGTTTAGTCATCTATTTTAACCTATAATGGCTACAAGTTTCTATTGGCTACTAGTACTGTAGCTATTACCTGTCTATTACTAGCTATCTACAACTTGTTACAAGGATACAGTAATGCAATGTGTTGTCATGTCTTACTGTCTTTCGTTATCGTCGAACGTGATAATGCACTTAGGCCCTCTCTTTTTTGATCCAGGCTTGGCTTTTCCATTCTTTTGCGTCTTAAATTTGCCTTTCATGTTGAAATTTAGACTATTTCCAAACACGTGAGGTAAAGCTTGTTGTAGAGTAACTTCCTGTTTTACGTGCGCACCACTCAATACTGTCCGGCTCGAAACGCGTTTCCTCGGATCATAAGGTGCCTAACCAAAGAGGGCGAAATGACACTAGCAATGAGATGGGTCTCTCTAGAAGCCTAGGGAAACGAAACAGACTAGATGAGATATATTTTCGTATTCAATTTCCATATATCAAAAAAAGCAACCCAGTCACGTGTCTTCACTACATATCAACATTATCTATTTGTAACTATGCTGCTATATTGAATACAATCGTAAATAATTTATTCTAATGAATGCCATCCTTCCAAATCCAGTTAAAATGTGTCTCCCTCTAACTCACACCTGAAGATCCATTTGCTATTAAAAAAAAAAACTTATCAGAGAGTGCTGCGGGCTGAACCAAGAAGAGCATCATAGGTTGAGTCGGGCGGTTACCTGTCTGTCATTTACTTTATCCTTCCAGTCCCAGCTAGCACACCGCCGTGTGGCCCGGGTAAATCAAACGAGGTACCGGACTTATGTGAACTGTCAGCTGAAAGAGTGAGCTCGCACAGTTCGAATCGAGACAGAGATACCGGAAAGCACGAAAGTCAATTGGAAAGGATAGCATGAATCGTTTTAAGGCTTCCAAATTCAAAAACACAACCCCGAAGATTGGAAAGAAAGATGTGAGTAATGACAAACGTTTGACAATAGCCAATTATCCTGGCTCGCATTGCTATTCTCTTCTAGCAGCGGTGGTTGGAGAGGAGAGGAGTGGTGTTGAAGAACGACTGTAAATTAACTTCCTGCATATTTGAGGGTCTGCTTTTACGGGATCTAGGGGCTTTTCGTTGTCTGTGAGATATATTTCACATACATTTACGAATATATGAAACCCTGTTTTCATTTGCATCCATACTTGTTCCATTCAGCTGTGTTCCAGCGTTGCTAGATGTCGGATGATGCAGAAATGCCATTACATCAGTGAACACAGAGTAGCCTACTTATCATTATTGCTAATTAATCACAAGTCTACGTTTGCGTTCTCACATCACACAAAAAAGATCATCATATAGGCTATCTGTTCGTCCAGATTTCCGCAAGAGACGCAGATTTCTCTAGACAGGTCTCATCATTGAAGTGACTGTCACCCAGACACATTGTTGCGTCCATCAGGATACAATGCACTGAGTGTCAATAGGTGTATTGAGTTACCTTTCCCGTTTGGGCAGGGATCCGATATCTGCAGCCCATTCTCCTTACTTTTTTTTTCAGGATTGCATAATAGCCCCAGTCGTTTCCGAACGCCTGGTATTCATATGCGTAAGTGTCGTGATTGGTCTAGGCGAGGTTTAGTGATAGCTGATACAGGTGATCTGTTCATGATGCAATGTGACTCTGTCAGGTAGCAACCACTGAATGTAAACACACTACTCCTTGACTGTTCCACACGCATGTATGGACACACACACACACACACACTCTACCACTACACACCCTGTCATATGACCATCAGTCCCAGACTGTAAAACATTCACAAGAGTGAGTGAAGAGAGAGAGAGAGAGGGGGAGAGAGAGAGAGAGGGAGAGAGAGAGAGGAGAGAGAGAGAGAGGGAGAGGAGAGAGAAGAGAGGGGAGAGAGAGAGAGAGGAGAGAGATAGGGAGAGAGATAGGGAGAGAGAGAGTGGGAGAGAGAGAGAGAGAAGAGAGGGGAGAGAGAGAGAGAGAGAGAGGGAGAGAGAGGGAGAGAAGAGAGGAGAGAGAGAGAGAGAGAGAGAGAGAGGGAGAGAGAGAGGGAGAGAGATAGGGAGAGAGAGAGGGAGAGAGAGGAGAGAAAGAGGGGAGAGAGAGAGAGAGAGAGAGAGAGAGAGTGGGAGAGAGAGAGAGAGAGAGAGAGAGAGAGAGAGATGGCATGCACAGGTATGCCTGATGTGCCACCCTGCAGACTCACATTTTCCTAAACAAGTCCTGGTAGTCAGCCATCGGCCTGGGGATTACAGTCAGTCACAAGGCTACGGCCAAAGCCCAAGGTGTGTGTGTGTGTGCCTGCGTGTCCAGAGGACACACACCTCTGCCAGTCCAGTGCTGAGAATGCAGGATGACCTCTCTATTCGATGTCCCCGGTCCGTTTGGACATGCATAATAACACACTAATAAGTTCAGTTATTAACCGGTAAGACCTGCCTGTGGACTCTCATTCCAGTCTATTACAGTGCAGTAAGCCTCCAGGTACGACCCATCTCTGGTCTATCCAGGGCAGGGTGAAGTCCAGGGTTTAAAAACAGCCCGCTCAGCTCCCCTGTTCCCTCAAGCAACAAAAACTAGGTTATATTACGGACACTTATTTCTGAGGTGTTCTGGTTTCCCCCAACAGCTCTCAGCTGTGACTCCGCCCCCCCCCCCCCCCCCCCACACACACACCCCTTATCAAGTCCGCGCGCCTACCTGTGCATCCCTAGGTGCAGAGAGGATGGCTGGTGACTGCCGGGCACCCTCCCCAGGTCCTGCGTGGCGGGGGGGGGGGGGGGGGGGGCGGCGGGGGAGGAGCATGGAACTACTTCCTGCGTGCGTGCAGCCTTCAGGTCTGCCCTGCCGTCACACCCTGCCCCCCCGGGCCGTGACAGTCCCCTCCGTCCTGCTCCTCCTGCAGCTCGCCCCGGAGTGTGTGGGGCCACCTTCTGTTAGTCCATAACTGACTTTGTTTTGGTATTGCAGCGTCACTCTAAAGAGGCAAAGACAGCCCCCTAACCCCCCCCCCCCTCCGTTCCCCACACACACACACACCCCTCCTGATAGGCTTGTGAAAGACTGGTGAAATAGTGCTCCGCTGGGCCACGCAGGGAGTCTCAGACTACTTCCTCCAGGCCGAGCTGGTTTCAAAGGCTGCTGTGTGTGTGTGTGTGTGTGTGTGTGTGTGTGTGCGTGTGTGTGTGTGTGTGCGGGCTATTCACTTCCTGCTGCATTTTTAGGACAGAATGCAGAACAGCTCTGTGTGTGTCTGTACATGTGTGTCTGTACATGCGTGTGTGTACATGTGTGTCTGTACATGCGTGTCTCTACATGCATGTCTGTACATGTGTGTCTGTACATGTGTGTGTGTACATGCGTGTGTGTACGAGGAATGCCCGTGCACTCGTGTGGGCCTGTCGAGGGGAATGCTTTGGATTCCTATCAGTTGTAGAGACTTTCGTCAACATCAAACTCTTGGGTCCTTCTTATCTGTGCAGTGATTTGTTAAATTGGGCTCCCCCATTGTGGCATTTGTGTCACACTAGAATACATGCGTACACATGCATTCATGCACAAACACTTAGGCTACTCACACACGCGCACACACACACGCACACACACACGTACACACACAGATTGTGTTTATCGCTTATGCTATACAAATCTCCCCCTATAATATTCCTTCTTCCCCTCTACCCAGGGCTGGATCAGCAATGTTCGGGCAGGATCGTTCACTTCCCAGGGGAACCACATCAAATCGAGTCCCAGGCTTGTGGCCTACAACACGGAGCAGGCTGGTAGGAACAGGAGGGGTATTCAGGTCTGGGGTTTGGGACGGAATGCGTTATCTCGGCCGATGTCGCATCTCTGGTGTGTTTATGTGCGTCTGTGTCAGTGTGGAGGGGAGGAATCTGTCACTTCGTAGCCGAGATTTGGGTCTTATCTTCATACACTGTCTGTTCCACATGGCCGAAGGTGTCACGCTGCAGTGAGACTGGTGGTCAAGCATGAGGTTGGTGGAGGTGGGGAGGTTGACTGTGTGTGTGTGTCTGATAACAGGCGGAGGAATGCTGGGCCTGTCTTCTGTGGAACCGGGCTCTGACGGCAAGTGGACTGTGACTCAGATCCCGTGTCATGCTGGTGAGATAACCCGTCTCCGACCCCCTTTCCTTGTTATTCATCTCGCTCTCTCTCGCTCTCTCTCTCTCTCTCTCTCTCTCTCTCTCTCTCTCTCTCTCTCTCTCTCTCTCTCTCTCTCTCTCTCTCTCTCTCTCTCTCTCACACGCACACACACACACAACACACACACAGCCACCCACACACAGCCACCCGCACAAACATACACACACACTCTACACACACACACACACTCCAAACACCACTTTCTCCAGTTCACAAGCCTAGCTCTGTACTTTGTCTTCAAACAGATCACACGTAAGGAATGCATATTGCCATTGTCCAGAAATAAACTCTTTGTGACTCAGATATCTCCCTTGTCCTCCTTTCCCCTCCTTTCCCAGATCTGGTAACTGATCTGGACTTCTCTCCGTTTGACGATAGTCTTCTGGCAACTTGCTCCGCAGACGAAACAGTAAGTCTTCCATTTCCATTCCCGGGACCGCTCTGTGCTCGATTGATCTAGTCTGGCACAATGGAACCAGTTTGCCGACTCCCAAGAATTCCAACCCCACATAAATTATTCGCTGACAGCGTTAAGCAAACATTCTAAAGTATTTTGAAATGCCTATTCCCAGGTGTGCATTACATTAGTGAACCTCTTTGCCTGTAATAAAAGGCGGACATCTTGGTATTACTGTTATTATGTAGAAACCTTTAAAGTGCCCACTGTGCCTTTAAGCCATCTCCCCAAGCTAAGCACATATTCACTACAGGTGCTGAACCCAGAGGAATCTGCTGAGTGGATGTGTGTGTGTGTGTGTGTGTGTGGGGGGGGGGGGATGTATGCAGGATAAGAGAGCTTTCAACAAACACACACACACACGCACACTAACACACCTCACACATGCACAGCTACAAGGTTGGTGACGTCCACACCCCTGAAGATGTCTGTGTCAGGGGCATTGAATAACCGTGCGCAAAATAGAAACAGACTCTCATCTCTTGCAGATGCTGCAACACAGTTAAGAACGCACGCCCGCCTCAAGATGTCATCAAGTCTACACATAAAAACTTCACAGAAACGTTCACACAAACAGCATCACACAAACATCTCACTGTTGCTCCTGCTAACACACCTCAGGCAGCTCATCAAGGACACGCTGGATCTACAGCTCCTTACCTGTCTACCTCCCTGATACCCAGCCCCAGTCTTAGAACCAGTCTTAGAACACAGCCCCAGTCTTAGAACCAGTCTTAGAACACAGCCCCAGTCTTAGAACCAGTCTTAGAACACAGCCCCAGTCTTAGAACCAGTCTTAGAACACAGCCCCAGTCTTAGAACCAGTCTTAGAACACAGTCCAGTCTAGAACCCAGTCTTAGAACACAGCCCCAGTCTTAGAACCAGTCTTCGAACACAGCCCCAGTCTTAGAACCAGTCTTAGAACACAGCCACAGTCTTAGAACCAGTCGTAGACCCCAGGTCCAGGGCCTTAGAACCAGTATTTAGAACCCAGCCCTAGCCCCAGTTTGGTGTCTGATGTGTGTCTGGGTATAATAAGGTGGATCAAGGTGGATCAAGGTGTACTTGGACTGATTGGTCAGTTTTACTGCATCTGTTCTCCCACGTGTGTTCTTCACTGTTGCTTGAGGCCAAAGTTCATTGTTGCTGGTCACTGACTGGATCTTGATTACCATCAAAAGACAGAATCATTTCGAAAGGCAGAATCGTTTTGACACAAAACAAGCATGGCGTAAAGCTAATGTCCTATTTGTGTGCGTGTGTACGTGCTTGTGTGTGTGTTTCTGTGTGTGTGCCTGTGTGTGTGTGTGTGTGCCTCTGTGTGTGTGTTCCTGTGTGCGTGTCTCCAGGTGAAGCTGTGGCGTGTGTGTGACCCGGAGCAGGAGCAGCCGGCGGGCCCGGAGGTGACCCTGAGCCCAGCAGGGGGCAGGCTGGAGCTGGTCCTCTTCCACCCCTCCTCCTCCGGCCTGCTGGCCGTGGCCTCCACCAGGAACGCCCAGCTCTGGGACAGCAGCCGTCCTGACGCACCCCTGGCAGGTACTGACCGGGGCCACACACACACACACACACACATGTACACACATATACACACATATACACACATATACACACATATACACATATACACTCGCACGTGCACACAAATACACACATGTACACGCACCCCGCAACACACGGTAGCATCTCCATCTCACACGCTTACATACAAACAAACATACATACAGTACATGCACACACACACACACACACACACACACAGGGAAAACACATACCTCGAGCAACCTTTCTCACTCGCATCCATCGATGTCACATGTTCACACCTCCCACCGTGTGGCAGCAGCGCTGCGGGCCACCCCGGCGACGTCACCTCCGGCAACGCCACCCCGGCAACGCCACCCCCGGCGACGCCTCCTCCACCTCCTCCACCTCATCGAGTCTCACGTTGTGTTCCGCCGTGTTCGTCTCTGTGTGTCTAACCGTTTTTATGTCTGGGGGGGGATGGGAGGGGGGGGGGGGGTGAGGCGCTCGGTCGTTCTCTACCCCCCTCCCCCCCCCCCCAAACCCCTCCCCCCCACCCCCCTCCTCCGCCCCCCTCCTTTTTTCCCGAGGGTTCCCCAGGGTGTGGTGTCTCTGGACAGCCCTCTGGGGCGGCCGGCTCAGTCTAAATGCTGGAGTGGCAGAGGTAACGTCCCCTTCCCTGGCCTCCGGCCTCCCTCGGTCTGGCCTCAGGGTACACGCCTCACCCCCCCCCCCTTCCAGCCTCTGGCCTCACCTCCCTCCCAGAACCCCCCCCCCCCCATTACAGCTGCTGTTCAATTCTGCCCAACCACCCTCCCCACCCCCCTTTCACTGGCTGTTGCCCCCTCCATCAAACACACCGCTCACCTATCTGTGCCCCCCCCCTCCCGCCACCCCCACCCACATGCTCCCCTCTGTGAACCTGGGCTTGAGTTCATGGTGAGGGGTCAAGTGGCACTGTGTGCGTTATGAGAGAGGACCAGAGTGTCCAATCTGTGCGTGTGTTTTTGCAACCCTCTCTCTTTCGCGCAATGTCGGGCTATCTCACGACGCTATCTCATTCTTATCAGCCATGGATGCATGTCAGGAACACGCGTGCTGCGCTGTCATGACACTGTAACCCCATTTGTCCTGTGACCTCTGACCTGCATCATCTACCACAGCGTGTGTGTGTGTTTCTCTGATCATGCCCAGGATCTGCTTTGGTCTCTGGTCCTGTGTGTGTCCTCTGTGCCTTACCTTCACCTCTCTCTGTGTGTGTCCTCTGTGCCTTACCTTCACCTCTCTCTGTGTGTGTCCTCTGTGCCTTACCTTCACCTCTCTCTGTGTGTGTCCTCTGTGCCTTACCTTCACCTCTCTCTGTGTGTGTCCTCTGTGCCTTACCTTCACCTCTCTCTGTGTGTGTCCTCTGTGCCTTACCTTCACCTCTCTCTGTGTGTGTCCTCTGTGCCTTACCTTCACCTCTCTCTGTGTGTGTCCTCTGTGCCTTACCTTCACCTCTCTCTGTGTGTGTCCTCTGTGCCTTACCTTCACCTCTCTCTGTGTGTGTCCTCTGTGCCTTACCTTCACCTGTCTCTGTGTGTGTTTTGGTCTGTACTGTCCATCTAGTCTCTCTCTGTCTCTAACTCTGTCCCTGCCTCTATCTCTAACTCTGTCCCTGCCTCTATCTCTGCCTCTTTCCCTGACTCGGCCTCTTTATTTCGGCCTCTGTCTCTGTCCTCTTCTGTGTGGACCTGTCTGGAGTGTGTGTGTGTGGGGGGGGGGGGTTCTCTCTCCTCCTCTCACCGGGGCTGTGTGTGTGTGTGTGTGTGTATGTGTGTGTGTGTGTGTGTGGGGGGGGTTGTCTCTCCTCCTCTCACCGGGGCTGTGTGTGTGTGTGTGTGTGTGTGTGTGTGTGGGGTTCTCTCTCCTCCTCTCACCGGGGCTGTGTGTGTGTGTGTGTGTGGGGTTCTCTCTCCTCCTCTCACCGGGACTGTGTGTGTGTGTGTGTCTGCAGCTCTGGAGCAGCACCCAGACCAGCTGCAGGCTCTGAGCTGGAAACAGGACGGGACACTGCTGGCCTCCTCCTGCAAGGTGAGACTCTCTCTCTCTCTCTCTCTCTCTCTATCTTCTTCTCTCTCTCTCTCTCTCTCTCTCCTCTCTCTCTCTCTCTCTCTCGCTCTCTCTCTCTCTCTCTCTCTCTCTCTCTCTCTCTCTCATTATCATATCTGTCTTCCTTTCAAGGTCACTATACGATCACTCCACCGCTTGACAGTAACACGTTGAAGAAGTATTCATTTAGCAGACGCTGTTATCCAAAGCAACACACAAACAGTGCATATGGAAAGTTCAGTCGACAGCGATGGACTACAAGTGCACGATGCAGCAGTCTGTAGGACTACAGTCGTGCTCAACAACTACGTGTTGTAGTTGCACTGTGTCGCCACTAGATGCCAACAATGGCCCATGTTCCTTTTCCAGTCGGCCTGTTGGTGGGTAACCACTGGCGACTGTCAAGTTGAATCATTATGTCATCCATTTACGAGCGGATCATTCCATTAGCGAGTCCAGGGGGGGCAACTGTTATGAAACATGGGGGTTGGAAGGGAGGGGGGGGGGGGGGGGTCACTCTCTCTAGTTTAAGGTAGTTTAAGTTTAAGGTGGACTTGAGGATATTTGAGCTCGGCAAATTGATCAACGATAACAGTAGCGGCCAGTCTTGTGTCATAATGAATGAATGAATGAATGGATGGATGAATGAATGAGAGACAGACGGGGGGGCAGAGTGGTGGTAAATCCGGTCAGCTTGCTGTACGCTCTGTCGCCCTTTAGACCCCCCCTCTCCTCTGAGTGGAGAGAACAGGATGGAATATCGTGTTTATTCATTAACCGGGGCTTCCACCATGGCTCCCGGCAGTTGGGTCGTGTGTTGGGCTCCCCGTCAGTGGCGTGCGGCCTAGCCTGACCCCCTGACCTCCAGTCGAGCACACCTCAGGTCCTCTCTCCACACCCGGGGGAGGGCCAACTCTAGCCAGACCCCACCCCCACCCAAGACTGGCACCAGGGGTTACAGGCCCCAGACTGATTTACTACAGGACCTCACTCCTCACATGGCCCGTCCCCCACTCCTGGAGGCCCACTGCCAGGCCTGGGGAGCGGGTGATTTAGCATCACCGCAGACGAGGAGCCTGACCTGGGCACGGGTGAAGGCGTGTGGCCCCCACCCCCCCTCCATAATGAAGAGGCCTTCCAGTAGGTTGTTAACGTTGTGAGGGGTGGAAGGTAGGAGCTAATGGTAAAAGGGGGGAGGAGAGGAGGGAGCGAGGGAGAGAGGGAGGGAGCGAGAGGCAGATGGAAGGATGGAGAGAGGGGATTTATGAGTTGAAGTGGAATTGTTTCATGAATAGTTTTAGTTTATTAGCAGAGGAGGGGGGTGGGAGAAGCCAGGGGCTGGTTTCATCAGTGGAGGTTAGCATAAGTCATTAGTGCACACTTCCTGCCTTGGAGGTATGCTGTCTACGGCCAACTGCTTGTGTGCTACTTCCCCCTCCTCTCTCTCCTCTCTCTCTCTCTCCTCTCTCATCTCTCTCTCTCTCTCTCATCGTCTCTCTCTCTCTCTCTCTCTCTCTCTCTCGCTCTCCGTCTCTCATCTCTCATTCTCTCTGTCTCTCCTCTCTTCCTCTCTCTCGTCTCTCTCTCTCTCTCTGTCTCTCTCACTCACTCTCTCTCTCTCTCTCGTCTCTCTCTCTCTCATCTCTCCTCTCTCTCATCTCTCTATCTCATCTCTCCTCTTCATCTCTCTTCTCTCTCTTCTCTCTCTCTCTCTCATCTCTCTCTCTCTCTCTGTCTCTCATCTCTCTCTCTCTCTCTCATTATCCTCCTCACTCACTCTCTCTCTCTCTCTCTCTCGTCTCTCTCTCTCATCTCTCTCTCTCTCTCATTATCTCTCCTCGTCTCTCTCTCTCTCTCTTCTCTCCTCTCTCTCTCTCTCTCTCTCATTATCTCTCTCCCTCTCTCATTCTCTCTCTCTCTCTCTCTCTCTCTCTCTCGTCTCTCTCTCTCTCTCTCTCTCTCTACAGCACACATTCTGACTAGCAGCCTGTGTTTGTCTCTCCTCCGAGTCTTTCCATCCTTCAGTTCTTCTTTGTCACGTCTCTCTCTCAGGCAGGGAGAGGGGAGGCAGGGGGAGGGAGGCAGGGGGGAGGGGGAGGCAGGGGGAGGGAGGGCAGGGGGAGGGAGGGCAGGGGGAGGGAGGGAAAGAAACGGGAAGAGGAAAAGAAGGAGGGAGAGGAGGGGTCTAGGGAGAGGGAAAGTGGGAGGGAGAGAGGGAGAGGAAGTGGGAGAGGGAGAGAAAGAGGTAGATGAATGGGGGAGGAGAGAGGGAGAGAGGAAGAGAGAACAAGCCAGAATTGTGAACCAGGACAGGCTCCAGAGGTCTTGCCCCCCTCCCCCCTCCCTCTCCATCCCTCCCTCCCTCCATTGTCCCCTCCCTCTCTCTCCAGTCTCTCCCTTTCCATCCCTCCCTTGCCCCCTCCCTCTCAATCCCCATCCCCCCCCTCCCTCTCTCTCCAGTCTCTCCCTCCCTCCCTTTTCATTCTCTCTTTCCCTCCCTCTCTCCTTCCCTCCCTCCATCTCTCCCCCTCTTGTCTCTCCCTCCTTCCCTCCCTCCCCCCTATCCAGTCTGTTTGCTGTAATTTAATGCAACGGGTCCTTCAATCTCTCCAATCCACCTTATTAAAGCAAATAAGCCCCGCCAACATGTGGGTTCAATTGGACTGCTTCTCCCATTGGATAAACACTGGAGGGGGGGAGGGGGGGGGGGGAGGGGGGAGATGAAGGGAGGCCGCCGCCCGGTGAGACACTCATCATGAGCCCCTTGTTTGGAGAGGGGGCGAGAGAGCCTCACTGCTACACTGAGAGAAGAGAGAGAGAGATAGAGAGGGTGAGAGAGAGAGAGGGGGGGGGAGAGAGTGTGGGAGAGAGAGGGAGAGAGAGGGGGAGAGAGTGTGGGAGAGAGAGAGATAGAGAGAGAGAGAGAGAGAGAGAGAGGGACATTTTATTTAGTATTGGAGTAATGTAGGAGAAAAGTGTGTATTATTCTTTACTAACACACACAGACACATACAGTATATATGATACACTGCTACAAAGTGATTGACAGTGGTTTCCATGGGAAGTTAGGGAAACTGATAGCATGTGTTAAATGACTGAGGAAAGGGCCCTTGTTTAAGCACACACACACACACCGTGTGTGTTTGCGCAAGTGTGTGTGTGTGTGAACGTCGACTACCCAGTAGAACTCATCAACAGAGAATGAGGTGAGATTTCTGCCACCATGATTAAACAGCTGCTGTCTGTACACCCCCCCCCCCCGATTGTCTGAGTGTCCTGTGTTATTGACAGGAGCTTATGAGTGTGTGTGTGTTTGATTGTTCCAGAATGTATACGACGGTGGCCACATCTGCCTGTGACTGCACACTCATCTGTGTGTTTGCACTGGCCAGATAGTCTGCCCGCTCCACATGTCACTGTTTACCCTCAGCAGCACTAAAGTGGGGTGTGTGTATACTGTCTCCTGATGACGGTGTGTGAGACCGATGCGTTTGTTTGGTTGTCACAGTGTGATTATGTGTGTGTGTGTGTGTGTGTGTTTGGGTGAGAGAGAGAGAAGGATGCATGTACTGTATATTTTGCTGTGTACTTTGTGTTTATGTTTGCATGCAGTCTGCATGCAGTCTGGTCGATATGGATGAACTGTATGTCTATACATATGTGTGTGTGTGTCTGTGTATGTGTGTGTCTATGTGTGTTGGGTGTGTGTGTGTGTGTGTGTTGCTCTGGCAGGCACTGTGGTCTCTGAGCCTTGAGCTTAGGCCTAGGTCACCAAGGCCTAAGGACACAGCCTCTGGGCACAGACAGACCAGTGGGTGGGCTAGAAACTACACACACCACACACCCACACACACACACACACACACACACACACACACATACACGTCGAGCGCTCAAGGAAAGCCCCTGTTTGCTATTCTAACCACTAAACAGCAAATAAATCCCTCGTCCGAAGCTGTGAGGGTTGAGGAGAAGCACAACTTTGAACTGGGGCTTTGAAGACGGAGGGAGACTGAGGGGTAGCCCTCTCTCTCTTCTCTCTCTCTCCTTCCTCTCTCTCTCTCTCTCCTCTCTCTCTCTCTCTCTCTCTCTCTCTCTCTCTCCCTCCTCTCTCTCTCTCTCTCTCTCCTCTCTCTCTCAGCAAGATAGATCTCTTTAAACTCTCTTTCAACCCCTCAACCATAACATGAATGTTTGAGAGTGTCTGTGCATGTGTGTGTGTGTGTGAGTGTGTGTATGTTTTTCTGTGTTGTGGTCTGGGTCTGTGTCTTGGTTGGAGTCTTTTTTAGATACACGCTGTGTGTGTGTGTGTGTGTGGTGCACGCCTGCATGTGTGTGTGTGGGCCTGTGTGTGCCCTTGAACTCGTCAGTGTCACAGGCCTGATTCCCTCGGACATGTCTGTGTGTTCTTGTGTGTGTGTGTGTTAGCTCTAAGCCCTATTACAGTGATTACTTGTTATTAGGGGGCATGTCAGTGTCTGGCTGTGATCAGACCTGTGATGAGTGACAGCCCCCTCGCCAACACACACACACACACACACACCCACACACACACACACCACACACCACACACACACACACACACACACACACACACACACACACACACACACACACACACACACACCCTTCTCCACAACCTGCTAACTATTACATTCCATTTCCTCAATTACACAGAGTCCCGCTCTGATTGGCTGGCCTTGATGACTGCCGTATGTTGGGGGCGGGGTTATGGGGGGCACCGAGGGGTCAGCGAATTACAGCCACTATCTAGACGTCAGTCAGACCGAACATGCACCAGTGTGTGTTCTGAAACGGCACTTTCCGTTATTTACTGTGATGGCAATAAATTGTCACTGAAGTCCATTGAAGTACCTTTCATGAATGAAATATTAGAAAAATGACATACAGTCGACCTGCTCATTCCACACTCACCACATAAATCAGATAAACCATATATAGAGCTTGATAACAACCCATTCATTCGAATCAGGTGTGCTGGAGCAGGGAAACATCTAGAACATGCAGGGCAGGGGGGCCCCTGAGGACCAGGGTCGAACACCCCTGTTAGATCACATGCTAACCCAGCCAGTCCTCACAGTCTCTCTCTGTCTCAGCGGGCCTCAGGTCCTCTCACACGCTCCTAGATAGTGGCTGTCATTCGCTGACCCCTCTGTGCCCCCCATAACCCGCCCCCAACATACGGCAGTCATCAAGGCCAGCCAATCAGAGCGGGACTCCCGTGGTTCCATCCACGCTTCTCTCTCGGTCAGCCGTCTGCAGAAGCGGCGATAAATCACACACGCGCTCCCGACGGCCCTCTGCTCGGGGCTGCCTCCGATTGGCTAAGCTCCTTGTGAGCACAGAGAGATGCTCACCGATGAATATTCATGTCATGTTCGTGTCGATTTATAAATAAAAATGTGTAGGATTTTTCTTCTCCACTGCTGGTAACAGTTTGTAGGCAATTAAAATTGCGGCTCTGAGAACTATTATAACAATGAACTCTCCATGCCATATCTACATCTAACTTGTTCAGCGCCGCAAGATATCCTTCCGGAGAGTTCTACATGCTACAAATGCTCTTGTATGGTGTGTTTTTACAGTGTATGTTTGGTTTTAAAAGTGACTTAAATTTTTTTTTTTTCCTCCCTCACAGGACAAGATGTTGCGAGTGTTTGACCCCGCGCTCAGCTGACACATGTTCAGGTACTGACCTCTGACCTCTACCAGCACACAAACCCTTGACCTCACCCTGTCATAGATTGCAACTCTAAGGCAGAATGTGGACGTTGGTAAAGGGGGAGGATGAGGATGATGGCTAGGTGGAGGATGATGGCAGGGATTGGAGGATGAGGATGATGGCTAGGTGGAGGATGAGGATGATGGCTAGGTGGAGGATGATGGCTAGGTGGGAGGATGATGGCTAGGTGGAGGATGATGGCTAGGAGGAGGATGATGGCAGGGTGGAGGATGAGGATGATGGCTAGGTGGAGGATGATGGCAGGGTGGAGGATGAGGATGATGGCTAGGAGGAGGATGAGGATGAGGATGATGGCTAGGTGGAGGATGATGGGCTAGGTGGAGGATGATGGCTAGGTGGAGGAGGATGAGGATGTTGGCTCGGAGGAGAAGGAGGAAGTGGAGAAGGACAGGGAAGGGCTTGGAATGTGGAGAGAAACATTCTCCCAATTTTGTCCCGGCTTCTTCCGTCACGGACAACTCCAACTGAGATGAGAGAGACAAAGAGAGACCAGAGAATGAGGAGACGAGAGAGAGGACTAGAGAGAGAGGACTGAGGAGAGAGACTGAGAGAGAGAGAGACTGAGGACAGAGAGAGACAGAGGAGAGGACCGAGAGAGAGAGAGGAGAAATAGTGCTATAACACTTTAGCATACTTTATATAAATTCCTCCAAAGCCCTACACTTCCCCAATAGAGCAATACAGAAGATGTCGGTGGACGTGTTGAAAAAGAGTCTTATGAGTGCATGAGAAGGGGGGGAAGTTTCCACCCATCACTGGATTCTAGCGGAGAGGGGGAGGGGGGGGGGGGGGGTGGGGGGGACTCTGGGGGGGGGGGGGGGAATCTGGGGAACTCTGGCTACGGGGGGGGGAAGGACCTGTAAACAACCGGGCGCCGCCAGGAAGAACAACAAGACGTGACGGAGCAGGATTAAACACACTGGCCCAAAGTGGTGTCAATACCTGGAGGATAACTCTCTCACCTTTGTGACGTGTGTGTGTTTCGCTTGGCCGCTTGGAAGAAAGGAACAGACTGTGTGTGTGTATAGTGTGCGCCTACATTCAGACACCCCGTGTGTGTGTGTGTGTACTGTGTGTGTACTGTGTGTGTACTGTGTGTGTACTGTGTGTGTGTGTTTAAAAGGACAGGCGACAGGTGGTCTGCTATTACTCCATGTGTAAAGTCCCACTCTTGTTTTACCAATCCATATGAACCGTTCAACTGGAAACCAACAAAAAAACCAAAAGAATTGGGTACCTCAAAGGTTCTGGTTAGGGTTTGGAGAAGAGTCCTTGTGTCTGGACCCAGGGCTCCAGAACTAACCCAGCGGTTAAGAGTTCTGGAAGGCCAGGAACATTCCAGACCAGCCCACTGGCCTCCCTGGGCTCTCCTTCCCCTTCATTTATCATTTCAGGGAGAAAGAGACAGAAAGGAGAGAGAAGAGAGCGATAGAAAGGCATAGAAAGAGGAGAGAGAGGAGAGAGAGGGGAATGAGAGGAGAGAGAGGGGGGGTGGGAGATGGAGGAGAGAGGAGAGAGAGAGAGAGAGAGAGGGGGGGGGTGGGAGGGAAATAGAAAGGACGTGAGAACACAAAGACTGAAATCCCAGTCCCCTGTAATTCCTGAGTCAGCACACTATCACCCCCCCCCCCCCTTTCTCTCTCTCTTGCTGTCTTTCTTCTTCTCGCTCTTTTTCGTACTCTCTCTCTCTCTCTCTCTCTCTCTCTCTTCTCTCTCTCTCTCTCTCTCTCTCTCCTCTCTCTACTCTCTCTCCCTCTCATCTACTCACACCACACACACACACACTGTCACAGTATTTGCTCTGTCATTCTGTCTGACTGGCTGTCGGTCAATCTCTCTCACACACGCACGCACACACCGTCTCTCTCACGTGTAAGAAGTCCTGGCTCGACCCACGGCCCGTATGCTTCTGTTTAGCCCGGGGCCCCCCCCGCCTACCCCCGCACCCCGCCCCCCCCCCACCCCAGGCAACGCCCCCTGACAGCTTTCAGATGTGAGAACCGGTGCCCCTCCCGTTAACACCCTTCGTCCTTTAACGAGTGGATCCCCTAGCAAGCCTCTCAGCCAGAAACCCGATGATGAGGGCCCTGCTCATTAGGGATGGTGCGAAGCCTCAATGTACACATCCCCGGAACGCCTCATCATCCATCGTCGGAATGAGTGTCGAACACAACGTGACACGACATCTAACACTTAGTCCGGCGGTCTTGGGTTTCTGGTGGTTTATGTTTCGAGAGCCGCGGTACTCCCCCCCCTTCACCACCCCCCCCCTTCACCTCCCCCCCCTTCACCCCCCCCCCCCCCTTCACCCCCCCCTCCATACTCCCACTCCCTCTACGAAGCGCAGATAACAACCCAATTACAAAATAGCAGATTGTGTCAAGTTTGGGGATTGTTTTGTTGCAACATGGGTTAGGGTTGGGGTTGGGGTTAGGGTTGGGTGTAACACTGGACGTGGGTGTGGACATGGTCCGAAATTGGCGATGAAACGTGGCCAAAAGTGTGCGCGCTCCAAAGGGGGCAAGCAAACCAATATTTCCTGCGCTTTGGACAATCGGGTTGAGAAGAGGCTAATCTTTTCTGCTCGTTTGAAAATTGCGTTGTCGAAGATACGACTTTCTACAACTGATCTTGTCATATATTTTCGCTTACGTGCAGTTGTAAATCTTTTGGACCCTAATTTACCTTCATGGCTTCCCGCTCCTCCGCCGAGGAGGCCGGGGAGGCCTGGGAGGCCGGGAGGCCGGGGGAGGCCGGGACTCCAGCCGGTATGTCCTCATCAAGCTGAGCCGCAGCGCTTCCAAATCATCGTTATTTTCCCCTCCGAAAGCTGGCAACCATTAAAAAGAGATGTTCTTGTCTGGGGAAAAGCCACATACACACAACAACAAAAAAAGTGTCGAGGCGAAGGGAGATAAATAGCAGTTTTCACGTATCGTCAGAAATCCAAACGCGAAACAAGAGAAGATGAGAACCACGGACGGGAGATTTTCCGTGCGAACCTCCGATTGGAAGGAGGATTGCGGTTTTGAATAACAGCTGTCTGGTTCTGGAACCTTCCAGCGTGTTGTGGAACCCCACTCCAGGGGCCGGGTGCAACACCAGGTCCCACAGAGAGCCCAGGGCTCCTCTGGATGGACCCTTCGCCGAGCACCAGAACCTTGCCTGTTTTGCTAAGTCATGCTGTGGTGCTGTTTTGCTGCGAGCGAGTTAGATATTGATCAGAAAAGGTATATTTGTCATTGGAGAACCCCTCTTCCAATACAAAGGCCCCAAATGGCTTAGAGCAGTACCTAGGTTAAACCCTAACCTGAATACACCATCACCCTGAATATACCTTCACCCTGAATATACCTTTCACCCTGAATATACCTTCACCCTGAATATACCTTCACCCTGAATATACCTTCACCCTGAATATACCTTCACCCTGAATATACCTTCACCCTGAATATACCTTCACCTGAATATACCCTCACCCTGAATATACCTTCACCCTGAATATACCCTCACCCTGAATATACTCACCCTGAATATACCTTCACCTGAATATACCTTCACCCTGAATATACCCTCACCCTGAATATACCCTCACCCTGAATATACCTTCACCCTGAATATACCCTCACCCTGAATATACCTTCACCCTGAATATACCTTCACCCTGTATATAACCTCACCCTGTATATACCCTTCACCCTGTATATAGCACCTAATTGCTGCTGGGATCTGGCTGCATTTAAAGGAAAAGAGGGAGCTGGGTAATTTGGGTCTTGGATGCCGGAGTCCATATGAACAGAATCTGTAATCAGTACGTGCAATGTGCGTGAGTGTGTGTCTGTGTGTGGACGGTACAGACTGGTATATTTAGGTAGTTGGCACAGTGTGTGTGTGTGTATGTGTTTGCACGTGGCCTTCCTGGAATCGCTCGCAATTCCCATCTCTCATCCCGACTCAATTTCATCCATGTTTGTTTAACTTCCCCCGCTTGCTTTCGACCATTTTCGCTCGTCAAGGTAAAGAAGGTCCCTATAAACAACCCAATCAGCCGTGTGCCTTCACACCTTCGCAGTGTTTTGGGCATAGGCTTTTATGTCGAAATACCAAACTTTGAAACGTTCCCGTGCCGCCCTCTTGACACACTGGACGCTCTGTCCCTGCAGCGAGGACCCCGCCCGGACTCGAACCCGCTGACCGCGGTAGCCCCGTCCACCCAGCTC